>OX328125.1:52604489-52995928 GCA_946811695.1 Gonocerus acuteangulatus
ACCGTAAACCTCAACCATTTTCGCACTTTTTCAATTTTTTATTTGCAATTTGTTGTGAAGCAGTGCTGGGTTCCTACCTCCTTGTTAGACGCTTGTCGGTGAATCCATTAGAATTCTTCCTGGGATTTTTACCCTTAATCAATAATTTGTAAAAATCTTTTCCCTACTGCTTCAATTTTATAGGCTTATTGCCGGTGGCTTTTTGGTCGGTTTTCTTCTTTATGCTTGATTTAATGTTACTCAGACACTTATTTAACTGTGCAACAGTGACCTTTCGCCTTATGGAAAATTCATTACTAATGCTGTCCCAAGGAGGTTTTCTTTCTTTAATAGCAGCTATTAATTTAGATTTTTCCATTGCCACAGGATCATTTACTAATACTGTTGTTATAAAAAGTGACTGATCCAGGTCGGCATGGGCGTATATAGAAAATAATTTCGGGGGGGCCTGGGAGTATTTGGGGGGAGGGCTGAGAGCAGTTGGGGGGTATGGAATATTATCAATCTAGATCTTGGAATAGTTAGCCAATTAAAATGATATTGCACCAAAAAGAAATTATTTTTTCTGACCAAAGTGGTCTCATTTAATTTATTTGTATGTTTTTTTTTTGACAAATCTTTACCCTAATATGGTCCATGCGAGTCGACAGTTGCACAAGACACACGCAGCCCGATGGGGAGAGAGAGAGACAAGCAACAAACTCTGACAGGAAGGAAGAGGGATGAGGGAGGGAGGTAGGAATCCTAGCTGCAGCTACTCTTAGAAACAGCTACTGTTAGCAACAGCTACTCTTAGAATTTCCTTAGTTTATCAGGAGATGAGACCAACTTACTTAGATCTTGCTACCTAGAAGTAGCTCTTGTTTATTCACTCCGTATTGAGGAAGAGCTACGTCTAAGGGCTAGATTCTACCTGTTAGATTCTAGCTTTTATTCACTCCACCCAATGACTGTAACATCCCATTTGTCCTTGACCTTGCTAAAACCCGATTCAAAATGTTCTCTCCAAATTAACTTGCCATCCTAATCCTGAAGGTCTATCCTTATATTCCGAATCCCATCCAGGCAATCCCCCCAGGCGGCTTAAGAGACAGTGGTCCCGAGACAATTTACTCACCTAATCTTATCGTGACCATTAAAATATTTATTGAGATATCTCTGGAAGTGCCAACAATGGTTGCCTTCTTCCATATTTTCTATGTTTTTTATTTTATTTTACTTTTACTGTTTTTGTCAACTTGTGCATAACATCTGCATGAAAAAACTTGATCATTGTACTGTTAATAATTTATACAGATTTAAAAAAAAAAAAAAAATCACACAAAACAGCTTCGATATGAGTATTTGAGTAAAGGGGAGATGCATTCTTTGTATCTGGATAACCAGTCTTTGTAAATGCCTGTGTTGTATATAAATTTGGTAAGCAAGAAAGAACCTAGCAGACCAAATCTAAAAAAATATGCTACCTAGTTGGTCCAGGGGTAACGGTCAAAGACTCGATTCATTGTTTACTGTTCTATTTAGCTGAAGCCTTGAATTTCAATAATCCCTTAAGTTGAATCACTGAGGTATATTAGAGTCAAGCTGATTTGTACACTATTGTATAGCATTAGAATCAGGAAGGGAAATGATTGACTCCTTTTTTTTTACTCACTCAACTTCTACAATACCTTTAAGAATTTCCATAGGACTCGTGTCATTATCTTCTAGTCTTCCCACGCGACAGACTCCCTCTTCCAATTTTCTGTATACATTATTAGTTTACATATCTTTGACCCGAAAAAACGTTTTACCAAAAACATTTATACTTGGAGGGCATTAAACTCAGAAACCTTCAATATTTCAATGTATGAATGAAATTTGAAAATAATTCTAAATAAGAGACAGAGAAAAATTATCTTTAAAAAATATGTTTTTTTCATGAAAAGCATTTCTAAAATTTATGAATAAATTACACCACAGCAAAGAGCAATGTGTGTTGATATATGTTTTATTTTGAACGATCTCCACATTGAAAGACTGTTATTTGACCTAGGAAGGTATTGGGTTTTAATGGGCAGTTCTTAATCAGATTAAAGCCACTTGTCTTCTTATGTTTTTGCGTTTCCGTAATTAAATGTTTCTTTTTTATTTGTGAAGTGCACGGATGGAGTGCCAAATAATCGCCACTTTTATAACTAACACCTCAGTGGATAGTGACTCTATGGGGCTTCTACTTTCCCGAGGGGTTACTAAGAAAGGCCTAGGGTTTTTTTAAGCTCAGTTGTAATGTGTTGAAGTGGCAGATAATTAATTGAACGCGTGCGAACTGTAGATGGTCCTTTAGTGGTCCAGTAGTGGCTTACGTGGGAGTTAGTCTTTATTTATTTATCTTCTTCACGTCAAATTTCATGAATTAGAGTCTTACTTTTATTATTATTATTTTCACTTTGTTTATAATCATCACTTTGTTATTTTAAATGTATACATGTCTAGGAAATGTTCATTGAGTGAAACCTACCCGGCGCTTATAGCCATTGCCAAAGAAGTAACTTATTTATCTTAAGGTTTGTTGTCCTACATTTCTTGCTAGTTAGTTTGCCAATTGTTCAATTTAAGGCTTTTAAGAAGAGCAATTATATTTTATTTCATTATTTTTATGGTATAGCCACCATTCTCTAATTACTTTCTATGCCAATGTTTCAGTTTGCATATTATTAACATAGGGCTGAAATAGCCTAAGTACATTAAACATTAAAAAAAAAAAAAAAAAACAATGAATGGTGTAAATTCACATTAATGGCTAGGCAAAAATAGACAAAGTGCATTTACGGCGTTAAGAACAAAAAGAAATAAATTAAGAATTACACTGTAAATTTTAATGACTTAAATTAACATAAATACCTTTTATTGCTTCATCGCCAACTATGAATGGCAGTATATGAGCTTTCTATGGAGAAGTGGCGTTGCGATTCAGCCCTCTCTAAAAACAATGCAAGCTCATGGTTTTAGAGCTATTACCTAGAATAGAGAGACGTATGAAGCTCATTATGGGGACATTGTATGCCGATCAGCTAGCTTTGGGTTTCAACATATCTCTTTCAACGGTTCATTGCTTCTTTCAACCTCCATGGGTTCGCTCTCCGTTAGATTTCAATCAGTCAGACCTAACCTGGGCATTTTCAGATAGGGAAATAAAAGAACCTCTGGGACTTGAGGAAAAACAGAAATTAGCCCTGGAATCACAACATGATTAAGCTGTTACAAATCTCACAACGTGGGGTCATATAAGACCCCATCTAGTCTTTCGTAATTATTTTTCAAATTTGGTGTTAAGTTTCTGATATGGTATTTTAAGATGAATACCATGTATAATATAACAGTTTATAACGAAATAATCGTATTTAATTGAAAAATGGGGGTGTCGGAAATCAAACATCAAAATATCACAAATTTAGGCATATGTTTGTTTGAATATTTGTTCTCTGAATAACAACAATAAATATAACGTTTTCTCCTATAATATTTTCTTTATGACTGCTAGAATAAAAAAATACTATGGTATGTAATATTGGTTTAAAAGGGGGGGAAGTATAGTGACTTGAATGTATGTACATTATAATGATCAAAAAAATATAAATATTGTTATTCTTTTATACAATTTTTAGATATACTTTGATTGTGTTCAACACACAGACTCTTACTACAATTTGCACAATGTGTTACAGCTTTCCTGTCTTTTTTACGATAAAAAAAAACACATGGTATATATGGCCATCCTCTTTTCCACTCGTATCACATACCTCACCAATTTCACTGTCTTCACAATCCAAAACGGCTCCAAGCTCTCTGTTTTTAGCGCGGTTACTCCCTATCTCCATAGTAGGAACCCGCTTATGAGGTTGACCTCACGACGCAATCCGGAAGTACCGACTAGAAACTTTTTCGTTTCAGACCCCATAGATCACGAAAATATAGGTGGTTCAAATTTGTATGTATATATATATATATATATGCTTGTCTGTTCGCTCTCTAGCAAGATCAAAAATGGTCCCATTTTGATGAAATTTGGTACAAAAATCTGTCGTCTAATTTGAAAGGTCAAGTTCGTTAACCAGCAGAATCCGCCCACTGGAAGATAGTGTTTGGGGAGAAATTCGCGCAAAAAAAATACGTTTTTGAGTTCATATGCTTGTAGGTACTTCTTTTCTTAACATACGAAAACGAATGAAACCCTTTTTTAAGGCGATATCTTTAACCGTTTCTGAGAAAAGTGGAATCGATGTTTTTGTAAGTCATTATTTTTTTGTGGGTACTTAGGATCGCGGGATTCAATTGATATAGTTTCTACATATTAGAAATTAATCCTAATTCGGATGTTTAAATTTTGGTTATATTTGGAGTTAAGGAAGTATGCGAAAAAAATGATTTTCTTAATAGACGTGAAAAGTTTTCGGATCTTCATACATTTTCCGTAAATATCTCGATAAACGGTTGGGAAATCGTGGTAAGTGGAAGGTGGCCATTCGAATACTTACTAAATTCTCTACAAATAAGGTTCTGAAGCAGTATTCGATGGGGCAACGTCAATCACAGATATAAGCGCTTAAAACTAAAAAATTGTTTGTTTTATTGTTTTGAAAAGGGTTTTCTCTTTGTTTATCTCACTTTTTAATTGTTTGTTTTTTGTTTTAAATTGCATTTATCAGTAAAATTAGTATTGTAGTAAAATAAGCTAAGAAACGGTGAAAGGTAATGGTAATAAGTTTGGAGTGGCTGTGGTAATCAAGATGACTGTGGCTAATCATGATGACGTATGCATAGTTTGTTTTGAATTCTCCTGTCTATATAACCTTCCTCATAGCCTCCAACTGAAGTTATCGTTATTTCTTATTTTGTAGAAAGATTTAACCCAAGATAGAATGGAACTTTATTCGCCTTGAGGCACATATTTACACTTGATTATAACGCTAAAACGAATTTGCTAGTAAAACAAGATACATAAAATGACAACGAATTTTTAGTTGTTTAGAATTTAGAAGGAAAAATCATTATTTTTTGTTTTCAATGATATTCACCACATTAGGGTTTCTTGGGGTGCTGATTTTAAATTTGCTACTATTTTTGGTGTAAAAAAATGTATAATACTAGTTTTCTTGAAAATGTAATCATATTTTTGAATGTATTTGACGAAATATAAATTATTGTTTTACGATTATATTTTTCTTTTAATCTACTCTAAAAAACAAATGAATTAGTGGAAGACTCATATCGATATCATTTTCTAAACTCGATATAAAAAAAAAGCACTTTCAACCTATTTTATTTTATTTCTCGGCTCCTAAGGCGCATTGGACGGAACGCTCGGACACGTATCGACTATTTTCCGATGTAGAATCGCCAGAAAAAAATTGGTCCATCGGTAGAATCACTAGAAAAAATCGGTGACCCCATCGCTGTATAACTCCCCTTGTCAGCTAAAATGGATACAATTTTAAAAAAAATATGAATTACCTTTAGATGAGTCAACTACTTGAGAATATTTTAGATTGGACCTTTTTTTAATTTCTAAATGAATAATGTGATTAATTGATAGCACTAACGAATATTAGTAAAATAAATATTTTCATTCATCGTTCGCTTTTTTATGAAATATCGGATTAGCAATACTACTCCTATTTACAATTAATACACTAAAACACTCAATTAATACATTTAGTTAAGACATTAGTTGAAAGGGCTAATTGCAGTGAAAACTGAATCAGACAATAGGCCATTATATCCGTCAAAAAATCCGAATTCTCTACTAAAATGCTTGCTTCTTTAAAGCAAACCACTGATCTTCGTTGGATTGTGTCGCTGTCAGATATATTGGAGAATGAGCGCCTGGCAAGATTTCCAATATGACGTCTACCAGAAGAGTAGGGACAAGAAGTAGACATGTTTGACCTTTTTCAGGATGGGTTCTAAAAGCACACCGGATTTTAATATCTGGCGATGAAGTCAAAGTCGTGACTGAAATATTCTGAGAAGATGGAGCATCGTCTGTTACAAATTCAAAACAACATATAACATCAAGTCATAGATTATTAGTATTCCTTCAACTATTTTGGGAGTAAATGCGTCAATGTTCAGGTATTTGGATGTTCTCAGCAAACAAAAATTACCCAAAGCATCAAAAACTTAGCCTTACAGCATCAAAGTAATGGTGTGATTGAGCAACTATACTTTAAAAAAAAAAAAAAAAAAAAAAAAAAAAAAAAAAAAAAAGAAAAAGATCTTTTACTTTATCTCTTTTGTGGGAAAAATATATTTAAAAAAAGAAAAAGTGTTCAATAGAAGGAATTAGTCAATGTAGAATAACGTATTCTACACCATACCAAAGTCATACAGAACAATGTAGAATCACCAGAAAAAAAATTGGTCCAGATCGGTGACCCCATCGCTGTATACCTTGTGAGTATCTCTGGTGGACGTTTTCCGTAAAAATTGATTCTTTAATAAGCAATCAAGAAATTATTTTATTTTACTATTTAATAACATAGTTGTCTGTTACATCAAGACCTTAATAAGGTCCCGTATTTTCTGGTGTTTCTGATCGTTGGCTGCTATTCTACTTGTGCACTAGGTCTAAAATGACTTCATTATCGATTACATTTTATAATGTAGCTACATGATCCAGCTAATAACGCTGTTCTAAAGGTTTCTTGCCGTCCTTGGCCAGCACTGAATGAAACATTCAATAAGGAGGATGTAAATAAACCACCTGTTCAAGGGGGAGCAAAAAGTTTATCTTCCCGAATCACGACGGGTCGGTATTTGACCTCTCGTTCGTGATCGTCCCTCCAATTATGCGAGTAGGTTACAGCAGTCAATCTAAGAAATAATTGTTCGCTTCCACTTTCCTTTCGCTGCTATTCCTATTGATAAATGATTCATTACTGAATTCGTGATTAACCAACGTTATTATTGCCCTTTCGGTTATCAGACGCAAGGATCATGGCTACAACTTGGAGGTGAAGACAAAAGACTTATTTCCGTTGATTTATTTCTATATTTTAGCGTGTTTCCCCCTTCTCAATAGAGAGGAGCTCATGGCGTCAACCCCTTCAAGCAATCTGTAAATACTGGCTCGATTTTTTTTTTTTTCAGGGGTAGGTAATGAAAAACCGGCCGTTCAAATTTCTTCGGTATCAGAAGAGTTTTCTAATTATTATTCATTATAGTTACTTAACTTCTAGTACCATGTTCATACTACAGGAAAGCAAAGTAAAATCAAACCTATGCTTATTTGAGAGAGAGTATAACACCATAACTTATGTTAAATGTACAGTAATGCACTATAAAGATACAAATTTATTCCAAGATAGAAATACGTCACAGTAAATTATTCTAAATAAATTCCAGATATTTACAAACTTATAGGCGTTGCATTTTTATTTATTTATTTCAATAAAATATGTTCAAGCTTTCTATGGACGTATATTTTTTATGTATTCTCATTATATTTACCTAGCTGCTTGAGTACATTATTTTTATTTATTTTTCATTTAAAAAAAATTAACTTTTCTAACTAGTTATGTTCAAAGCTTATAAAATTAGCAAGCAAATGAAGTCTTATCATTTTCGTGTACATTTTTTTGGTAGTTATTATTCGGAGGCATTTATATTGAATTATTTGAATTTTTTTGTAATTGCTATTTGGAGTGTAGCTCCAGAGTTGACAGCCATATGTGAGAATTGGCCTAAAGCATAGTTTTGAGATGTTGGTCGAATTAAAATGTTAGTCTGATTTAAAATTGTTTCAAATTTTTGCATTGATAATTCGTTTAATGCAACTAATCTCACACAGTTCCAAAAATATCGCCAAACCACAACATATGGAAGAAAGTTTTGATTTCTCTATTTTTGGATCAGTCCCGATGTTGAAGCTGTGGCATTAAATATCTATTCCATTCTTAAAGAATATCAGTCATAATACCATTTCTCGCCCATTGTGAAGTAGTGATTATATTAGCTAGTATAATTTTTAATTAAAAAAAAAAAAAAAAAAAAAAAAATACAAGTATAGGTGTAACCTAGATAAGTTGAAAGTGCGAACCAAATGTGACTAATGACGCTTGTCTCACGTAAGGCTAGTGTTTGCAAATGAGTGTATCGCGTTAGTTGTCCGAGGCTTGCCATTCCTTTATCTCTAATCTTATCAACACCTCAGCTAGTACATTAACGGCCGAACAAAACTAGAACGTGCTCACTCAGATGGTGATAAAAAGCTTGGAAGAAATATGGCCTTACAAGTAGTGCTTTCACGAGCAGTCCATTCGCGAAACAACTTCAGAGCAATGTGATTGCATTATTTACCTTTTTTTTTTTTAATTTTTATAAGCCGATTCAAATAAATAATATTATACTTGTAGATGTTGACACTTGCGAATGTTTCATACTTTTTCCAACTTGACATAATTCAAGTAGGATGTGGTTAGTAGATCATAAAAAAAAAAAAAAAAAAAAAAAAAAAAACATCCAAAAAAGGTCACCATCCTCTAATTAGAATCAGTTTATTAAGGTTTTCTTAATTTTTTTTTTTTTTTTTTTTTTCTTTTTTTTACGGCGCATCTACATCTAGGTCATTAGCGCCGACATCCAGGGTGCAGCGAGGAATTTTACCAGCGAGCCGTGGGATGATAAAATTCCTGCCGGAGGTTGGGAATCGAACCCACCATCTCCCGCTTATGAATCCAAGGCGCTAGCCATTAGACCACGGGAGACCCCAAGGTTTTCTTAATCTTTTTTTTTTTATTTTTTATATTATAAATAATCTTCATTACACAACGACATTACCTTTTAGCACTTTCCTCCGAAGGAACGTAGCTATTGAGGTTGCACTCATGACGGAATTTTTGAAAAATGTCTTCAAATCTTTATCGATCCTACCTAGTAGTCACCGAAATTGACCCCCATTAAAATTTATATATATATATATATATATATATATATATATATATATATATATATATATATGTATAAATGTGTGTCTGTTAACACGATAGCGGCCTGAGTTTTTGTTTTTTTTTCTTCACGAAACGTGGTATATAGCGTTCAATTAGCTCGGTACTAATTCTCTCCGTAATTAGTACAGAATAGGTATATGTAGTGAGGACTGGCCGGTTTCTGCACCAAGGATTAATAATAAGAGGGACAAAACGATTTAAGAAATTTTTTTTATCATTAGGTAGTTTTTCTTTTGCATAGAATATTTTGTTTGTTTTATTTTGTATTTTAATAATTTGTTTGTTCTTCTAAAGAGTAGGAAGTGGTGGTTATTGGACGGAAGATGGTCGAAACCCTGTACTCTGAGGATCTCAACACAAATAGTCGGGGTCATTTACACTTGGCCGTTGCTGTCCCTGCTCAGCTGATTACTGCCCTGAGTTGTTATTTCTGACCCGCCCTGGGCTATTTCAGACCTACCTAACAAACATTTTTTACGTCTCTTTTATCTCTGACCCTTCCAAATTAAGTAAACCCATTTTTTACGTTATATTTGTACTAGTGTGTTTGACATTCTTTTATAGCCTTCTTCCTCTTTCCGCTATCTCTCTACACTTTATTCCGTATACCGAAATGTTTTTTCATACATTTCCTACAAGAGGCTGCAATTAGGAGTTGTCACCATTATTTTACGATACTACCTTCCTAGATAATTACAAGTTTCAAGATCTAAGATATCTCCTGTTACTTCATCAATCTGATAATAATTGAATCTAGGGATTTCATTACCGCTCAAAATCTCAGGTCATTAGCGCCTAATTGTTGTAGATTCTATTATATTTTGTGGAATCAACTTGGACATACGATGTATATGTAAAAACATAAAGTGATTTTATATATAAATATTTCTTCTAATTCTGTCCTCCCTTTCAGTTTTTGCTGATATTTAATTTCTTTAATATATTTATATTTTGATATGTTTTTAATATTTTCATCTAGTGCTCTCTCTCTCGCTCTCTCTCTCTCTCTCTCTCTCTCTCTCTATATATATATATATATATATATATATATATATATATATATAATGTGAATATACTAATTTATTTCATTTTTTGCTCATATTTGCACAATATTTAAAAATTATGATAACGCAGATCATTAAGAGTGTAAAATAACAAAAGTATTCAATGAAAGTAAAAATAAATGTGAGGCCCGGTGGCCGTGAGTGCCAATTTAGGTTGTTGTGTTTTAAAAAACTTTTCATCAATGCTCCTTACTGAGCTCTTCATAGTACTATAAAATAAATCCGTATCCGTTCATTCTGCAAAAGTAAACAAAAGTGTGGTGTCACCACTTTCAAAACTGTTTCAAAAGATACACTTAGCCAACTAATTTGCAACTGTATTTAAGCTTAAATTACTCAGTAGCATAAACAAACTATGTCCTGCTTTATCACTCCCGGCCTCGAATGTTCAAGGAATGAGCTCTTTGTATCTAAGGTTCGATTCTCACTTGAGGTAATGGCTTTTCACTGGAAAAAAGAAGAAACAGCCGCCCTATCCTGGCATGAAAACGGAGGTCTTATAGATAATCAGTTCTACAATTCTGTGCCGATTATTAATGTACGTTAAAATATAAATAAATAAATACTATATTCAATGGTGCTGGTGGTGACCCCAATTTATTTAATTCAAGATCGCTGAGGACAAAATGCGGCGAGTTGATACTTATATATTGAACACTCTTCAATAATATGATTCAAAGACATTGGTGTGTCAACTATCACAGATAGGAGCGGATTCCTTTTTCAATAAATATCCATGAATTATCTTCGTACGGCCAATCCTCGGTAGTACATTAACGATGGCAGAAGAAGTAATAAATGTATACTTTGCTTTATTACACAAGTACATTACTTTGGTAACCAAATAGCAACCATTTTCAAGGAGGCTAGTGACCGCACACGATACTACAGATGGAGAAGTCGTAAAACTATTCCACACGACGTTTAGCACTACTTTTGACGTAGATATCAGCTAACTTCTAACTAAGGATCGAAATCGTGGAAATTCGCAATATAAAAGCAATACTATAGGTTTGTAAGCTAGAAATGTTATATTAGAATTCTTGTTTTTTACGCCATAATCAAGCATGGATTTATTGCTACTTGTTGCAATAAATATAACATTGTTGATCAAATTACACCTGATATAAATAGAAAATTACTACTGTAAGCCCTTCAATTATTTATATGTTTTATTATTATTCTAAAATCCTTAATGATTTGAAACTAGTTCGATTTTAAGGTTAACCCGTACGCATCATGACAGTGGGATTGCCCCCGAATGAGCTTAGTTGGTGATTGGCCTTGAAAACGACCTGTACAAAAGAAAGATCTCATCCTCCCAAGAAGGAGAGTGTAACTGTCCAAGGTCGGTGGAGTGATGTAGGATTCCCAGCATTAGATGCATCCTTTCACGTAGTACTCATTATGTCTCATTGCACCATTCATGGAAGTAAAGGACTACGTATTTCAGCTTTTCATTAATGAATGAATGTCTTTGACATGGTCAATTAGGTACCAATATGTTGCATGATAAGTTTACTATTTATCAAGCTTAATGGATAGTCTTTCAGGAAAATATTTTTCATTAAATGTAAAAAAAAAAAAATGATCTGTTAGGTTGAGAAGGAATATGTTTTAAATCATAAACAGTCTATCTATTCTCTTGCCTTTAAATATGAGTGGTTAAGTCAAGTTTGCACTATCCGTGAGCGCGTCAGTACTATTTGTGGTTTTTATCCTCGGACATTACTTTTTTTTCTTATTTTTTTTTTTATTTTTTTTTTTTACGGCGCTTCGATACCTCGGCCATTAGCGCCGTCATCCTGGTGCAGCGATGAATGTTATCAACGAGCCGTGAGATGAGAAAAATCCTACGGCCGGTTGGACTCGAACCCAGAACCCTGGGTCTCGCCGTTAGCCACTAGACCAAGGGTACCACCCTCAGACATTATGTGATTTCAGATTTGATTTTTCGTTATTTGTCAGTCTATGAGTTCCTGAATTTCGATGGATGCATCTTCCAATGTTATGTCTATAATATCGACAATGTACAAAAAGATTCCTACTTTAAAGAGAGTATGTTTATTCATCGATGGAAAAGCTTTGTTATTCAGAATTTCTTGTACTTCATGGTAGCTCCATGCCCCCCTTTCCCTGACTATTCCAGATCTTGAATACTTTATTGCAGGTTTCGCCGCAAAAGCTGGTTTGCTGATCTGTTTAAAGGTTGTTTTGTAATTCCAAAGAGCGTCCAAGATATATACAGTGGAGGATGTAATGACCAGGTTCTAATTCACTACAGTATACAGCCATGAAGAAGAGGTATTCATTAATAATAGAGTTGAGGTGTTCTAGTTGTTAGTAGTTTGTGAATAGCTGTCTGGTAATTCAGGAGAAGCGAGCTTTTAGGCACTCATTACATTTAATGAATGTGGGTCAGGAGCTCGGTGTCAGTCCCTAAATACCTGCTCCTTTCATTCACGGTCATGCCCGCCGGGGCTATATCATGCTAGAGCACGCTTGCCAAAAACCACAACTAGGTCTCTGGGCAAATTAGGTTTATTCTTCTTGTTATTTGTTATTCTAGTCTTCTTACACATCCTGCTTGCATTTAATGTCTGCAAAACCAGAAGAAATTAATTAATTTCGGCCTTTTAAGTTCGAGCTTTTAATTTCAACTCTTCCAAACTAGCCGAATACCCATGCTTCCACACGGCAGATAAGTAGTTATTTTATTGCGTTAAATAATGTATCAGCAAAATTAACGCTACTATACTATAATTTTTTGCAGTTTATTATAGCATTGTCCCCGTCATACTATATGTTGTATATCAATTGATAAATAATCAAAGTATAATGTTTCTTGTTGTTCTGGGCGCTCCGGCCAGTGTCAAGAAATAGATAACCTTGAGATAACCCGTTATCTATAGGTTACCAGCATGGGCGTATATAAGGGGGGGGGCTGAGAGGTCTGCAGCCCCCCCCCCCCGATATTTTTATTTGTTGGTTAAAATGTGTCTTAAACCCCTTAAAAATAAATTAAATAAGATCACTTAGTTCATAAAAAACATTTCATTTTAGTTGTAATAGCGTTATATTTGCCTAAAACTATTCCAAGTTCTAAAATGTTAGTATTCTATTCACCGAAAATGTTACTTGCCCCCCGCCCCTCCGAAATTATTTCGTACATACGCCCATGGTTACCAGAAACAGCATTGTAACCGATATAGGTTAAATTTCGTTGCCAATAATAAATGTACGTTAAAATTAATAATTTATGTTTTTCACATGTCATTTGGAAATACCCATTATATTTGCGAGCATGACCAAGAGGTGTTCTGACTGGGAAGCTGATGGGTGAGGAGGTTGTTCCTTAGCAATTACTGGTATTCGGAACTCCTCTTCGTTAGCAGTTACGAATTTGATACTAACTATATGCACACTTAAATTTTTCGCTATTTATTTATTAACATTGTTATTAGGAATAGCTTATTATCCGTAATTTCTTATAAACACATACTATGAATGTTAAATTATTATTACGAATAATTATTTGTACCTTGTAGTGCTGTGAGCGGAGCAAGGTAGTTTTTATTGTGTACACTTAAATTTTCCCTCGCCAAAATAAAGAATGGCCTCTCCCAGCCATTTAATAGTCCCTGTTATTATTATTCTTCGTTCATCCTGTGTTTGCTTAACTATAAAAAATTAAATGAGCCCTCGCAGGAATTTTCAACAAATGATCCCGTAAAAAACTCAAATATGGATAACAATTGAAGTTATTTATTGGCTCTCTTTTAGGCAGGAAAGTAACTCATGGTCGAGAGGAATATGTTAAGAACTAGACAGTCACCCTTTTATGAAATCCAATTATATATATATATATATATATATATATATATATATATATATATATATATATATATATATTATCCTCATAACAAATTTAATAGTTTTGGACACGTTTCAACGTCTGATATCCAAAATACATAATTCATGAGTTATAAGGCAGTAAGTAAATAAAAAATCGGAATTTATGTAGTATTTCTTGTATTACGCAGCAGACTTGTCATAAGGTATCTAAAGGAAGTATTCAAAACTATATACATACTTGAAACTTTGCGACTAATAAAGACCAAATACAGACACTATAATAATGCAATTTTATACACAGACAGCAAGACGACCTTACAAAAACTGACTAATCGTTCGGTACATGACTCACTAACAGAAGAAATAAGGAAACATGTGACAGAAATACAAAACATTAACATAAACATATATTTTAAGTGGATAAGAGGACACTCTGGAAATATGGGAAACGAATTAGCTGATAAAGCGGCTAAAGCTGCCGCAAAAAGTCCCCAGTTACCAGTTTGTTATGATAAGATATCGAAAAAACACTTAAAATATATGTTACAAACTAAGACTATACAAACTTGGGAAAACCGCTGGACAAATACTAACAAAGGGACACACTTAAAGCTATTCATACCGCAAATTCAAACATATTTAACAAAAAAACAAACTATGACTGATTTTTACACAACACAACTTGTCACAGGACATGGCTCAATAAACTCGTACTTATACCGTTTCAAAATCACAAACAGAAACACTTGTCCATGCGACTTTCTTACAGAACAAACTTACCAACACTTAATGTACGACTGCCGACTACTAATACAGGAACGGACAAAATTACAAACGACAATTGTGAAACAAAACGGAGTCTGGCCGTCACCAGAACAAACTCTGTTTATGTGCCATAATAAGGCATTGAGAGAATTTGCTGAGCAGCTTTACATGGCAATGGGAAGATTGAATGCCTATTACAAATAAACCGTGGTATTAAGCATTTTATGTGGTAATACTAAAATTTAATTTTTCTACTTATTCATTGATTCTTTATTATTCATGTTTTTGATTAACTTCATTTTATATTCTGTTCTTTTGTTAATTTTCTCCAATCGTTGTATTTTGTATAGTTTTAATTTGTAAACTTTTAAATTTTAACTTAAACTAATAATATGTCTAAAAAACAAAACAAAATATGTTAATATGCAAATGCAAGTGGTATGCTGATTGTTGCATGAGACTTGCAGACAGTAATAAACTCCCTTCTTGCAGGGTTACTGTAAGGAGGAAACAAATATATATATATATATAGCTTGTAGTCTGCTTTCAGAACCTTCCGAAGGAATTTTCGACTGAAATTGCACGTATGAAATAATTTTTGGAAAAATCTACTCAAATGTTCATCGAGCCTGAGGTATTTGTAGGATCGATGTTTTTTTGATAAAATATTTTAAAACTTTTTTCATTAGAGCAACCTCAATAGCCACATTCCTACGAAAAGTACTAAAAGAATCTTAATTATATTGAGGATACGTATCCTACACACTATGCCCTTCCTTAACATACAAGACAACTACCTCCGAGCTTAGAGGCGTAGTTCATTTCAGAGGTAAATTTGAGATATTCCACCTCTACCAGAGGAGAACTAATGCCAACATGAAGGAGAGGAGACACTGATTGAGTTAGTGGTTCCTAGGCATTATACTAATGACCAGCCTCAGACAAATATTACACACGAGGAAGGGTAGTTCCTCTAGCACCAGGTATAATCACACACCAGCCGGGCTCATTATACTAACCACCCTGGTAATAGTTTACTCACATCACTCACCTCTAGCCTTACGCTCACTTCTCAACCCTTACAGTATTACAATTTTCAAGGAACAGCCACGCTTTATTTATCATACAAGTGCTTCCATTGGATCGTAGCACAGAACAAAAATTATGCTGAACCCTCCAAAAAAAGTCCGACTCGCAGGAACTGCATCATCTTAGCGCGGTTCCGTTCTTATCCGAAGTGCGATTAGTAAAGGAATAGTAGCAGCTATCGGTAGGTTTTGATCTTTCGTTAAAAATATAAAATAAAATCTCAAAAAGAAGGAAGCTTAAAGCGCCACATATGGAAACTGACAGTTTTCTAAGCGGATGGGACTCTCCCGTCATCTCAACGCTCACTCTAGGAAAACTCTATTACCAATATGATTCTTATTTTCTCAGCTTTAATGAAATACTCATTCCACCGTTAAATAAACTTAAAAAACAAAAGTGAGGTAAACAGTGACAAAAACCCGTTTAAAATAACAAAACTAAAACTTTCGTATTTTTAAGCACTTACTTCTCCGACTGATATTGCCCCATCGAAATTTTCTTCAGAATCTTTTTTTGTAGAGAATTTAGTAAGGTTTTGAATGGTTATATCGTACTTCCCACTGTTTTGAAGATATTAAGGGGGGGAAATGGTGCTAATACCTACCGATAGCTGCTATATTCCTTCACTAATTGCACTCGAGATAAGAACTGAACTGCGCTAAGATGATGCAGTTCTTGCGGGTTGGACTTTTTTGCAGACAAATTAATGTATTATGTTTATATTATAATATAAATATTATATTTGTAAGGAGAGCAAGTCACTTTAATTGCGGTGTAAAATATTGTCGCTAGCTAAATCTAAGTATTATATAAGCTCATAAGGAAAAAATGGTGCTAATGGCTCATTTTCGATGCACCATAAAAGAAATAAATAAAAAAATATAAGGACAATATACGAAGAATCCGAACCATTTCATGTCTGTTAATAAAATATTTTATTCTAATCCCAATAACGCTACACTTATACACAAATAAATTTTTTTTAGGTATCTATTTAATACGAATAAAATAAGGTTATAATGAGCGATCCGCTGTGGCATACACCAAGTACTACCACCGTGTGGAGTGCAACTAGTATAGACCGGTACGTCAGTACCACTGTGGTATGTAAAGAGCGGCTGTTCTGATACTGGCAAAAATTAGAAATCCTACATTCCTAAAGTTGTTTGGAGGCTTATCTTTATGACTCTAGAAAGGGACTTACAGATGACGAGGGTTCACTGGGCGCCGCTACCTGGGGACAGGGTAAATGCCCCCCACCCTAAACCTCCTAGCTCCTCACCTTCGAATTCCTATGATTTTGTTCAATGAATTTAAACAAAAAAATTAATAAATAGATAAAAACTTCTGAAAATAGGGATTACCAAAAACAATTCTAAAGAACGAAATCAACACCAGTACAGTAATCTAGATATTCATAGGGCATCTTCGAATTCCAAGATGCCGTTGAAACAAAATATTGTTTCTATTTATACGTATCCTGTTTTATTGAATAATACATTTGACTACTATAAGCAATCACAAAAATAACGAGCAGTGAAAAAAACTGTAGGAAACACACAAAAAGATTCGTTCAAATGAACGAAATTACCTATGTTTTAAGCACTTATTTCTCCAAATATGACCACCCCATCGCAAATGTCTTCAAAACATTTTTTGTAGAGAATTTAGTAACCTTTCGAAGGGTAATCTTTTGCTTGCCAAGATTCCGAACCGTTTACGTGATATTAATGAAAATATACGAAGTTCCCAAAACTTTTCATGACTAAAAATGAAATATTTTATTTTAATCCTTCCTTTACTCCAAACGTAACCAACTTTTCAACATATTAGTTTTGATAAAATTCAAACATGCAGAAAATGTTTCACCTGAATCCCATGATTCTAAGTACCAATATCAAAGACAAAAAGAACAGTTCGAATAAACGAAATCAATTACTTTAAAGTTTTAAGCACTTATTTCTTCGATTGACATCGCCTAATCAAAACATTCATCAGAACCTTTTTTGTAGAGCACTTAGTACGCTTTCTAATGGTATTCTTTCGTTTACCAAGATTCTCAACCTTTTTCGAGATATTAAGGAAAGTATACAAAGTTACCAAAACGTTTTATGTCTGTTAATAAAATATTTTATTCTAACCCTTCCTTAACTCCAAACGTAACCAAAAGTTTAACATGTTAGTTTTGATGAAATTCAAACATGCAAAAAATGTTTCAACTGAATCCCATGGTTCTAAGTACCCAAACCAAAAACGGTATTCAAAAAATATTTTTCCAATTTTCTCGAAAACGGTTAAAGCTATCGCCTTGAAAATGGTTTCATTCGTTTTCCTAGCCCAAGAAGCCTATAAAACGAGTACGTACAAGCTTATGAACTCAAAAACTTAAGCGTTACGATTTTTTTTGCGCGAATTTCGCCCTAAACGCCATCTTCCAGTGGGCGGATTCTGCTGGTTAACGAACTTGACCTTTCAAATTGGACGACGGATTTTTGTACCAAATTTCATCACAATCGGACCATTAGGGAAGCCAGAAATGAGCGAACAGACAAATATATATATATATATATATATATATATATATATATATATATATACAAATTTGAACCACCGTTATTTTCGGTCTCTAGGGGTTCTGAAACGCGAAATTTTCTAGTCGGCACTTCCGGATTGTTTCATTGTATCAACCCTATAAGCGGGGTTCCTCCCTATGGGGGAGGGAGGAACCGCGCTAAAAGATACAAGACGGAAGCTACGAGGAATATATTGACAATGTGTAGTTAGAGAAAGATGACTGCAAATGACTAAATGTTTTTTTATTCGTTAATGGGATGTTTTTAGTAAGTACATTGAGAATGAGATATAGCTCTATATATAGTTTGGAATATGTAGTCCGTTAGGGGGCTGAGAAAAAAAAAAAAAGCAAGGAATCTCTGATTCATCGAGAAAAACAGAAGCGCCTAATTGGACATCCAGAAAGCCCTAACTTAGATAAAAAATAATTTCGGGGGGGGGACTAGGAGCCCCTAGGGATTTGGGGTTTATGGAATATTTTAAATATTTTAGTGTAAAATAATGAGTTTTAAGGTCCTAGTAGACCAGGGTAAATGTAGAAGACATTTTTCCTTTAGCCTTTATTTACATTATATGTTGTCACCAACATATAAAATTTTGGGGATAAACAAAATTTTGGGGGGGGCTGCATCCCCCTCCCCCTAGCTTATATACGCCCATGTCAGAAAGTAGCTTCTATCAATGGGTTAAGTGAATTAAATCGCTGGTTTGTTTTTTTGAAGGAAATGTTGTATATTTTATGATGGCATCATTAGAATTTAATTATCTTGAACGGTTTTTGTGCAATCCTTTCTTATTCAATGAAAAACATGACTACTTTAAAAAACAGAACATTGGACATAGCTACATTTTCCTTCGGAATGGGAACATCTTCAAATGAAACTTTTTGTTGGAAATTACGTTTATATATATATATATATATATATATATATATAATCACCTTTTGAGGGTCGGAGTCAAGGCCTTAGGCCGTCCCCCAGGCCTACCCAGCGGAATATGGACATCCAAAAAAGGGGTCAATCATGCTGCCGTAAAAAATCACGTACTTCTATAGTATCTGCCCCTTTGGACCACCTTGGTCTGTAACATATCCATGTGTATTAGATGAATGACTTGATAGCCCCGCCACAGTTGTTGAGTGTTTTTCAAATGAAGACATATCCGAATACCGATAAAACAATATTTATGGTTTTATAATGCGATGGAATATTTTTAATTCTCCGTCACATTTGTCTTGCACAATGAATGGCAAATAGTATTTGCATTTAGGCAACGAGCGTAAAGTAATGGCTTCGCTGTTCTAAACCTATTTATCAACTTTGATGAGCGAGTTTGTCCGATGAAGTTATCTCTTGACATAATTGAGTAGGACGGAATGACAGCTATTAGCAGGAGATAACGGGTTAATAATGTCTGCTCATGTTTCATTGACATTAATTTAACACGGCGCTGACCTCTGCAACTAAAGCATGCGTGCGCCTTAAGTGCTTAAACTGTCAATTTGTATTGGCGTTAATCTGTCACGGAGAATCTTATTTTAGAAGAGAGCCTCCAGTTATCGATAATGTTTTCATAATATTGAGAGCACTGCAAAGTTTGTTGGATTTGGGGAAAATACTGCTAAAATGAAGTGGAGTTACTTTTAGGAGATAATTAATCTATTTTTTTTTCTTTTTATTTTGTTCCTCCCTCTCCGTCCGTTTTTGATGTTGCTCCTTTAAAATAAAAAATTACCAAATTATCACTGTAACTATTTTTTTTTCTTCCTACTTGTTACTTCCACGTGTGTACTTATTTTTTTTCGGCAGGAAATTCGAAAAATCGGAGTAGTTAAGTAGGTATTTAGCAGAAACCATTTTGTGAGTCTTGAAGAAGTACACACGTAAGCGGGAGATGGTGGGTTCGATCCCCACCGGCGCACAGTGGTCAAAAACCGCCCAAACACGCTTAAAACTCAATAACATTTGATATTGTTGATTTAGAAACCTGAAATTACAATACTTCAACTAGGACATGATTTTTCACTCGGATCACTTCAGACATTTTTTGCAGTCAACACTGACTTGCGTAGTGCAAAAAAATCCATCCTCGATTTGATTCCAATGTTTACATAGAGATAACGCGCGTCTATCTTACCGAGTTCTTTCACCTCTAGCACCGAAGTAGGCAGACTTATGCAGCTAATTTCAGTCTAGGGTCTTTCTATACATGCCCACGGAATATTTAAGCCCGAAATTAGACGGACGCAGAGAGACGCAAAAGCTATATGACAAAACGAAATTTCATACGTGTAATTTTTTTACTTTTTCAGTATCCCCGTCCATGAAGGCGATTCGAAAAATACAAAAATATTTTTTTTGCCCTTCGAACATCCCATTAAAACAAGAAAAACATGCGTCAACCTTATCGGTCTGAAAAAGTAATGTTGAAGGAACGATTTTGGTGCATGAGGATTTGGGAAATTTTCTTCGTTTCTAGTACTTCAATGATTAACCACGGTGGCAATCAACGGTGGGGGCCTAAAACTCTAGAACTAGAAATGGAATTCTCACGAGTCATTTAACATATATTTAAGGCGAATGGATTCGGAGAAAATACTTCAAAAAATCAAGTTTTGAGCGCTTTCTGGCTATTTTTGACCACTGTGCGGCGCGCCGGTGGGGATCGAACCCACCACTTGGTGGGTACTTGTTCAAGACTCAGTAAATGGTTTCTGCTAAATACCTACTTAACTGCTCCGATTTTCGATTTTCATTATACAATTACTTATACATTACATAATACATTATACTTATACAATCATTCACTTTGTTTGCGCCGAATAAGTACTGTGTTTTCTTATGGAAAAAGAACGGTCGCTAGGGGAAAATTGATTTTAACTATTGTCCCAGCGTAAACTTCCAGTTCTATAGGGCTGATATTTCTGAGAGAGAGAGAGAGAGAGAGAGAGAGAGAGAGAGAGAGAGAGAGAGAGAGAGAGAGAGAGAGAGAGAGAGAGAGAGAGAGAGAGAGAGAGAGAGAGAGAGAGAGAGGAGAGAGAGAGAGAGAGAGAGAGAGAGATACGCTGAGGGCGTTATTTTTTATGCCCCTGTAGAAATGAATTGCTACTATTTTGTTCGAAACGAAATTGCTAACATTCTTTAATGTCTAATGATTTTTTTTTTTTTTTTTTTTTATTTACGCGAAGAGCTCCACAACAAAGGTGATCTGCCCAAAGAAAATTAATAATAAAAATAATAAGGAAATAATTTTAAATTAAATTCATAAATAACATTAATTGTTCATGTTCATAAAAATATACACAAAAAGATATAAATAAGTAATAACATATTAGTATAATTGAAATAAAAATATACATTTATAAAATAACAAGTATGCTCCAAACTAAAAAAAAAATATACTTGTAAAAAAGAGATGAACTGCTCTAAAATTATATTGAGATCAGAAATTTTGGCCTTGATTGTGCGTGTTTTAGCACTTTCCTCCGAAGGAATTGAGGTTGCACTCATGACGGAATTTTTAAAACATTTCTTCGAATCTTTATCGATCCTACCTAGTAGACACCGAATATGACTCCAGTTAAAATTTATATATATATATATATATATATATATATATATATATATATATATATATATATACACACATACAGTTAACGATATGTCGAGTTAACGGACACATATAACTATATATATATATGTTATTTCACGTATTTTTGACCATTAACTACGTATATTTATTTTTTTTTATATATATGGCGCAGGTCAAAAGAATATTACTCCTTTTTCTTATGTAATACTTTATTGTTGGCATGCCCTACATGTTTCGTGCTCTTTATGCCACCTCCTCAGGGCCATTAAATCCTAAACATTTTAAACAAATTTAAAAAAAGAAAAAAAGAAAAGAAAAACATTTAACAATAAAGTAGTACATAAGAAAAAGGAGTACTATTCTTTTGACCTGTACCAAAAAAAGAACCACGCCATATATAAAAAAAAAATGAAAAAATATATATATATGTCCGTTAACACGATTTAGGCCAGGGTTTTTGTTTTTTCGCTATGAAACTTGGTATGTTGTATTCCCCCATCAAACGATTGAACGAGTTCGTTAACCAACAAAATCGGTCCATCCGGAGGGTGGGTTTACTCCCGAGCCAAAGTAGTTATTTGCTAATACCAGTCGTAATTGTTGTTATATTTCAACGAAACTCGGTATTCATTGTGGTCAACTAAAGAAAAAAAATTATTGAAAAAATGAACAAAATCTGTTGACTAGAAGGGGGGGTTTACTTCGGACAAAAATTACTAAGTTCCTTCTACTGGTCGTAATTTCTGTTGTATTGTTACGAAACTCTTTAAACGTCCTGTGTATTTAATAAGAGAGGAGTGTTGTAAAAATGAACTAAATCGGTCTATCGGGGAGGTGGGGGGGGGGGTTACTTTGTACTATGTTTGAATTGAATTCTCCCTCCAAACATAGGTTCCCGAAACTCCCAGTTGGAGTGCCTCTGCTTTGATGTGACTATGTGGGCTTTTAAAGTTCTGATGTCTGTCGCTAGGGGGTTACTTTATCCTGTTCCTGCACAAAGCATATCTGCCTGGTAATAACCTAAAATATAGGTTATTTTAAGCAAATTATTCAGGAATGCACTCGACACTACCCAATTCTGACGAAAGTGCTTAGTTATGCAGCTCCTGCGTGACGGACTTTTGTTGTATGCATTCGTGGTTTTCAAGTATGTCAGTATGGTATCAATATAAGGTCTCTTATCTGATAACAGCTCGCTAAGGTCATGAGGTGCCTGTAGATGGTCTCTTTTCATGCTAATGTTTTTAAATTTTGGTTTATAAATGGTTTGCTTTTATGGAGCCTCAATATCAACATTCTTTCGGAATGAGTTAGATCATTAATCCAGTCCAAAATGATTAGGAAGGGAGCAATCCGAGTATCCTTTGGTTCCATAACACTTCAGTATAAAAGAGTAAGTAGGCTCGCCCTACTATAACGAAATTGTTCAAAGTGATTTAAAATGAAATGATCAATTTTATGAACAAAACCTTGGTTTTTCGGGATAATGTAGTGGTTATTGCACCGATTTCCTCCGAAGAGACGAAGGGTTAAATAATTCTAAGAAGGATACGGTCTTTTCATAGGGATACATTGGATGAGAAAATGAGAAACACCTCCCTTCGCTAACTGTCATGGAGGTCGATGCTTGATTAAAAATAAAATAACCGACAGTCATAATTATTATTTAAATAAATAAAACAGTGGCAGAATGGAGAGCTGAAAAGAGCTTATTCAAATCTTATTACACCTCCAATAAGAATTTTATTGAGCCTTCTTGAATTGTTATTCCCAGAAAAAATGTCAAAAGTCTTCGAGGTATGTATTTGTTGTATCGGCAGCCACATAGAAGCATAATTTGGAGAGTAGAGCTCCTACATCGACTTCGGGCCATTCATCATCCATATTCACTAAGGAATTCGAATCGCATTTGTATCTCTGCTTATGGCTTTAGGGTTAAATGGCCTCAATCTACTAGAACTTAGCTTTAGGATTTATTGGGATACCTTTTTTGTTGCATTTAGGTCTAAAAATAATCGTTTTAAAACAAATATAGCTCTGAAACATCTGTTTATAGAATTTAATGCTTTTTTTTGTACTTTTTTATCAATAAAATAAAATATGTAGAAGCAAATCAGAAATTATAACCCGCCCCAATTACTAGCATGATTGCAGACTTTATTTATCGCTCTGCGCTGAAGCGTTGAACCTTTTGTTTTCTAGAACTTTAGGTGGAGCTTTTCTATATTTCTCAAAGAAAGTTTGAGATAAAAAGGCTCTGGTAAAAGACGCGCAACTGGGTATCAGAGACCCGCAACATTTACACGCAACTTTTTAGTCCAAGTGTGGACTATGCTTAACATTCACGGCCACCTAGACACAAAGAAGTAGATCTACTTTGAATCAGAGCTCTTGTTGTGCCATTTTGTTTTACCTCTGACAATCAAATAGTAAGGTGTCGGACTTAAGTAGTACTTTTTTCGGTACCTCATTCCCGAACTGTAATTGTACTGATAGATTCGTAAATGGAAGCCTTTGATACGTTATTTTCTACTTCATTGAAGCAAGCAGGCATGCTTTTCCATGGCCCTGGAGATTGGCTTGTATTAAAAATAGCTGAATTTACCATGTTCACAAATGTCATGGAATGTGGTTGATATTTATGTTTAAAAAAGCCTCCTTATGCTTTAGTTTCCTAAAACTCCTGAAGGTTAAAACTGCAAAAATGTTGTTTTTGTTTTTTATAGGTCTTTAACCTTCTCAGCAATTCAGTTGCCTATAATTGAATGATATTGGTCAATTCGATTTCTTTGTAGCCATGTGATTGGCTACTACTTATCGTATAGTTGTGTTGATCTGATTAGCTTATTATTATTATTATTATTATCTACCTCACTTCTAAGCTCGAATAGTATTATATAGCTAATCGTTAGCGGGTAATGGGATAGGGGTGGGATAAGGAGAGGGAGGCTGAGCAGATGTATGAGAGGAGACAGTTTAATAGTAGAGGATGATAAGAGAAGGTGGTGAGATCGTGGGAAGGGTACACACTCCTCACAAACAGAGATCTACTCTACTCTCAGGTGTTACACATAGGATCGGGTGTCCGCATACTGGATACTCTCACTCATTCTATCTCTATCTCTCAATCCGCGCTCTCCTGTTCTAGTTTAGTACTCTCACTCTCACTTATTCACCTTTATCACACTCTCTTTTAGTTCTCAAGGTCTTCCCTCTCTCTCCAACTCATGTATTCTCTTCCCCTTCTTCAGCCTTCCTATCTCTCTCTCTCTCTCTACTCTCAGGTGTTACACATAGGATCGGGTGTCCGCATACTGGATACTCTCACTCATTCTATCTCTATCTCTCAATCCGCGCTCTCCTGTTCTAGTTTAGTACTCTCACTCTCACTTATTCACCTTTATCACACTCTCTTTTAGTTCTCAAGGTCTTCCCTCTCTCTCCAACTCATGTATTCTCTTCCCCTTCTTCAGCCTTCCTATCTCTCTCTCTCTCTCTACTCTCAGGTGTTACACATAGGATCGGGTGTCCGCATACTGGATACTCTCACTCATTCTATCTCTATCTCTCAATCCGCGCTCTCCTGTTCTAGTTTAGTACTCTCACTCTCACTTATTCACCTTTATCACACTCTCTTTTAGTTCTCAAGGTCTTCCCTCTCTCTCCAACTCATGTATTCTCTTCCCCTTCTTCAGCCTTCCTATCTCTCTCTCTCTCTCTACTCTCAGGTGTTACACATAGGATCGGGTGTCCGCATACTGGATACTCTCACTCATTCTATCTCTAACTCTCAATCCGCGCTCTCCTGTTCTAGTTTAGTACTCTCACTCTCACTTATTCACCTTTATCACACTCTCTTTTAGTTCTCAAGGTCTTCCCTCTCTCTCCAACTCATGTCTTCTCTTCCCCTTCTTCAGCCTTCCGATATATCTCTCTCTCTCTCTCAACTTTCTCCTCCCCTCTTCTTTCTCTCTCACATATACAAACAAAAATTTATTTCCCCTCGGCATGTCATGTCTCTCATTTAACTCAATTCTGTATCAACCTTTTACCACTCATACTCTCCCGTCTCCTCTGCAAACCATCCTTGGTCTGATTAAATGCAAAGTAGAAAATATTATAGGAAAACACCATTAGTTTTGTCAAGTCCTCCAGTGTCCAACAGTCCCCGTCATCACTGGCTTTTATTTATTTCTACATTCGATTTAAATTATAGGGAGAAAAACTCAACTAGCGGTACAGACTGCACTTACTTGGTCGATGGTTGGATCTCTTAGTTAATAACAAAGTACTCCTTTATAAGGCTTCTCTCCTACTAGTATGGGCGTACAACTCGGTTGAGGCATCAAAGTTTGCAACTCCAATTCTTACACCCAAAAACCTTTGAAAATAATATCAACTCCATTCCAGATATCCAACCTGATTTTCCAAAAATGGCTTGAATTTACCATCTATCCATATGTATACTATCCATATGTATCCCTTAATAAACACCATACTATCACACCTACCTATACATAAGTAGCCTATAGACCAACTCCATTAGTTTTACCTTAATCCTACTTAGCACTATGTTCAGGTAATGGCCGATGATGCTTATCTTCGGTAATCAACATGAATCGGTGCATTCAATTGCCGTAGGCTTTTCGCCTATTCTGCATATACAGAATGTCCCTTAAAAAAACGGCCAAACTTCGGGAATCGATACAGGTTGAAAACCAAAGAAAAAATTCTTTTGGCATATATCTTGTTTTCCAGAAAAACGCAAAAAAACTCAAAACAAAACAAAAAACATATTCGTCTGTGGCAGAAGGTCAATTTTATAAAAACACACTTTCTTTCTTCTATACTCTTTTATTAGGCTCTACATGTTTCACGTCGCTGTGACGCCTCTTCAGGAGCACTTAATCTAAATAAAATAAAATAAAAAATGGTTACAGCCTATCCATTAGAGAACCTTCCGCAGGTAGGGCCACGTCTGGTCTGATAAGATCATAAATGTCTACTGGGTATCAGCTGTTTAAAATCGATAGCTTTAGGGTAAATGTCGATTTTCCAAAAGAAGTTTTTGTCATTTTTTTTTTTATGTCGTCTTGTTTATTAAATTAAAAAATATTTTATCCAGGTATTTAATATCTGTTTTTTTGTTGACGGCCTTTTTCATATTTTTAATTATGTGTATATTTTCCTTAATTTTTCTTTTTATGGGTTTTTTTCTCTTTATCTAATATCTTTACCGTGTCAAAATTAAATGTGTGGCTATATTGTATCGCATGATCCACCAATGCAGTCTTGTTGTCTTTCTCGTCAAGGTTTTTGGCATGTTGTTTGATTCTCTTTTTTAAAAGTTGTCCCGATTCTCCTACATACACCTTATCACACATTGCACAATCAATTTGATATATGTTATATTTGGTTTCCCTTTCTTTTAAATTATTCTCCTGGATATATCACGACAAAATCGTAAAAAGCTACAGCCGAATTATAGATGATTTAACATTGGACTGTATACATAAATATAAAATAACGATTTATTCTTCTAAGAGTTCCTAATAATCAATTTAAATAGTGTTCAAAGGTTTGGCCACTTGGCAGCAATACAGGCATCACAACGCACTTTGACAGACTGGTTGGCATTTGTGCATTGCTCTGCTGTAATCTGTTCCAACGCCTATCTGATGCGTCGGATGAGGTGCTCTCTTGAGCCAATGTGCTCCTGAAGACCAAATCTTTAACGTGTGCCCATGCGAAGACATCCAAAGGCGTGAGGCCTGAAGATCGAGCTGGCCAAGATACTGGCCTACCACCTCCTCCTATCCAATGCCCTGGATAGTTGGTGGATTGGTTGTTGTGTCCAACAAATTTCGGAAAATCCTACCATAATTAAACCTTCGATTTGGAACCAGCTTCCCAATTTCTTTGCCAAAAGGACTTCTTCCAAGAACAACGACAGTTTTTTTTTTTTTTTTTTTTTTTTTTTTTTTTTTTTTTTTTTTTTTTTTTTTTTTTTTTTTTTTTTTTTTTTTTGGAAACGAAGTAAAAATGAGAAATATGCTAAACACGAAGGAATCTTTTTCTTTCCTTTTTCATTCTGCGTCCCGAAGCTCTGCTGTTTATTTTGGGGACACCCTGTATAGGTTGATAAATTTATTCAACGTCTCATGTTATATTTTTACCCCCCCCCCCACACTCCCCCCCAAAAAAATAAAACAAATCATATCTTTCATCAGAAATAAGTTCCGATAAAATAAAAAATGTCGGAATTTATTGTTAATAAATTTCATTTACTGTAAGACTTGTACATTATTCATCCTTGAAACTCTCTTAAAAGGCTTAATATTATTCACAACATTTTAAAACTTAAAACAACTGGTTTGTTATTAATTGATATTAAAATTTATAGGAGGCAAAGAGCGGTGCGTTCAAAGTTTTTAATGTAATAAAACTAGGACTGCTGGCGAGAAGAAAGTTCAATTTCAGTTTTAATTAAACCCCTTGGTTGGGGGTGAGTTTTTTCTGTTGTCTGCGCCAGAGAAATTTAAACATTTTTTTAATAGAATAAATCAGCCCTTAGAGCGGCAGAAAATGAAAGATGGGAAATATGGATTGCGAACATGGACCAGGATCTTGATGAGAACAGCGTTCTCTACTAATCTTTTTTTATAAACTAAAACGACCAAACAGAAAAAAATTAGGGTTTCAAATATTGTTCATGAATATGGACCATTATCTCTAAATAGTGGCTATCGATCTTTTATTCTTTAGAAGAATTCTTATCTTAGACCAGTGCATGAGTCGAATGTTAAAAATATTTATCTTTATTTTTTAATGGATATCGCAAAATCACTTAAACAAATAAAGTGTAAAATTCTGTCTATGTTTCAGAAATAAAAAGCCTAGGATTTGTATATTCTTCATGTTCTGATATTTATCGTAAATGGCCAGTTAATTTCATCAAAAAGAAGAAAAAATAATAATTATTGAATAGAAGATAAAAAATATTGAATATTTTTGTAAATATATATTCCCAATGGATAGAATAAATGATAATGTCAAAAAGTACTATTTAAACGGTTACGGAAACAATCGTTAGAAAATATATTACATAGCCTTAATTGATTCTCAAATAAATATTGTTTTCCTTGTAAGTGAAACCACAAAAACGTATCAGAATATAGGAACATATTTATTTTTTATTTAATTATTTCTAGTTTTTTTTTTTTCATTAATCATAATGGATTCTCTCTCTCTCTCTCTCTATATATATATATATATATATATATATATATATATATATATATATATATATATATGTGTGTGTGTGTGTTTGTTCATATATAAATGCTGTAATTAAATGAATGAATAAAGAAACTTATTAATCGGATTTCAAAAGGAAATCGCCTTAGATATAGATTTGCTCTTTGAAATAATAAATCCTTCAGTTTAACGCTTAAAAAAATGGAAAAACAATTTCAGCCCGTAAAAGTTTGTAAAAGCCGAGGCCCTGGTGTATCCTAGTTGAATAATTCAGCTGACTCCCCCATCCATAGTTTAGCTGCGGTGGGCCGAGTCCTGGAACCTGGAAGGACGACTTTCCCAGCTGACTTAGAGGAAAATACTTTCGCTTTCGTCCGTTTCTTATATCATTTATTGGAGAACCAATAAATATAAAGAAATAAATAAAATAACCACTTACATATGGAATTGTTCTTCTAAATTCTCCTGAAGAAGCCATTATGGTCAGGAGAGCCGGATTTTTTTTTCTTTAATGAAGAACGTAAAAGATCATTTTTTTAGGAAGAACCATTTCATGCATCATTTTATCAACTGCTTTGAACACTACATAGTGTTTTGTAAGAAGAGTTGATTCGACCGAATAACTAGGCAATAGACATGTTAGAGTGCACCATTGCCTACCTAGTTGGGAATTTTCAATTTTAATGCCTTCATCTAATAACGAAATACAGTTCAAACTAATTTCTATGTATAAAGTTTTAAATATTTATTTATTTTATTTTATTTACTTACTTTTGTTTGACTTTCATTTTTTTTTTTACTAATTATTTATCATGGGCTATTAATCTCCTTATTATTTCTTATACATAATAGCCTAAAATTATATATCAAATTTAAAAGTGTGTGTGGAAATGCAGCTTTAAATTCTCCAAATCTCTAAAGTTATGGAAGCTCCGGAGCGCCCAAGTGTTAAGAAACATTACACTTTGATAACTTATGAATTGAAGGATTAATGAGCTGTAATGGAAATTGTAACGTTTATATTAACAGTTAAACGCATTCTGACGGAGCCTGCAAGACGTGACTACCCACAAATTCTAACGATGTGATAGGACGTTTGACAGAGGGTAGAAGAGATGGGCGGTCTGAATCAACCTTTTAAAAAACATGATATATCGATTTTTTAAATCGATCTTCAAGGGCCTAACTTTTCAAAAAATCTATCTCTAAGGGCCGATCTTTTTAAAGAATCGATCTCTATGGGCCGATCTTTTTAAAGAATAGATCTCTATGGGCCGATCTTTTTAAAGAATCGATCTCTAAGGGCCGATCTTTTTAAGAAATCGATCTCCAAGGGCTCTTTAAAGAATAGATCTATCTGGATTACCGTAAAATAAAGGTTTTTCTTATTTCAAATATTCAAGTACTTAATCTCGCCTCTTGTTACTTAATCTCATTTCTATTTCTTAACTAAAGAAGAAATTTACAGACCAGTGTTCTATGTCCAGAAACAGGCTTTCAATAAAATAACATTATACAAGAATTCAATACCTTCCGTTTCTCCAACTAGAGGGGAAAAGTTAATATAATAAAAATAAGGTTTCGAACTATTCTCTTAAATTGTATATCCATTTTTCTCTATTATTATTTTTTGATTCTATTTTTTTCTTAATTGATAAACATATATATTTAATCATATATTTTAATATAATGAAACAGTAGTAGTTTCATTTTGTATTATTTTTTATGAAAAATAGCCTTAATATTTAGCATAAATATGCTTTAGCGATAACTAAACTGAAAAAAAGTGTCCGCTGGCGGTCGCGCATGTACGAAGAAGAAGACTGTATGTTATACATTACATAGGTTTTTAGGGTGGACATATTTATGTTCCTGAATTTAAGCAGAAGGCTCTAAAAACGAATTTCTCGACCTTTAGGTTACAATTTTTTTTTTTTTTTTGCATTGGCAAGCAATTCTTAAATTTTAATCGATTAGAATCGAAATAAAACACGAATTTTGAAGGTAATTATAAGTAATCGTAAAATTGACCCATATCGAAGATTGGTCAATATCGTATATCGATCTGAACTCGCCGATCTTTTTTTTTTGATCGATCTTTTCATTTCGATTCGAATCGATTGAAAAGATCGATTCATATTCTAGAATCGCCCATCACTGGAGGGAAGCCATTTAATAGACTCAATTTTTCAATACTTAAAGAACACCCATTTTACTATGTACATCCCCTTTTATTCATCTAATATATTTTTTTCACATATGTGCAATTGAAAATACAAATATATTATTAAATACTATTGTTACTCTTCCTTGTGAATTGTTACCCTTCCTTGTGAAATACATTTACTTCATTATTATTATGTAATACAAATTAATGTTCCTAGTATTTAACAAGATACTTGTATAATAAGGAAGGGGTCTCCCCGTGGTCCAGCGGCTGACACCTTGGATTCTCATGCATGCGGGTTCAAGTCCCGCACGCAGCCGATTGAGCTTTTTCAATCCAGGGCCTGTTGAGAAAGTTTTCTACTGTACTATGGATGTTTAGGGAGTGCGGCAACCTGTAAATAGCCCGGCGCTAATGGCCTATGCGTTGGTTCGCCCAAAAAGAAATGGAGCGAATCATCGTTTTAATGGCACTTGAATGAAAATCGTCATCCTTTTATTTTAAAGTAAAAATAAAAATAATAGTTCAATCGGTTCCTAGAAATGTCAACCAAAAAATGTATTGAAGCTTAACGTTAGAAAAATGATGAAGGTATGATTCTAATAAATATTTCAGACATTTGATCTACTGATTAGAGAAATGAAATTTCGCTGGGAACCAACAAGGGGACGTTTTGTTCTATTAAATAAACTCCATATTCATTTGGCGTTCAGAATGATAGAAAGTCAGTGATTTATTAAAATGGAGTCAATAGTGATATATAAATAATATTTTCGGACATGTTTATTTAAAATTCTAAATAAATCCTTTTGGATGAATTTGTATTGCTGATTTAAAGGCAAACAAACCTCGCCCTACTTTGCTCGTTACTTAAAAGTAAACTGATACCATGTTAATATTCATATAAGTCTTGTTCAAATATCTCTAAAGGGGGAAACCATTCAAAGTTTTAGTGTTTATCGGAGTGCTGTTAACATGGCAAACTCACAGAAAAGTTATGTTTAACTTTCTGTTAAATTAGTCTTAGTAGAAGCGAACGGGCTTGTTTTAGTTTACACACTCAAGTTTAGAATTACTTGGTGAATAATATTTAGAGCATCCAAGAAACACTGGTTCTGCATCTTTAAGTAAGGGACTCAGCTTTAATGTTCCTCCATATTTCTGGAGAAAGCTATTTGTCTTATTTACCGGCTGAAATGTTTCCAGAATCTTCATCAAGGCGATTCAAAAACTAGTTATAAACAAAATAAAATCTTTTCTGTGATTACATATTCATATTCTAAGTAATATAAATTAATTAGCTCCTAAATTCATTCCCGTTATATCAATTGCATTTGTTCTTTTTTTCCAATCATCATAGTAGGGAACCTTTTCAGTGTGTCCAACCCTTACCCAAGCCTAATTAGTAAGGCACGATCTAGGTTTAACTCTCCCCTGGAAGAAATAAATATATGCAAACTAATACTGTTTATTTACTTAGAGGTTTACAAGTAGTCACCGGTTAGAAGCATAAGGAACATATTTGTATATAAGATAGCCAATCAGAACACGGAGGCTTTGGGCAAGATTTTGGATGGAAGAGTGGATTCCCATCACGCCTGTTGCTCATCACCCGTCATTCTATATTCTCTCTGCAGGATTCAGGCTTTTTCGATTCTTCTTACACCTCAATGTAGACACAATTGGTATGCAATCACTTATAAACATCCCCTTTCTCTCTCTTTTATAGTAAACAAGAATTAATTTATATTGTTTTAGTAAACAAGCTAAAAATTCATGTTACCAGATTAGCAGGAAGTCCTATTACAACATTTCAATGAAACCAATCCTTAGACCTGGAGAGAATATTAAATTTCTGTTATTAACGTTTATATTAATAGAATCGAACCACAAAACTATGTACATTGTGCCATAGTGCACCCAAAAGTAAAACCTTTAGGTTTATTGTAGTCGCTGTCTCTCTTTGGAATGCAGCACCTAAGAGACGCATGCGGGCAAAGTCCAAACTTTCAAATCTCTTAAAAAATGAATGGTTCAACATGATCATCTTGATAGTATGGATGTAGCTCGGAGAAAGTTATGGCAAACGTAAACATGTGTTCAGGGAGTAGCTCGGTAAAAGTACAACTGTCATTGATAAGACATAGATAAAGGTAGAAAAGAAACTACAGGGAGCCTCACCTGACTGATAATTTGTCAGTCACACGACCCAGGGTGACCTTCGTCTTTGTCCATTCATGAAAGTGGCTTCATTCACAACGGGCCAAAGGCTATAAATACTCACGATCGAACTCCCCACCTAACGCCTAGTCTCGGCGCAGCCGCACATTTGAATTTCAAAAGCTATCAAATTTCTATTTAAGGATCCTGTTAATAAGCCTTTGGCATTATTGGTTATTTTAAATAGGACAGGAATGTAAGGAAGTACTCACTGTTACTATGCATATCCAATTTTTCGCGACGTTTAAGAATTAGTACTCGTGTCTTAAGTAAAACACATCTGTCAGGAGCCACATAAGTAGGCATATTTCTCAGTGATGAGTAAGTGGGCTTCATTTGTGAACTATTTGCCTAAATTACCTATATAAATACAAAATAAATACCAATAGATTTCCTTTTTTTATTTTTCCAATGATTAGCTTTCTCAATTATGAACTTTTTACTTAATTTCTGGAGAGGATTATGAGTTCTATATTACAAGTTCACGTAAAAAGGTCTGTACGGTAAATTCAATAATTTGGTACGGGAGTGACCTACCATTCATAATGGCCCGATTTCGTTTATTTTTACATTACATCACTCTCTTTAGCACTTTGTAAAGATATGTAGCACGTTGCCACCAGTAGGTTGTATGTTTTATGTGCACGTTGTATGCCGAGTTTCGTTGAAATATATAAAAAAATAAATAAAAACAGTCGATATTCGAGGTTAATGATTTTTATATATTTAAGAGCTGACTAAACTCTTCCTTCAGATGGACCGATTTAGCTAATCAACGAATCAGCCAATCGTCTTTTGTTGAAATTCTAAATACCAAGTTTCATGGCTATTAACAACATCGTGTTATATATATATATATATATATATATATATATATATATATATATATATATATATATATATATATATAGATATATATAGATATTTATTTATTTCTTTATCTATTTATTAGGAGATGCAAAGCACTTTCATACACTTTATCCATATTACATATACACTTATGTCTCAGTTTTACAATTGGGCGTCTCCTTCACCTTCGTTACTAAGGCTTGCAAGCACAAGCCCACATAAAGTTTAAACTGGGATTTGTAAAAATGTATCAAAACGTCATACCTGAGTTCTACTTACCTCAATTTTTGTTTAATTTTCGAGTGATAGGCCTGACACGACTGATTGGCTCTTTATAATACAATCATTTTGTATTTTGTATTAATAAAATTGATTTGTTTTAGCATCATAAAGCAATGTACGTATTTTTCAAGTTGTATGTCGATGGCCACAGGGAATAAGTTGCTGAGTCGGAAAATGGGCAAAATGAGTTCCTTAAGGGAGTATAGGTTTCGTAACATCAGTATAAAAATATTGTTAGCCAGCAACTTATGAGAGGGTTCTAACAATGTTATAGTTGGATTGGGTTCGAAGTGAAAACATTTGTTCTGCTCGATATTTTGTTTTATTTGAAGCCTTTCTTTTTGGGAAGGACATTTTGAAATACTGTCAAATTTTCAAAGGAATAGCTACGTCAGAGTCTATTGTAATAATTCGTTTGATAGACGGACAGACACTTTTCGTGTGATTCGGTCTAATGTAATACACACAGAGAAACATTTTATATTTAGACAGGCTGGATTTGAGTCACAATTTAGAAATTGTTATTCTTTTCAGATCGCCGTAGATATGTAGTTAATACTTCAGGGAGATTCCATTACATATTCTGGGTAAAGTATTAAGCATGCAGTTATGTATTGATTGATCTGATAAGAGAATCATGCTTAGGTGCTTACCTTTATGGGTGAGCTGTGATGCTGAGAAGTTGCTTGTTGACTCGGCGAGTATGTATATCACAACAAGTGTCATGTTTCTCATTCGATTAAACATGAGAGCTCCTCTCAAGACTTATTTACTGCATATATAATCATGATGATTATATAATTATTATAATTATGGTGCATATATAATTATAGCTGATTCTAGTCCGTCGAAAGAGGTACTACATGGCGCATTTACCTTTATCAATAAATCTGTAGCGAGGACATCACAAACTGTATTGTATTTCATTCAGCTCGTGCTGACCTTCCTACACCTTTTAGCGGCTAAAAAGATGTTTATCACGCTACTGGTTTTACACCTATCCAGTTTCCAGGACGATAAAAAAAACTTCGCACGTTCGAAGAAGTCGTATTAGCCTACTCGAAGATGAAGTTTTTTGCTGCTTCTCTTGGAATTTCCACACGTTTTTTTTTTCTTATTAGCACTGATAGTATCAATTTCTTTCTTTGACGAGGATAGCTCATTTCTTAAATCCTTAGGCTGCTCAGTACATTTTTCAACTTAGCACTCAAAATATTATGATTACAATTATTTTTATTTGGTGTTTATGACATCTTACTATTTTATTCTTTTTGAATGACTTTAATTTATAAATGCAAAGCCAATATCACAAGGCAATTATATTATTAAATTTATAGGTCACCACCCTTTTCTAGCCAGGATAGGGCTAATGCCTTTTCTGTTTTCTAAAGAAAAGCCACCACTCCCAGTAGGAATCGAACCCACGATCCTTGGGACGGAGCAGTAAGTGCTCACGCTTTAACTCTTTCGGCCACCGGGCCTCGACAAGAGAATTAAAAAACAATTTAAAGAAAGATTTTATCTTTCTTCTATTTTAATATTCTTTTACTACTATTTTTAGCCATGTTTTTAGCGCGTTTCCCTTCTCTCCCCAGAGATGAAACCCGCTTATGAAGGTGACCTCATGAAGCAATGCGGCCACGAATGAGGTGGGGTTGTCGAAATTTATATATATATATATATATATATATATATATACATATATATATATACATATATACATATATATATATATATATATATATATATATATATATATATATATATATATACATACAGTGACTCACAAAACCGTTGCAATGATAGCTCTTGCTTACAAAATTTGAATACCTCGCAGTTAGAAATGTGTGTTGGGCAATGAAACAAATATATATGGTTTTAACACATACTTAATAATTAGAAATTAACATAATAATAATTTTATTGAGGTATAAAAATAAATTCCTTTCTCAGGGTGGGATTAAATAATAAGAATTATGCCCATGTGTTAAGTTCAAGAAGGCAAGTTTTTATAAAAAATGAAAATATTGACGTTCCTCCGTCCTTCCTAACCCAATATGAAGGATCTAATTATAGAATATTTGTAGGTGGGGATGAGATAAAATCCACAAGATGTGGTGAATTTGGCCACATGAGTTCTAAATGTGAAAATACGCAAAAAGTCGTTAACCGTATTGCACCTAGATCCTTACAGCCGAATGATAATAGGACCCCACCCTTTCAAATAGCTGAAGAAACTATAGATTCAAATATCGACAATATTACCGGAATAATTCAAACCAGCACTACAATCCCACAGGAGACGACGAAGGCACAAGGTTTAGAGATCAATAATGTGGCCAAGAATGTTTCCATATTATCTAAGAAGCAACAAGCTTTGGAAACTGCCATTCTCACGGAAAAACCGAAAATAGCAAATTCATATGAAGGTGAACAAAATTATAACCCTAATTCATCAAACGTAAAAACAGAACCCCCAGACAACAACCTACACCATACTGAGAAAACGCCATCTAAACTGAAGGATAAAATCTCGGATCCATTAAACACAAATGCTTCAGGGACCCCCGAACGATTCACACCGACACGTAATTTCAGCATCGAAGAAGCAAGGTCTCCCATCGAAGAGAACATGGATAAGTATCCCATAACCTTTGCACAGCTGGAATCACTTCTAAAGATATCGTTGGTCGAGAAAAATACTCCATATATCATCTCTGAATTCAGTCCAGATACTGATGGCATCATTAGAATGTTATCAGACACACGAAAATTTGTTAAGAATAACAGGTCAGCAAAAATCCATATAAACAAAATTTCTTAAATCACTAAGTGGCGTGAATGATTCTTCTTCACAAGTCTCTAGCGGTTACAATATTTCTGAAGTATAACCAAAACATTCAAGCCTATAAATTAGATATCATCTGTAAACCTCAACAGAAATCACTACAAGATGATGAATCTACCGTTCAAAATTTGATCAAATCCCTGAAGGACTCCAAAATATTTAAGGACCTATAAAACCCAAATGTACTGCCAATGACCCTCACGGGTAGAGGCAGAATAATTTAAATAAAATAAAAAAAATAATAAAAAAAATAAATTCTGAAAAACATTGCAAATTGAGCTGATTGCAACACTTTTGTGGCTGAATACAAATTATTATAAAACCTTATAATCTAATACTTTTTATTGCTTCCTTTGGCTTTAATTATGGTCTGAATTCTATTTGGTACACTTTTCACAAGATTGTTGAAGATTATGACGGGATATCGTTCTATATCAATTAGTTTCGCTCCCATAATTCTTCAATCGATTATGATGAATTTTGGCACTTTTGTTTTTTATGGAACGAAAAGTGCTTAATAATATCTGTATTAGGAGACTGATGGGCCAATCTACAAGTTAATTGGATGATTTTCAAACCATTCCACTTATTTTTGCAATGTAATTTGGATCATTATCCTGTTGAAATATAATATCATCATTTCGGAATTTAAAACTTGGCAGTTGAGATGACTGGGAAATGCTTAGATATTCCTCAGGGATCATTTTGGCTTCTATTCTGGCAATCCATCTAACATTTTTGTCCTTTATGCACCCCAGACCATTTGACTGCCACTAGCAAATTTCTGAGTAGACTGAAATTCCCTGTTAGTAGTGGGAGACCAAGGGTTTTTTCCAAAGCCAGCATTGTCCTTTAGCCCCAAAACGATTTATTTTTTTCTGACCTCACAATTCTTCTCGAGCCAGCAATTGTTCAATTTTCATGATTACGACAAAATTCCTGTCATAGTTGCCTGTGTTTTTTTGATGAAAAGGCTTCTTGACCTTTACCCTTGCCATATTTCCCTGACTTACTAGTTTTCTTGGAGTAGTTTCAGCATTAATTTGAAGCCCCCATGTCTGTTTTAAGTCTATGCTGGCCTTGTACATCAATGTCGAACTCGTCCATCCTAATCAGTCGAACCAGTAACTTGCTGTTTCTTTCTGGAATTTTTCTTGGTTATAACATATCTACTTACTGTAAAACGATTCAAACCAACTCGAGCATGAATTTGTCTCATCGAAAGGCCTTCATTGACCAAAAGCTTAATACTGTTGTTTTTGTCAGAGAAAATTGAGTTCATCCACATTTTTTAAATGTATCTGGTTTAAATTTTATTTTTTATGCCCGTTTTGCTCGATAGTAACTATTATAAATAGTTAACTTGACACTCTACATTTTTAACTTCACTCCAAAACATCCGCCACAAAACTGTTGCAAGGAACCAACAACAGAAAGCGTATACCCGAGAGTGTAAACAATGACTAATCCCCTCAAGATCCTTCTAGTATTATACCTCCTAGTCCCAATTAAATTATTTTGACCCACAGGAGTAAATATTATACCGTTTTAATTTTTTTTTCTATGATATAAATTAATTTACATATCATTGTAACGGTTTTGTGAGTCACTGTATATATATATATATATATATACTAGCTGACCCGGCAAACGTTGTTTTGCCATATAAATAATTTCCTAGTAATTTCTAGGACATAATAATCCTTTGAGCTAACGTTCTTGTTTGTTTCAGCTCCTGTAATATTTGTTCATAAAAATTAATTTAAATTTATTACGTTCAATAATTTAATTGTTTTGTTAAATGATTAATGATCAAATTAATAATCAATGAAGTACCTGATACGGGATCTCGTTGTTTTATGTTTATGCAATATCCGTCTTGTCCCTTCCAGAATATTAGCGGATATTGGAGAGCGTCATATGAACGATGTGTGTCAGCAATGAACTGAAGATTATTATTTCTTCTACGAATCACAATTTCTCGTGCAGCTGTACAATCGCCAACCATGATTCCAGCAACATCATCAACAACGGGTGCATTGAATCTACGAATATGCTCTCCAGCTGGTGTTTTATCAGGATTAATGACGATAGCGTGATTATCCCTTTGTAATTGTTGCATATGTGATTTGAATAGATGTTGGCCTGTGCTGTTTACTGGGTCAGAAGTGACACCTGTAGACATCTGGCGGGGATAACTAATTAAATGACGATTGATCAGTTTTCGACCGGAGAGGAAAAATGATTAAATTACTAAAATGGCTATTAAAAAATAAGGGTTGATCGTAGAAGGGTGAAAATTGAGGATTGTATGTATTTTTGTATGTTGTATCATAAAAAAAATAGAAATTAAAAATGTTGTCTAAAAAATAAAATAAAAAATTTAGGGGTGGACTACCCCTAACATTTAGGGGGATGAAAAATAGATGTTGGCCGATTCTCATAGATGCCGGATAAGCACAAAAAATTTCATCAAAATCGGTCAAGCCGTTTCGGAGGAGTATGGCAACGAAAACTGTGACACGAGAATTTTATATATTAGATATATATATATATTGTCTATTCGCCAAAATGGGCCGAATTCAATGAAATGTGTTACAAAAATGGTGTTTGTGATTTCAAATGTCAAGTTCGTTAACCAGAAAAATCCGTCCACCACACGTAGTTGTTTTTTTTTTTTTAAATGCACGCAAATAGTAACGCTTACATGTCTGCGTTTATAGGCTTGTAGAGACCGTTTTTGTAGGTTTTTTAACGTTGGAGAACAAATGATTTTTAAAGCGCTATTTGTAACCATTTTCGAGATAAGTGAATAACACTACTTTTCCCAACAAATTTTCAGTTCGGGGAACGATAGATTTATTTGAAGCATTTTGAAGGTATTTGATAGATCATAAAAACTAAGATATTTAAATTTTGGTTACGTTCGGAGCTAAGGAAATTGTAGAAAATTTATTAACAGACATGAGGATTTTTGGAATTTTCGTTTATTTGCTTAAATATCTTGAAAATTGTTCGGATTGTTATTATTCCATTTTATTCTGGCAGATTTTAATTCTTAAGATGAACCTTCACCCTTCGAAAGCTCACTATAAATAAATGTAAATAAAACTCCGATGGTTAAGCACATCACCACCATTCAAGAAATTTAGTGATATTAATATTACAAATCTAAATTATCTAGCCCGATGAAAACGAAAGTCAGTTCGGCTCAGAGAGGTTCTTATTTCTCTGGCTCTGGTGACTATTCATTCAAACGTGCATACTGAATATATATATATTTTTTTTTTTTATTACACCATTAATGAAAGCATTAGTAATTAATTCGTATATTTATCGTTTAATTATTTTTAGGTAAAAATTAATGATAATGTAATGCCATAATTCCACATTTAAATTGTCATAGCACGTAGAAACCCAAGTATCAAACTGTTTCTGATTTTTGATGAGTACCCATTTTTACTGCTCTTAAAATATGCGATATATATTACATTATTAGCTATTTTGCATATATTACAAATAAAATGCTTGTAAATACAAATTTCACGGAATACAATCATTTTTACTAAATGTTACAATTCAAAGCCATATGATATGGAAAACAATAAATGTTGAGAATCGCTGCATTATCCTATAGCAACGCATAAGGACCTAGTCCTAGTCTGTAGTACTGATTTTTTTTCATGTATTTTGTTTATCTGCGACTATTTTTAATGTTTATTATAACATTCATTAAAAGCTACCGATGTTACTCTGACGATGTGCAAATTATTAATGTGCGACCCATAAAAATGAATGAAATAAATATATCCTTGTAGCTAACCAAAACCGGGTTTTAGTCTCCTTGTATCCAATAATGAAACTTGAAGAACGAATCTCACTAAAGATCTAAGGGGATTATCGATGGGTATTAAGTTTATTTTCTCTTGATATCTTCTGTAAGATGTGTTTATTGATGTTCGGAACCTTTTCAGGATGATTTCTAATCCTGGTATTCAAACGTTTTAATCAAAGGGATTTTTATTGTGCTGCTCAATGTGACGTTTACGCTGTTGCAAAAAATATGTAAATCGAGTAACATATATTTTTTGTAAGGCAGTTCTTGTACGTAAAAATAAGAATAGAAAATGCTAAATTGACAAAGCGCATGAAAACACGCAACGGAACGAGCCTTCTCCCTCCCACACCTAACACTGTCCGCTTAGCAACTTATTTTCTTCTTCTTCTACGTGTAAGGATTATCAGAACCAGCTCATATCTCTCTTGAAACGAAGAAGTAATACTTACTGACCACATTGTGTGAAATATTGTAGATAGCGGGTGGCGTGGAAACACCAATTCCCACTTCTTCGTAGGCGTTCCTGAGCTGAACCTTATGGCGTAATGCCTAACTGACGGAATAAATCCACGCTTACAATCCCGTGTGGCAAAAATACTGTATAAAATGAAGATTTGCCTGTATCCACAGAACTAGTGATATGTGGCAGTTATTTAACTTGCCCGAAGACAAGAGGAGTTCATTTGCTTGGTTATTGAAGAAAGCCATAATGCCAACAATGAAATGTATTGAACAATAACGATTTTAGCACTTTCCCACTTAATGGGCAAAATACTGCCAAGCAACGCCAAGTCTGTAACACGATAACAGCCATAGTTTTGGGGTTGTCACAACTAAAACTAGGGTTGTGAAATATAATTAAAATTACGAAATATACCAGCTTATTAGCAAATTGTTAATTTGAGTAAATATTCAATTCGGACTGGTACTGGCAAATTGTTAATTTAGGTCCGGAGTAAACCCCTCCTCCTAATGAACCTATATAGTTTATTATTTTCCTATATTTTTTTTTTTCGCATTAGATGATTACAACGAATACCGTGTCGTTGCCAAATAAGAGAAAATACGTTCGGTATTGGAAAATCAGTAATCCCCCTCCCCTCCAGATGGATCGATTTTGCTGGTTAATGAACACAGGCAATCGTTTGCGTGGAGAAAGTTATATGCCAAAATGGCGTATATTCGTGGCAAAAAGACAAAACCTCTAGCAGGTATCATGCTAAAAGACACATTCACACACACTCACACGCACACACACACACACACACACACACACACACACACACACACATATATATATATATATTGGTATCATTTATGGTATCTACTAGGTAGGGTTGATAAAGAATTGAAAAAATGTTATGAGTGCAGTCTCAATTGGTACCTTCCTTTGGAAAGTGCTAAGACTTAAAGTGGAAACTAAAAACCAAACATTCAAAGTATGTTTTTGTTACTATTTCTTATCAACATTCTCTCCAGAAATAAATATGTTAAGCATATTTTTCTTAGAATCCCAAGAAAGATATTTAACACATTTGTGAATAATTTGGTCATTTATATTAAGTGCACTTATTTCCTCTTTGAAAGGTTTTTTTCTGCTTATTATGTTGACCTCTTGATGTCAGGAACTAACCCAAAAGTTCCCAAGGCTCTGCTGGAAAAAAACTTCGCCTTGAAAGAAGTCGCATTAGTTTACAAGAACTCCAATCTTTTTTGCATTGGGTCCTAGAATTCTCATACTTTCTTTTTTGCATATCCTCCGAGGGTATCAGTTTCTTTTCGCGAAGTACTTTGCTTCTTCCACACATCTTCGTGGAGTCTTACTTAGTTAAGATAGGTTTTTGAAATAATATTTCATAATGATTTATAAGGGTGCAAAATGGACTCTGTAGTAAAACTCTTGATTTATGCTCTAGAGGGCGAGTGTTCGAATCAAAAAGGAAAATCAGATGGTCAGAGGTTAGCACTGACCAGGTCTCCCTAATGGACCTTATGGTAAACAATCAGATTTCTTTTCTACATTATCTGATCCGTAGGGCCCTCGTCGTCTGTTAACGAATTTGAAGTTTAACTACCATCATTTGAGATTTTAGAACCCGTTTATACATTTTCTTGAGATCGCAAGAGCTTATAAATAAGCATAGAGTAGATAAAAAGAACAGAATATATTTTCCCATCCCTCAGGATAAAACATATTTATGGCGTTTTTATCAGGTTCAGATCTGTGTCCGCTTCAATTATCTAAAATACTCGTAGTGGCCAGAATGTATCGGTCATTTCCACCTACTTCTTGGTTATTGGGCTTTTAAGCTTTGCATGTCACACCAAGGATACATATTACATGGAAATATGCTCAGATGGCTCTGTTCATGAGAAGCTTCATTTATAGCGAGGTAGACCTCTAATCTAGACCAAGACAGCTCTACAGGTCCGAACACGGGATTCTGGTCTCGAGGTCAGAGTAATTATGCTTTCAACATCTAGTTAAGAAACCGTGATATACTATTGGCCTTTTGGATTCATGATGGAATTTCTATAGGCTATAAACTTCGTTGCTAATTGATTTCATCTCCTCCTACTTTCCGGCATATATCACCAAAGGTGCGGTTTTTTAAACCACTAACTTTCTAAGACATTTTCTTAACTAGACAAGACGGTTTCTTGACTAGATATTGAAAGCATAATTACTCTGACCTCGAGACCAGAATCCCGTGTTCGGACTTGTAGAGCTGTCATGGTAGATTAGAGGTCTACCTCGCTATAAATGAAGCTTCTCATGAACTGACCCATCTCAGCGTATTTCCATGTAATATGTATCCTTGGTGTGACATGCAAAGCTTAAAAGCCCAATTCTTAATATTTCATCTTTGATGGAACGATTCAGAAATGTCAAGAACAGTTTCCCAACAACAAAGTTGTCCGCTTGAAATTGACTAAGAATATTTTTGGTTGACATATTTTAGACTTTCGAGTGGCAACCTTCTGAACCTTATCATGATTTCTCTCTATTTTTCGAAAATAGTTCTGTCCCAGGTGTAGCCTACGACACAGCGATCTAAACAGCTCTCTGTAATTAGTTTCTTTCAAAGTGGAACGAGGTGTTCCCTGTGAATGAAAAGTTGCACAGTGGTAGCTGAGCCACTGGTGAACATTACTGTGTAGTTTGAAGAAATTTCACTCACTGGATCAACACAAAATGAGTGAGTAAAAACACTCATTTTCTATCATTGTGTGGGCCATTACCCTAGCTGAGGCTAGTGGTGGGGCGCTCCTGCACTCGCCTGATAGAGAGGCTGTCAATGCCCCTTCAGTAATTTAGATACTAGGCCCTGCGCTACTAGTCGACGTACATCAGCCTCCTTGGCTCAGTGGCAGCGTTCGATTCTGCAAACTTAATTGTCTCGGGTTCGCAGCTCGCCGGAGACAACTATATTTTTCTTTTCTTTTTTTTTTCTTTAATTATATTATAAACAGCTGTTGACTATGTCTTCAATAGAGGAACAGAATATGACAGTAATAGAATCAACCTCAGCCCAAGATGTCGAAAACGTCGCCACAGGAAGACGTAAAAGATTACGCAAGAGAGCAAGTGACGTACTAACACCACCCAAGATTAAACAAAAAAAGTCGACTCTACCTCAAAATAGCCCCTCAACTCACTCCCGACACTCAGATAATAATCAAGCGTGCCAGGATTCGTCACAAAATCCCCTGAAACCCCCTAATATTTACATCAGGAAGGTATCGGATTTTAAAAAATTTAGTAGCACCCTAAAAGATCTCGTTGGAGAAAATAATTTCGTATGCCGGGCAAGGTTCAATGACATCGTCATAAAGCCTACTGACAGCGACTCCTACAGAAGCATCATCCGACACCTGGAAAGCAAGGAAGCTGACTTTCACTGCTACCAGTTACCCGAGGACAAATCCTACAGGGTGGCTCTTCAACAAAGGTTACTCTGTCAAACGAGCCCATAACGTACGGCACCCAGTCACAAAGGCCCAATTGCCGCTCTTCTTCGTCGACCTGGAGAAAAACGCAAAAAACCAAGGAAATTTTCCGCGAGCAATACCTACTATATACAAAAATAAAAGTAGAAGAACCGCGACGCAGGGGCGACGTCATACAATGCCAAAACTGCCAAGAGTTCAATCATACCCGCACATATTGTCATCACAAATCAAAATGTGTCAAATGCGGCTCCGAACACCCCTCTAAGCACTGCCCTAAGCCAATCGAAGCCCCAGCGTGCTGCGCGAACTGCGGCGAAAATCACACTGCCAGCTACAAAGGGTGTGAAGTATATAAAGCACTCAAAACAATCAGAATGCAACGGCAGAGAACCCAGCTCAGTCATCAAAAAGACGCCAAGAAAGCATCACCACCCAGCGGGCCATCCCACTTCCCCAGCCTACAACCCGTTTCTGCAGCACAAGAATCGTCCCATCGTCGGCCGAACGTCACCTACTCCTCTCTGCTAACTACGCTCGAGAAAAAGAAGCCGCCTGACCCTAAACCAGCTCAGAAACCACAAAAATTATCTTCCCTTCCTACCTCTTCAACTTTACCGTCCCAACCACAAATCCTGCCTACCTTCCCAACTACTCCCACCCCATCTAAGCAAATCCCTCAGCATCAAGGACAAGATCCTATGATCCTTTTCTCCTCTTTCCTAAACAAACTCGAAACCCTTCTTACTCCTCTAATTAACCTGATGACCACCCTTATAGCACACTTCCTTCCTAAATCCCAGAATGCAACACTTCCATAATACCCATCTCTCAATTCTTTTGTGGAATGCCAACGGACTTACTACAAGACGACAAGAACTGACACTTTTACTAACTGACAAAAACATTGACATTGCACTAATAACGGAGACACACCTGAAAAAAATCAATGTCATTGGGTGTACTCCTGTTATCGAACCGACCATCCATCTCTGGCGCAACATGGCACTCTGATTTTAATCAAGAACCAGATCAAACACCATCAAGAATCCAGCATGGCTTCAGCAAGCCTGCAGGTAACTTCCATATCTCTTTCCCTTTCTCCCTTCGACATCATACTATCCGCAGTGTATTGTTCTCCCAATCATACCATTTACCATCCTGAATTCCTCTCAATATTCCAATCCTTTGGTCCCCGCTTCCTCACCGGGGGTGATTTCAACGCGAAACACGTCGTTCATGTGGGGAAGCCGTTCAGCTAACTCCCGTGGCAGAATCCTTTATGATATCCTCAATTCCCAGAATTATCTCCCTATATCGCCAAACACACCAACATACTGGCCAACTGATCCATCCCGCAATCCTGACCTAGTCGATTTCTTCATCTCCTCTGGCTTGGGAGGTATAGCGACTTCTGTTGATTCGCTCCTCGACCTATCGTCGGACCATTCTGCTATCCTTCTAACCCTCTTCTCATCCGCTGTACCCCGTCCTCTACAACCAACCCTTACACCCGGTCCTATCAACTGGCAATCATTTCAGCTCAACCTAGAGCGCTCCATAGACCTAACCGTATCCCTAAAAACCCCTTCAGACCTAGACAAAGCCACTGAATTGTTTACTAAAGCCATTCAGGACAGTGCCCGCAATTCATGCCGACCAAGGACAAGGTTACCTCATTCACCCAAACTGCAACTTCCAACCCACATCCAAGAACTTCTTGCAGCCAAGCGTCGGGCCAGAGCTCTATGGCAAAGATCACGCTATCCCTCCGACAGAAACGCATACAACAGACTGACGCGACAACTAAAATCTTCAATATATCAATTCCGTTCAGAATCCTTTAACGAATACCTTTCATCCCTCTCTACACAAGACTGTTCTTTGTGGACAGTCACTCGTAAAATCCTCAGGTTTCACCAAATTCCTTCTCCACTCAAACGCAGCGATGGGTCCTGGGCCAGAAGTGATGAAGAAAAGGCGCTCCTTCTCTCCACACACCTTACTTCAGCATTTTCCCCTAATCCTCAAACGAACCCCTCTCATGATGAAGATATCGTAGACTACCTGAATTCTCCTTTACCTTTGTCTTTCCCTCCCAAAGCTTTCCATCCGTCCGAAGTAAAATACATCATGAAACACCTCCCTAGGAAATCTCCCGGTTATGACCTCATCACCTCCACAATTCTCAAAAACCTCCCCCAGAAGGCCATTATATTCCTTACATACCTGTACAACTCGATCCTTAGGACAACCCATTTCCCGAACCCCTGGAAACACTCAGTTATTATTGTTAATCCCAAACCTTTTAAACCTCCCGACTGCCCTTCTTCCTATCGACCAATCAGCCTTCTACCGTTAATGTCCAAAATATTTGAAAAACTCCTTTACAAAAGAATCCTTCCTATCATAGAATCCTCGAAGAAAATCCCCAACCACCAATTTGGTTTCCGCTCCCAGCATTCCACCATACAACAGTGTTTACGAGTTGTAGACTCAATATCCTCCTCGCTTGAACGTAAGAGTTTTTGCACGAGTGCCTTTCTCGACGTTGCTAAGTAAAGCTTATACTTCCTCACACCTATTTCCTTATCCTCAAATCCTACCTTTCAATCAGATCCTTTCAAGTTAAACAAGGTACAAGTCTTTCCCCGACCTGCCCCATAAACGCTGGTGCCCCTCAAGGGAGTATTATTGGTCCTCTCCTTTTCCTCCTTTACACTGCGGATATTCCTACACACCCTCATACCTTACTGACCACCTACGCAGATGATACTGCCATCCTATCAACTTCCCCTGATCCCTCAGTAGCATCCCAACACCTGCAGGAACATCTTACTGCTATTCAGCATTGGAGTGAAAGATGGAGAGTTAAAATCAACCCTGAAAAATGTAAACAGGTTACATTCACCCTAAACCGGAGATCATGTCCTACAGTCTACCTCAAAAACACTCCACTACTAGTATCCAGCGAGGTTCGATATCTAAGATTATACCTTGACAGCCGACTGACATGGAACCCTCACACGAGACTGAAAAGACAAGAACTGAACAAACGATACGGACTACTTAGACGACTCCTTGGACCCTCATCTAAATTATCAATACAGAACAAACTAACGATATACAAAACAATCATTCGGCCAATATGGACATAGGGACTTGAACTCTGGGGATCTGCAAAACCATCCAACATCAACAGAATACAGGCATTCCAGTCAAAAGTCCTCCGTAAAATTGTAAATGCCCCCTTTTATATATCCAACAAAACCCTACACAATGACCTCAACATCCCATTTGTCCTTGACCTCGCTAAAACCCGTTTCCAAACGTTCCACTCCAAATTGTCTCACCATCCTAATCCTGAAGGTCAATCCTTATCATCCCAATCCCATCCAGACAATCCCCCCAGGCGGCTCAAGAGACAGTGGCCTCGAGACAATTTACTTGCCTGATCTTTTTATGATCAATAAAATGTTTATTGAGACACCTCTGGAAGTGCCAACAATGGTTGGCTTCTTCCAAATTTTGTATTTTTAATTATTTTTTACTTTTGTCAGTTTTATCAACGTGTACATAATATCTGGATCAACATACTTGATCATTGTACTGTTATCTGTACAGATTTCAAATAAATAAATACTAAATAAAGAAAAAAAAAATTTCGAAATATTTAAGAAAATATACGCACGGTCTCAAACTTTACCTATCTTGTATTTATGAAAAGTAAGTAATAAACCATTATTGTCTCTTCGAAGGTAGATTTATACCCGGCAAAAAAGTAATAAAAAATTTCATTATTTTAACCCAGACTAAATCTACCTTTGCATCCCACCAGTCAGCGATCTCCTCTCAATTATTGTATTTTATTTATGTTACAGTTTTTATTCTTCTTGGTAACTTCTAATATTTAGCATGTATTAGCACTTTATCTTCGTCATCAGAAAAGCCTATAAAGCCGGCGAGCATCGGAGAATTCAGTCACTAATTCTTTGTATGGGTACATAGAGAGTGGAACGTAGAGAGAGCAAGGAGCATAGCGAATAAATCAGACACCTAAGGTTAAAGGGAAATAAGCCGAGTGCAACAGCTGGCAAAGCAGAGGTCATAGCAACCACTTCAAGATAGTTGGAACAACAACTATGTTTTTTGCTTACTCTTTGTTCCAATCTACGTACATTGAAACAATAAATATGATAGGGTATTCATTTTCAACTGCTCTATAAATTTCATTTTGAAACTGTAACGTAACTCCTTTGATAAGAAAACGTTCTTAAGCCTTATTGCTCGCGCAATGCCTAAATGCGTGCCTAAATAACTTGTGTCTATTGTTTGTATTTAAATTAAATTAAGGGTATACCCAATAAGGCTCAAGAAAGTTTGTTTGTAATTTTGCTTATCAAAATTATGTTACAGTTTCAAAATGAAATTTGGAAGGTATAGAGCAGGTGAAAATGAATACCCTATCATATTTATTGTTTCAATGTACATAGATTGGAATAAAGAGTAAGCAAAAAACATAGTTGTTGTTCCAACTATCTTGAAGTGGTTGCTATGACCTCTGCTTTGCCAGCTGTTCCACTCTGCTTACTTCCCTTTAACCTTTGGTGTCTGATTTATTCGCTATGCTCCTTGCTCTCTTTATTAATATATTAATAAAGAAATCGGTTGTTCTATTTGGTAAATGGAGAGGAAATGTTATATTTAATATAGTATTGAGTTTCTTGGTATCCAAGCTTTCACCATAAATAAAATGATTGATTGATTGCTTAATTAGAGTATTTATAAGTCTCAAAAAGGGTAGTGCTACATTTTAGCTTGTCTACACGAGCATGAAAATTGCCCGTTTCCCTTCCTTAAAATGGAAAGATATTATGTCCTTTTGCATAATCATGACATCTAAATTTGCAACAGAGTGATATTACAGATATTAGTTTTTTTTTCACGCCCTTATTTTTTTAAGCTACATAGGGGTTTGACCCTATCTGCGTTTCTGCTTGGATTAGACACATAATATAATGAATCCCCTGTAGCCTACAATTAGCGACTCATCCAAATGCAAAACTGGACAATCTTATCCATATGTAAAACCCTATTCAGAAAATATAGTATCTTTAAGAAGAATATAAATGACTTGTACATTCGGATAGATTACTCTTTGTTGAGTGATAAACATTATCAAAGTTTAATTTTAATAAATCAGAAATAATAAACTATATAAAGAATATAGCAATCTTAACTTATATGTTTAGTCATACCAACCAGTTTTAGTTAAATTATACTAATTAGCACAAAAAAAAAAGTTTTCAAGAGCCAAAAAAAAAACTAAAATTGCTTGTCTAAAATCAGTAAATAAAGTTCGGTAGTTTCTCGAGAACCCACAAGACAGTAGCAATATCAAGCTGCACATACATAAATTACCGAATTTTAGGACGGGTTAAGTACAGGTTACCACCGTTTTCTAGACATGATAGGGCTGAAGCCGTTTTTTTTTCTAAAGCCACCAACCCTAGTGGGAATCGAACACTCGAACTTAGGCACAGGGTGCAACCGCCTTAGCACTAACGGCCTCCTTTTTTTTTTTTTTTTTCTTAATTCATGTTCATTTAAAATCAGTAAAATTTAAAGTACAATAATTAATTGTGCAACTCACGACCCCCTTAAATATAAAAATCACAATTTTAAGTAAGACAGTGTGCATTCTGTTAACATTGTGGCATGATGTAGATGTTTCATTTCCAAATGCAGAAATTGGCTTTTATTTCTTTATATATATATATATATATATATATATATATATATATATATATATATATATATATATATATATATATATTTTAAATAATGCCTTGACTTAAGCTAATAACGCCCTGTGTATTATTCAGTTATTTAATTAACAGATATATTTCATCTCCATAATTCCAAGAAATAGAGTTTCACCTAAAAAAGTATTGTCAGCAATTATTCTTCAATTAATACTTTCGGATTGGGTCGTGATTGGGAATTACTGTCCCTGTTAAATGCTATCCTCGTCAGTATAAGTAAATTCCATAAGGTAACTCCATGAGTTTTAAATACTTAACAGAGGCCATGAACTAACGATGGTAGTTTACATTTTACTTAAGTCGTGTACTTTATACCTTATGCTAATGGCTCTCCTCGTAGACCGTTTTACAACCTCTACGATAACTACAATAAAGCCCGCATTCGTGTCTCTCTCCGCAATAAGGGTTTTGTTTAAAAGCTACGACCATAAGCCTGGAGAGAGAGAGAGAAAAAAAAGGCACATAAAACCAAAGAACACGGCATTCCTCATGGAACTGTCGCTGGTCCTAACAATTCCTTTGACACCAGAAAGCTGTTTTACTGCCTGTCTAATGAGCCAGGAATCTATTCTCCAAGGCACTTTATCTTTATTAGTGATTCCATTTACTATTACTACCGAAGACAATCAGTATAGAAGTCGTTTAACGCTCTTATGTTCAAATATAAATAAGAACCACTGACTCAGAAACTATACTTTATTACCTACGAATTCAGGATTCAGTTTTATGAATTTACTACTATCAATTAGCCTGTGATTTTGGACTTACAATAGTCCCCATATTATTGAACAAATTCAAAATTCTGTGTGTCCGTTCTATTTAGTCTTGGCTAACCTCATTCTGTCCAAAAGCCAGAGCTGTTTAGCATAAGAGTTGAAAGATTATTTTGAGCAGCCGCCAAGCCTGAGAGTAGTCATTATGGAAATGTAACGAAAATTATATATCACAGAAATACACCTACATTAAGATGTAATAACTTGTGGCTTTTTTTTCTTTTTGTATTTTTTCCACATTACAGTAATGGCAATTTATTTTGGGCTTATAAGGTTTGTTTTCTTACTGCGTATAAGAACATCCCTTCTTTTTTGGAAAATTATTAGCGTGCAGAAACAAATGATGCGTCCTTACATTGTCTTCTTGCCACAGAGTATTTTATCTATTATAGCAGCCCTGCATCCTTGACAAACCCTCTGATCTTCTGAGGTGTGAGCTCAGAATCTCTTCCTGGGTCAGTTATTTTTGCAGATCCTAAGTACATAAAGCGTCTGCGTGCGAGTACCGTGCAGTCTGTTATGTGTACGGGTGTTTCCTCCTCTATCCCACATAACCTACATAGAGAGGTTGTAACCAGGCCCATATTGTGTGGATTTTTATTCATCTTTACATGACCTGTGTAAAGAGCCACAGTCTCCCTCATAGCTTTTCTATGTAGGGACAATATATATATATATATATATATATATATATATCTTACAAGAAAAAAACATATCATATATTTATTACAGAAATCGCAAACATAACTGACTCATTTATAACTGGCCCCAGCACAATAGTAGGGCCAGATAAGGCTCATAACACATTTCATCCACACCTCTCCCCGGATGTCTTCAGCGAACTTTCCATAACAATAGATGCAAGTTCCTTTGCTTATGTCTGATTTCTTGCCACCGTTGACACCTAGAGTGGTATCATCGCTGTCCAGAAAGGGAGGGTCATCGTAGTCTGATGATGAACCGTATAGTATCGTAGTCGAACTTTCTTTTTTTGAAGGCTACGATATATCTTAAATGTGTGGTCATAAGGACTTAGGTCATTTTTTGAGCATTTGGAGATTATTAGCACAAAATTGTAGTAGTATTATAGCACAAAATCACAGCTACCGGTTGCTATTAGGTTCTTAAGCCAAACCTTAAAACTGGCTCAGCTGTACCAATTGATATTATAGCCTTAAGTTTATAACTCCCTTCCTCGTATTAAGGAGCTTTGCTTTTACTTTCCGGGAAAAAAATCATATTTTTTATTTAAGCCCTAATCAAATATATAGTATCTTAATCTCCTTTATTCGTATTTCATATATATTTTTATAAATGAAATATGTTTCTATCTGTTCAGCGAAGGCATTAGCTCATCCGAAGTGATCTGTCGAAACGTATTAAAACAATAAAAGAATACGAACAATTAAAATGCCGAAAGTTTATAAATTTTAAAAGTAAAAGAGCAGTGTTTCAAACTTAAAATCTTTTTGGGGCTCTTTGAAAAACAGAATCATTGTAAGTATAAACCGTATAAATTTAAATAACAAACTTTATCAAAACAAGCCAAAGAGTGTATACGTTATTCACGACAATTACATTAACAATGTTGAAATAGTAAGTTCTCCCACTAATATCTGACGTGATCACCACATAGTAACTGGGAATTTGGATCATAAATTAACGTTATTACCCATGAATTAGTTTTTTATTGTACATCTCTACAGGAATTTACGACAATACTGGCAGTTATGGGTCATTATTTTGAACTCATGGTGTGAAATCGTTTAATTCTACAACTTTTATGAGGACTTTCGAAACCTCTATTTGAAATCTTAAGTTTTTCAAGGTTTTTGGTGCTTTACTCCGGTAGAATTACTGAGTGAATTTATTAGTTTCTTTGCGTTGATATACTTCTGTCGTTTAATCTATATAAGTTACGTTTGTATTTAAGGAATTATGTGCCTCCAATGAGAATCACGCTCATATAACATATTTCTATTCTCTGGGTCACACTTATATCTATCTTGATCCTGTCTCGGCTTCTTTCTCCAGCGGTGCTCGTTGTACTGCCGTTATATTTCGCCCAAATCCTATTGGGCTTCATCAGACGTATTCTGTCCAGTTCGGGGTGTGCAGGAGCTATGCTTGGCTCGCGCTCCTGCCGGCTTTTTATCCTCATTCCGCCATTCTTTCCGCTCCCTAGGCGGACCAATCAGCTGGAGAAAGCCCCAGAGAAACCGACGCTGTGGCTGAGGTACGTGGACGACGTCTTCGCTGTGTGTTCGCACGGACATGAGAAACTCGAGCGCTTTTTAGCCTTCCTGAACAGCAACCATCCGGCCATCAAGTTCACTATGGAAAAGGAGAGTGATAACCGACTCCCGTTTCTGGACCTGCTTATAGTCAAGAAACCGGGTGGGAGATTCGGACATACAGTATACCGGAAGCCGACGGCTACGGGGAGGTACTTACACGCCGATTCTCATCACCATCCTGCCCAGAAGAATGGTCACCATCGGAGAAGAATGGTGTGATCAAGACCCTGACACTGAGAGCCCTTAGGCTGTGCAGCAGTAAGACCTACCTAGACGCGGAACTGGCTCACCTCAAGGAGGATTTTCTTGGGAACGGGTACGGATCCAAGGAAATCTCTCGTACTATGAACAGAGTTCTGAGACAGCAGCGACAAGGTGGAGGCACAAAACCGGAAAGGGCGGTGGAGAAGAGGGCAACGTTGCCTTACGTTCGAGGTGTCAGTGAGAAGATTGGCAGGATGTTTATGGGACTCGGTGTGGATGTAGCTTACAAACCCCTAGACAAGATGAGCGACTGCCTGGGTTCAGCAAAGGACAAGCAGTGGCTGCAGGATAAGGGTGTTTACCTTCTTCCATGTGATTGCGGGACAGTTTATGTCGGGCAGACCGGGAAGAAGGTGGCCACAAGAATTGGGCAGCACTGCGCTGATTACCGTCTGAGACGCACGAAAACTTCCGCTGTCGCGAGACATGGGGAGGAGTGCTCCGGACAGATGCTGTTCGACCAGGCCAGGACGCTGGCGAAGGAAGATGTACTGGAGAGGAGGCTGGTCAGGGAGGCTATAGAGATCTCGAAGTATAAGAGTGTAGCGATGAACGGCGAGGATGGTCTAGCGCTACCTACAGTCTACGGGCCGGTTCTGAGACTTCTCCGGTCAGACGGTAGAATGCGCCCCGAACGGCAGACCAGGGAAACCAATGAGCGTAGAAGACAGCTGATTGGTCCGCCTAGGGAGCGGAAAGAATGGCGGAACGAGGATAAAAAGCCGGCAGGAGCGCGAGCCAAGCATAGCTCCTGCACACCCCGAACTGGACAGAATACGTCTGATGAAGCCCAATAGGATTTGGGCGAAATATAACGGCAGTACAACGAGCACCGCTGGAGAAAGAAGCCGAGACAGGATCAAGACGATGCCCCAGCGAAGGAGCCTAAAGGAGAACATGACTTATATCTATATATTTACAGGTAAAGTATTTTGGATTTATTCAGGAAACTATAAATATTATACAATATATTTTTTGCAATTTTTCATGTTGTTGTTTTGTTTTATTTTATTTAACTGACCTTTTCTCTAAAAGAATTAGGGGCAAATCGCCTTCGATGCGGGGTGCTCACAAAATAAATAAAAATAAAAGAATTAGTGTATTCTTGTGCCTTTAGTACTGCGATCTATTTTATGATGATAAATGTTCTTCCTTTTTTTCAGGTATGAAGACTTTTAACATCTTATAATACATTTTTTTTTTACTTTCAAGTTTCGAGGTATGTATTTTTATTGGATAATTATAATTTTTCATCGCACTATTATTTTTTTTTTTTTTAAACGAATGCGCAGCTATTAAGGATACACTCACAAAACATTTCCACTAATCATCATCGATCCTAACTACTAAGTACCCAATCAAACTGTAAACTTCGTTAAAATCTATATGTATATATATATATATATATATATATATATATATATAAAACTTACATATGAGCGTGTACTTATATTGTTAACTTAATATTGGCAGTATTGCCCTCACTGTTTGTTTTTTCGTAAACAATTTCGACCTTCTAAATTCACTTAAGAATCAAATGGCCGATTTCGTAAATCAGGAAAATCGTTTTGCTTTTATTGCAATATTACATTTTTAATTTTGTATTTACCATGTTTTAAAACTTCTGCGTTCTGCGTTCATAGACATGTGAGAACAGTTTTTACAGGTTGTTGTATTATTTTATACATGTTCATGTAATATTTTTTAAAAGTTGAATCGCCTAGCCGCTACAACTTATTAAATAATAAATAAATAATAAATAAATACAGGTTGTTGTTTGACATGGAGAATCGCATTTACATTCAAGGCTAGAAAAATGAATATAGTTGGATGTTTATCTTTGTGTACTCACAAAAAACAGGTTGAGTTTCTATGTGAATCTATAGTATGGTGATCATTAGAAAGCTAAATAAAATTTGTACAAAAAACATTTTTGGACAAATTTCGACTCGATGTTCTTAGGCAGAGAAAATTGAGTTTTTAATTTCGAATGTAAATGTGAATGTGTTTCATTCTATTGAACAGGTTTTGTCGCTTTTAGCACTTTCCTCCGAATGAAAGTTTCTATTGAGATTGTACTCATGACGGAATTTTTTTCAAATCTTTATCAATCCTAAGTAGTAGGCACTGCAAATTACCCCGTTAAAATTTATATATATATATATATATATATATATATATATATATATATAAATATTATATATATATATATATATATATATATATATATATATATATATATATATATATGTCTGTTAGCGCAAGAGTTTTGGATTTTTCGTCACGAAACTTGGTATTTATTATTCCCGTAGGAAACGATTGAACGAGTTCGTTAACCAGCAAAATCGGGCCATCTGGAGGGGGTTTACTATGGACCCAAAGTTGTTATTTGCTCATACCGGCCGTACTTTTTGTAATATTCCAACGAAACTCGGTATTCGTTGTGGAAATCTACAGAGAAAACGTTTTTGTAAAAATAAACTAAATCGGTTCTTTAGGGAGGTTTACTCCGTACCGAAATTACCAATTTTCTCATGACGGTCCTAATTTCTGCTGTATTGTAACTAAAAGAGAAATAAGTGCTTTAAAAACGAACTAAATTGGTCTATCTGAAGCAGGTTTACTTGGTACTAAGTTTGATTAGAATTCATCCGCCAAAATGTAGGTTGCCAAACCTACCACAAGGAGCGCCTTTGTCTGTAGAGTGCTGACTTCTACCACTAGGGGAGCTGTATCCCTTTCCTGCTTTATTATTGTAAGAAGTTCTCCTTTTACATGAGAATTCATTAAATGGAAACTAATTACAAAATTAATAATTGAAACAGATCATTACAAATGTAAACTTGAGGAACTATTACAGGCTTTTATTTTATTTATTTATTTAAATTTTAATTTCCATTTTAATTAAGATAAAATAATATTTTCCATTCTAACCTTCCATAATAACACCAGGGATATTTTATAATTATTTTTTTTTACAAATTCCAGGATTTCCACAATTCTATATTCATGATTCGATTCTATATTTATTATGTCTGTTGACACTGCTCGATATCGTTGTTATCATTTGTTCGTTTTAATATCTGTATAATGATAAATAAGTGCACAAGTATTGATGTACGAGGGAGGTTTGTTGAAGCTCCCAGCATGCTCTAACGAACGAAGGTTATGTACACAACTACCGGAGGTTCTGTAAACTGTACAGGCTTAGGTAGGATGTTGTCCTGTTTCATGTCCGTTAGCGACAATATACGTCATGATTAGTTCTTATGTACACAGTTATGTTTGTTCAGTTTGCACAAGTGCAGTACTGTTTGGGCTTGGTCCGACCCACTTATCCAGGTAACCTTTCTAGGCAAACTCAATCCTTATCAGATTTAAAATACCTCATCAAGTCTTCCGTGAATTTAACTATTATGTACCAGTATTTATTTTTTCTTAAAAAACAAAAAAAAAACATATATAAATATAAATCTTCATTTATTTATTCATTTTGCCTCCATCCTATTGGATTATTGGTAATTAAAAATTAAGAAAATAAATAAAATATAAATAATAATACAGTGATAATGTTCTGGTTTATGAAAGATAAAAAACTGACTTAAGAATAAATGAAAATAATAGCACATTAATGAATAATAATAATTATTATAATAAGTTATTCAAATGTATTGAGAAATATTGATAACTAGCTGAATACCCGAGCTTCACCACGGCCGATAAGTATTTTTTATATTATGTTAAATAAGATATGACCAAAATTAACGCTACTACATAATTTTGTACGGCTTATTATTGCACGGACTTTAAAGTTACCCAGGAAACACCATGAAAAAAAAAATAAATAAATAAATAAATAAAATAAAAAACGCTTAAAAAGTTAGGTAAACAGAGACAAATACACGTAGAAAAGCATAAAACTAACAAATTTGAAGATTTAAGCACTTAACTCTTCGATTGACATCGCCCCACCGAACATTACAACAGAATCTTATTGTAGAGAATTTAGTAACCTTTCGAATAGCCGCCTTCTACTTACTACGAGTTCCCAACCGTTTTCGAGATATTTTAGAAAATATACTGAGATCCGAAAACTTTGTATCACCATTCATACAATTATTTTCCATATACTTCGTTTCTGAATACCCAAACAGAAAATTAGTTTTGAGAAGTATTTCTATCAATTATTTTGGTAAATCGCTACAGAACTCGCTTAAAAAATGGTTTCATTCGTTTTCCTACGTTAAGAAATCTTTCGCAAAAATTTCGCTCCAAAAACCACGTTCCAGTAAACGGATTCAACTGGCTAATGAACTTGACCTTTTAAATGAGAAGAAAGATTTTTGTAGCAAATGTTATCAAAATCGAACCATTTTTGAGCCGATGAGGAACTTCTTAATAATTCAAACCCCCCTAAAAATACTTAAACATTTGAATAAAAAAAAAAACCTTACTTAGCGAATTTTACATTCTAAAAGGATTATCCGTGCAAAATTTCAAATTTTTGTGTCAAGTGGTTCTGGATATAATTACCTCGGATGGGCCATCACCAGGGCGTAAACTCTAGGAGGGACAAAATAACAGTTTATTTCTAGTAATTCAAGGACTGCCATCATAGTTGAAATTAACCTCAATTAAAAATAATACTATGAAATAGATATTGTACGGTAACAGCTGTTCTTTATCGTCCTAGCAACGCGTGATACCTAGCCTTGCCTGCTCTAACCAACTAAAACTTTAAACCCCTCTAAAAATACTTAAAAATTCGAATATCAAAAAATCCTTTCTTAGTGAGTGCCTACGTTATATAGGGAGTGTCCGTGCAAAATTTCAAATTTTTCTGTCAAGCGGTTTGGGCTGGGCGATGATAGGTCAGTGAGTGAGTGAGTGAGTGAGTGGTATTTGACAAATATATAGTAGATAAAAAAGTACATATAAGAATAATTTAAATGCATTAAAGTTATTTTAAATAATAAAAACTAAAAGTATAATTTTAAATATACATCTGTCCTAAAAAAATCGAAAAGTTTCATTATGTATTTTTCTTTGTCTCCAAGAATTTCTGTAAGGGAAGATCCGATTCCAAATGATTTTCTCAAGGAAGTATAGTTAGTGCATGAGATTAAGAAATGTTCCTTACTCTCCTACGTTCTACAAGGAGGACACGTCGTGCACTCCCCTTGTTAGTTACACTACAAATGTGCCACTATTGTGGTAGTAAATTTTTCCATATCATAGTTAGAGGAGCTATTTTACATTCAAATCTAAAGTATTTGGTTATTAAAAAAATAGCAACCTTTTTTAAAGAATAACTATTTTCCTGAAACTGAAAATTAAAAACAGAGCTAGTAACGTTCTTCAATCTTTTACTTTAACTATATAATTTATTGAGCTGAAAGTAAGTGTACTGCTAAAATTCCATCTGTGTTAGACTCTTTGTTCGATTGCTTTGATGATAAAGGTAGGCAAGGACCAGTTGGTGCCCATCTTTCAAACTATCCCCATGCATTCGGCTAGTAGGAATGGCGCCCCATTATTCTAAATAGAAAGGTTCAGCTTCCGAATAGGCGACTCCAGATGGATGGCCTCTTTTATTTTTCGACATTCTCTATTTTTTATTCTACTTATTTATTTTTTTGTTTTACAAACCTCTAATTCCCTTTTTATTTAAGTTTTGTAAATGATTTAACGCCTATTTTTTTATTTCTTCCTCTCTCCTTTCATAAGGAAGAAACCCGCTCCTGACGCTATCCGGAATTGCCGACTAGAACATTTCACGGAGTTAAATTTTTATGGCAGCTACTTTCTCTTCTAGTTACAGCCAAAGGTTTATTTTATACCATGAACGATTATGAAATGCATTCTTGATATTTTGAATGAGGATCAATGTTAACGATAACTATTGTAACTACTTGATTTTTCATGATTTCATTTTCAGTTTTTCTAACACGCGTTCTGTGAGTACAATTTATTTATTTGTTGTTTTACTCCGATGGAACAATTCGTACGTATTTTCAATACTGAAATATATAAGTGAATGAATGAAAGAGTCATGTCCTAACCATATTCGGCGAGACCTTGTTTAGCTCACTTTTTAATTGGTTGTTGTTTTTTTAATTGGAATTATTTGTAGAATTAGTACGTTAGTAGAAGAGTACAAGAAAATCTAAACATTTTGATATTTTGCAAATCATTGAACCAGTAAGATTAGTATCTCTAGGAGTGGATGAAGGGTGCTGCCTGACCCTTTATCTGTCAGGTAGAGGTGAGGGTCTGGGCGGACCTATTTGAGGTCATAAATTATGTCATCAAAGGTCTAACCAAAATTATAAATGTTTCAATTTCAACCTTTCCAAATGACATTAAGATGAAGAACGGAACCGGGCTAAGATGATCCAGTTCCTGCGAGTCGCACTTTTTATTTTTCAAGTAAGTGTAAATTCCGTCATCGTGTTCTTCAGTCATCGTGTCAGGTAAGTTATAAGATTAGATAAGGTTATCATTTGCCCCCCCCCTTCGCTGTACGGTGTGCACCTCGGCCATTGTCCTATTGTGCAAGTCCTGAACTGGCCAACCTTACCTTAGACTCCTGATGAAAACCATCAGGTATTATCTGACTTCAGTTGACCTCCTGACTTTGTCTAAATCTAGGCTTTGTTTATAATCTAATCTAAGCTATGTCTTTTAGTTATTAATTTTATAGTATTTAGATAGTTTATCAGATTAGTTTATTTAGGTAGTTTTAGTCAGTCCTGTCTCGTCATAAGAAGTAAATATACTCGACAGCAATTCTCGGACTGTTCGTTTCATTTCTCTCAATTTCTTGTCCATCATTATGTGCCAGGATCTCTAGAAGGCTACCTGAATTGAACCTTAGGACTCTCTTAAGGTTCATGACGGATACGGCACTGTTGGTGTAACAGGCTGGCTTGTCGGGTGGCACAATAGGCCTTGTAGGTCTCGGTGCAGTTCTTTCCGGGTTTTCTCCGGGCACCCGTTCTAATTCTAATTATAATTCTATGTGCCAGGATCCCTGCCAAATTTCCACTCACAAATTTTTGCATTCCGCTTCATATCTTGTAATTTAATATTGCATATCAAAGTTCAATTTCGAATTTTAATTGCTACATTTCAGGAGACCTTGGAGAGGCTTCTTTAATATTTCTAGTTGGATACTGTAAAATCAGTAACATTTTACTTCTGTAAAGCCAGTTTTCTTTATTGAGACAAGGCGTAAACGTGATAAGCCAAGAATATAAAAACACCAAACACTCATTTACATTCCCGTTGTGCGTCAACAGGCGATGAACATATACAGAATTAGCATTTTTCGGCGTTGTCCTAAATTTAAAAAAAATCGTTGACATGATGTATAAAATGTAAGCGGCTTTAAAAAAAAAATACCAGGTCTGATATTCATTTTTAGAGTTCGGTAAAAAAAGAAATTAACTGTGTATTATCGAAAGGACTGTTGGAGGAGGGGTGATTTAAATGCAAAGGATACTTGCTTGAGCAGGATCCACCAAAGGCAATAAAACTCCACCTCTGCCGACAAGAGGAGGAAATTGCAAACTGCCCCTGGCCATCACGGATTTAAGATTACGTTTCTACTTATACCATCTTTCCCGATACATCTCAAAGGCATTCCTTATGTACATATATGGAATACAAAAAAAAAGTGTATTTATTTCAGAATTTAATTCAACACTTTCCGAAGGAGTAAATCTATTGAGGCTGGATTCACGTAAATAATTCTAAAAGATTACTTCAAATCTTCATCAACCATAGCAAGATAAATGTGGATCGCGCTGCAGATATACACATACATAATCTAGTTATGCGAATAAAAAATAAGGAGCGATGAAAAGTTAAGATAACAGACACAAGGAAAGTTCAAATGAACAGAACTATCACTTTAGAATCACTTATTTCTCCAACTGGGATCGTCCCATCGAAAACTACTTGAAACTGTTTTTGTAGGGAATTTAGTAACATTTAGAAAAGTTGTCCACATACTAATCGTTTTCGAGATATTTAGTGCTGCAATTTTTTTCCTCCCGAATTTTTCCGAAAAGAAGTGTTCCGGGGGGGGGTGGATTCTGCTAGTTAAAGAACTTGAGCTTTTGAATCAGACGGAATACTTTTGTGTCAAATTTTATTTTGGACCGTTTTTTTGTAAAATATAATCTTTATCTGTGCCGTATGCTTGAGCTACACATTACCCGATTACCTGATAAATTAAGTACATCATTTTACCGATAATTCAGGAAAAAAAGGTATCTTGTGTTGTTTTTTATACTTTTTTCATCGAATTTGGGTTTAATTTTCGTTTTTTGTAAACATGGGTGTAGCTTTTTGGTGATAATAGCTTAATACCCATTGACTAATTAATTCATATATCACAATACCTATTTCCTAATCCTCAAACACATGAATTATGTTTTTTTGTGGAGCCATATGCGTTGACATGTTGTGTACATTCAACCACGATTAATATCCAATATCCATCCCTGTCCATGACCATATGTCAAACTCTTAACGAGTAGATCTTGAAGTTGTCCATAAGTCATGCCTACTACATTTCGACGTCTTGCTAGGCTCGACACTCGAGTGGTTAATCTGGTAGCTGAAGCTGGAGTGCTTGAGAGAACATAAATATCACTTAGTGTGAAACCACGCCCTTACAAATCGACGCAGTATAAATCTCAGTTAGTAATCCATTTTTATCGGTACAAGTTGTAATCAGGGTCAGGTCTAGGTTCGATGCAACATTCCTATAGGCCAATCGTTTTCTTGTATACAAGAAAACGATTGGCCCGTGGAATAATGTTTGATATATATCGGAAATATTTTAGGAATGTAACCCTCTCGCTCCGTGTATTTTCAATGAACTTATAATGAATATTGGAATGTTAATATCAACATTCAAAATCAACATTTCAATCGTGGATTATTATAAATTCAATTAAATAAGGAATTTATAATAATCCACGATTGAAATGTTGATTTTGAATGTTATATTATAAATTCAATTAAATAAGGACGGCGCTAATGGCCTAGATGTAGATGCACCGTAAAAAAAAAAATAAATAAATAAATAAGGAATTGCAGGATTTCGGTTTCAGAGCATTGAATACTGCCGCATAAGCGATAAAGCCCTCGCTCTTGGCAAAACATAGTAAATCCCTATTTTTGAACTATCTTACCATAGAATTTGTATGTATATATATATATATATATATATTTAAATGGAACGGCATTTTTCTCCAGCGGTGGTACTCCTCCTCACTTCTTCCTGGGATATTTCGATGGGTACATCAGCATCTTCGTCAGCCAGGTACTTATTGTTTCTTCCTCTTCCATCTTCGACAGCCAGGTACTTATTGTTTCTTCCTCTTCCATCTTCGTCAGCCAGGTACTTCTTGTTTCTTCCTCTTCCATCTTCGTCAGCCAGGTACTTCTTGTTTCTTCCTCGATGAACCCATCGAAATATCCCAGGAAGAAGTGAGGAGGAGTACCACCGCTGGAGAAAAATGCCGTTGCATCTAAAAATATCATCCCAGCGACGAAAAATCAAAATCAAGCATATATATATGGGGTTGAGGTTAGCTCAGTGGTAAAGCAATGGACCAATATGCTGTAGGACCCGAGTTCAAATCCCGAGCAAGCACTAAAGATTTTTATCTTATAGTGTCTTCGTTCATGGGTTGGATTCGGCCTCCCTGACCGTCCCTAGGCCAACCCAGCCTTTAATTAATTTATAAATGGGTACCTTGGTGCTAAAGACCCTAGTCGAAACAGCAAAGAGGAAAATTGGGCGACCGCAGCAGAGTACTGATCACACTGTCTCCCTAGTAGTGAGATAGCCGTATGGTTATGAAGCAGATACCTCTATAGTATCTGCCCCTCAGGGCCCTTAGTGGCCTGTTACAGGACTAATTTCTATATATAAATATACATACATATATAAATACTTGTACACTTACATATTTATCGAAGACATCGTTTTTTAAGGCCCTATTTTCGTTTGCATGTGAATATGAGTATTCACATATGTAGTATATCTTTACTTAATAATAAAGATATTCAACAACTCATTCAGATATTTAATTTTCAAATATCTAATTATTGGATCCTATTATGACATACGGAGATAAAGATCTCGATCAAGGCTCAAAATTAGACCCTGAAAAAAAAAAGTAATCTACGAATAATGTATTCTCTTTCTTCAAAAAACATGCCTGGAAAGTGGACTACTGCAGCAGTTTTCCAAGTGTTCGACACATAATTCCATTATTGTAGGCTCGCTTGGAGCCAAATTATCAAGTGGCACTTATTGTGAAAAGAGGAAAAACGTCAAGGCCATAGAAAGATGAAGACGATTTTATGTATATGTACCTTTTTGTTATGTATTCTCAACAAATATTGCATTATCTTCCAAGTAGCATGACTCTACCACAGACTGATTTATATGCTGGAACATAGCAACCCATAACAGCATAGCATGAATAAATTGTGTTCTCTTTGTTATACTTTAAATTAATGTCACAAAAAATGTTTGTAAAGGGACGATAGTTTATATAACATAGAGAGGAGTAAAATGTTTCTCTACAAAGCTAATGAGCTGTAAACAGCATTGAAGAGTTGAGGAGGTAATTTTAATCTTAGCTAACAGTGTCCTGTTCCCAAAGGAAGCAATGAGCTCTTCTGTATTCAAACAAGAAGAAGATTAAAAAACTCTTCACTACTTTTTCCAATTTTACTTCTACCGTTAGAGAAGAACCCATTAATGTTGGAAGTTGACTTTAATTTCAAACACAAAATATTCACGTTTCTTGATCCCTAGATGCCGAAACATTCTACGTACGTTATTATTTTTGTAAATTTACAGTCAGAATACGGCTTGGTGTTGCAGCAGTAGGACGTTCAGATTCCTTGCATGCATAAAAGATTTCATTTTTGGGTTCCGTCGTTCGTATTTCGAGAACGCTAGTTGATATATATATAGTCGGTACAAATGCGAAGTATCGAATGTGAAAGTCAGCACTTTCCAAAGTGAAAAAACTTTTATTCATTACTTTGCTTTTGGACAGTGAAATTGTCGTCAGTGGTTAATCTCCCTTTTCACTGAGAATACTTAGATTCGAAAGTTTGCCGTCCGTCAGTCCAACAGCAATCAGTATAGGTTAAAATGAAAAATGCGTTTTTTCACATTCGATACTTTGAATTTGTATCAACGATATCCTCTAATGAATATAAAATATTCAAGAGGTTTGAGAATACTATTTTTCATCAAGGTTCTTCTCTTGGAAGGTAGTACATGTTGAATCTATTTTTTTTTCTTTCTTTTTTTCTGATACATGTACTTTTTCTATTCCATTGGTGTCATTTGTTTCCAACCGCGCCGAGTTTTTGAGGATATATGCTGCGCTATTATTTTTAGGAAATGCAATAATGTCGAGATATCCTTCTGTTACTTGTTCATCTACCTCAAATAACTGTTCGAAACACTCATACTCCTTTCCATGGAGAAGACTTATTGAAAGAATTATTTTTATTATTGGAATATTATTAATAATGATGATAACAATTGTAGCAATAGTGGCCACAATTGGATTTCTTGCAAATGAATCGCTTTGTAACATGCTACTATAAATAAAATGAAAACAGAAAGGATTTAATTTCTTGATCCAAGAAGTGACCTTTGGTTTATTGGCTGCTTATTTCAACGCCAGGGGGTGACAAAAATATTAGGCCATTAGCGCCGACATCCAGGGTGCAGCCTGGAATTTTCTCAGCGAGCCCTGAGATGAGAAAATTTCTGCCGCCGCACAGTGTAACGTCCAATTGACAAAAATCTAAATTTTTGTTTTCTTATATTTAATTTTTAATCCTCTAGCTAAGTTTAGAAACTATTCAAGGAACTAAAATCGTATAAAACTAATAAATATTATTTTATTGATGTTTTCCGGTAGTGGGTGTACCGAAATAAATTTAATTTGAAAGAATATTAAAACTATACAAAAAAACCATTTAAAGCGAGACTCACTTACCAACACCTGGGGTGGTACAATTTATCCGGATAGACAACGGATAGCCAGGTTCGATGAGGTATGAAACCCAGGTGATCCAAATACAAAAAAAAAGAACACAACAAGATACTCAGAGCTGGTAACTATATTGAGATAAGTACAAAAGGTTCCCAGTAAAAAGAACAAATACATATACATATATACCCTAAATATAATAAATATCTTGAAACACCACAAATAGTTCCCAATAAAAATGTAAACACACATATACCCAAACACAATCAATATCTAGAAATACCCAAAAAAAAATAAATTCCCAATAAAGGGTAAGCATGTATATATATACTTTATATACCATTAATACATAGAAATATCACAAGAAGGATTTATATTATTCAAATATTGAATAATATAGTAAAAGATATCGATAGATAAACATATATGCATATACACCAGATACTATCAGTAATCTGGGAGGAAGCCAAAAATTGGACTCTCGATAAAAACATAAATATATATATATATATATACATACACCAGGTATAATCATTAATCTGGGAAGAAGCAAAAATATAGACTTTGAATAAAATCATGAACATACACCAGATACAATCAGTAATCTGGGAAGAAGCCAAAAATAGACTTTCGATAGAGGCATAAACACATATATATCAAATATATTTAATTTGGGAAAAGACAATTCTCAAAAACTCATAAAATTCCATAGTCTGGCCTGGCCAATAATTACATGAGAATAATACATGACGATAAAACTGAAGTCCATAACTATCCAATAAATTGGCATAGTAAACACATAGTGAAGAATTATTGAATTGCAAATACATGTACAATTCCAAAACCTGGCATAGCCACCAATATCAAATTACAACAACACAAAATTTTGGTAATCTGGCATTGCCAATAACTTATTTAGCGATAGTAAACTTAACTTTTCCCAAATTTTTAAACTAAGCACAATATAGTTACTTGCACTCATGGCAGTACTTGAACGGCAAAAAAAAAATTTAAATGAGGCCTGTAGATAAATGAAACGTGGAGACTGGTGTCCAGCAGAAGATAAAATGTATGGGTTACTCACTCATATGTCCCACAATATGCTCTAAAAGCCTACCACATGGAGTTCCAATCACATGTTCGGCCAAAACGATAAACGGAGAAGACAAATGCCGCCTCTTCGTGCTACTGGATCTTCATTTTCATTGTTAACAAAAAGGACGTTTCAGTCCCTCCTTAGAAAGCTGGAAACCTCATACTTGCAAGGAAAAACTTTTTTTTTTCTAGCACCTGCTTCTACGCCATTTTCTCACAGACCCCCCCAGAGAACCGACGCCTCTTCTAACCAAGGCCTACCGACCACGGGAAAAAAACAGAAGAATAAAAATCTTAAATTGTATACAAAAACTATTACATCCAAAATGGAGAAGAAAATTGACTATCTTTTGTGGATAGTAAACATTTACAAGTGGTGCGAATTCCGAATAAAATATAAAACATAAAATGTTATCAGTCCAAAGAGGTAGAGAAAGCAGGTTCTCACTCCCCGCAGGGCGCCACGTCACATGGGGTTGCTTAATTCCAGAGGGTGAATCAAAATTCACTTCCCACAAATTTTCTTTTTATTTTGCACTAGGCCTTTCAACACAAATGTGCCATCTTCAGGTGCTAACAACAAATAAAAACATGCATTAATATGGTTTGACTCCTTAATAACAATTAATATTGTTTGACTGTTGTTGGACAGTAATTAGTCTAATTAATAGTTGGAATTTATAAAGCAAATTGTGATAGTACAAATTGGAACATAATGTTATAGATTACAGTTTTTTAGTAAATAATTACAAATTCATAAACTAAGTCTAAATGAAGTTTAAAATAATATAACTTTGTATTCTATTATTACAATAGCTATAATACCATACATATGCATATATATCCACATACATACACACACACATATATATACATATTATACATATATACATTTGTGTTGAAAGGCCTAGTGCAAAATAAAGAGAAATTTGTGGGAAGACTGAATTTTGATTCACCCTCTGTAATAAATATTAGTTTTATTTTGATCAACAAACACATTAGCAGTATTATAAACAAGGAAAGGTCTTTAAAACCTGTTTCATACCAACAATCAGTTTGAACCTCTCTCGTTGAAGATAGGACAGTGTTTTTATTGGGTGATCCGAGATAAATTCCTTTTTTATCTGATATAATTGATTATGGATAATTACTCCCTTATTATGTATCCTGAATTATTCTTCATTGATCTTTGACATTATTCTTAAGTACAATATTTTGATAGACCATAGCGAAAAAACTTCATCTGAACACATCTCAAGTTTTTTAGAGCGTAAAGTTTACCTCAAGTATAATGTACTGAGTGCAATTTAGTTTGCTGAAATTTGCCAATTCCAAAGATTCTTATTTTTAGATCCATCACATAATACAATTTATTTTTTCTTCCAAATTTGAAAAAAATAGGATAAATCCAAGAAAACGGTATTAATCCTTGGGCAAATGATTCAATTTAATCTGCAGGATGCTCCTAAAGAAATATTAAAAAGATTGCCAGTTTAGTCCTATAATATATGTAAAAAATGTGGGAACGAGTTCACTGCAGGGAAGAAAACTCTTATATAAATACTGGTTGAAACTATATATCAACTTAGAAGAAATTGTTATTAATTTTTATCAAGAAAAAAGAAATTCACGCCCTGATGGCCCTTCCGGCTTCCTTAGAGGCAGACATAATAAAGAGTTTACAGCGTTGTTGTGTTAGAGATCGAAAAAGCGCCGGGTTCTTCTGATATCTGGCAAAGAGCTTTCTTTACGGAGAAAAAATATAAAAAGGGAAAACAAAATCAGTCCAGACCAGAGTTGGGCAAACGTTAGCGCGCGCTAAAAGCTGATACCTCTCCGCTAATTTAGCGAAACTGTAGAAAGCCAGCGCTAATAATTAGCGGTTAGCGGCGGCAGTGCGCTAACCGCTAATCTATTTATGAAATATCGTAATTGCTAATAGCTTAAGCTATAGTTACAACTTGTAACTATAGCAATTACGATATTTGATAAATAGATTAGCGGTTAGCGCACTGCCGCCGCTAACCGCTAATTATTAGCGCTGGCTTTCTACAGTTTCGCTAAATTAGCGGAGAGGTATCAGCTTTTAGCGCGCGCTAACGTTTGCCCAACTCTGGTCCAGACATTAATGAATGTATGATAGAGGACGACATCAATAATCAAATAGATATTGGTTTCGGTATAAGTTAACATTCTCTAGAATCCAGAAACGATTCAGATTCAGAATTAAGAAATTATTTAATAATTTCACAGAAAATGGTAAAATATTATTATTCTATGGCAATATTACTCCATATATATGACGATATAGCAAAACTAAATTACAAACGTTTCTGTAATATACTCTCCAGTTTATATTAATGACTCTACCCCATTGCTTTGTTGTTATATTGACACGCGATATCAGGGTCTCGACACCCCTCCCAATCTCTTCTAGTGATGCTAGTATTGTCCAATATGTATTTTTATCCATACCCTTTTTCCAGAAGGGTTGGTCGGCCATTCTTCCGAACCCGCACGGAGTGGTTTCTGGAATACGGGTTCATTGTTATGGCGAGGCGTCATACTCTGAATTCTAACGAGAGCTGTCGTCCAGAATATATTATCCAAACGCAATGCGAAGTTGGTCTTAAAATCCTTAAAACCACTTTTGTATATATATATATATATATATATATATATATATATATATATATATATATATATATATGTATACATGAATGTAGAGTTCAATTAATGATTTCATTAAAGGAAGGTTCAATTGAATGTATCTGTAGCAAAGTTTGCTAGCAGCCTAATAGATAGTAATAAATAATGTCTTTACTATTTTTTAATTTGAAAACATGTTATCTAACTCATGGTGGAACTTTATACCGTTTACAGTTCTCTACCCAAATTACAGATTTACTAAGCCCTTTATTTGATCGATAGTATTTAAACATTTCTTTTAGTTTTTTTGTTTTGTTTTTTGCCATTTAAATTGTAAATTTCTGAATTAATTTTATTTTTATTAAAGAATAATTACTGAAATCCAGTAAATAAAATTGACTAGTTTTTGTTTTTTTGTTGCGGTTTTTTTTTGTACATAATTCCGAATGTACGATCAAACATGAGTATTGTTCTATTGATTGAAACGATTTTAAAAAAAATGTATTTTGTTTCAGATGTGTAGATATTGTACAATTTGTTTTATTCCTTAATGACCCAACTTTCTCTTTAATATATTAATGGTAATATTAGGTACAATAAAGCAATGTTTGAAATCGTGACTCAACTATTTTTATTTGTGAAGGGGTTATGAAAAAAAATACCTTTCTAATTAAATGTTTTATAAACAAACATAAAGGTTTTCCTAATATTCTGGTACGAGGGACTTATATTCTTTGAGATATTGGAGATATATAAATAAATTATGTCATTAGAGAAGGAATGGATTTATGTTCTCATAAAATGAAATTTATTTCAAAATGAAAACTTGATTGAAGTGAAGTTTCTTACTTAATGTTTTAAGGTCTGAGCGTGATTGTTTCGATGTGGTGATAACTGATGTTTCGACAGACATTATTCCATCTTCCTCAGGATTTCTGAAGGAAAATGAAGATTTTTTTTTGCTCCGGGTCATATTTTTATTTCATAGCGATCGTAGGTGGCTTTTCAGGCTTTCTGAAACGTCGGCTACTTTTGGGTTATGTATCGGCTGACAATTATATCCTCTCTCTTTCGCGGGATAAAAGGTATCCATAATTTGTTAAACTCTACCTATCTTCTCAGAAAGGTGTCCATAATTTGTTAATCTATATCTATCTTCTCAGAATGTCGATTGTTTTTTTATCCCATTAGGAAACTAGGCTATATCCAGAGGGCCTTAAACATTAATTAAGATGAACTGTTTCTACGAGAATTTAAAATTCTGATTTCATCTTTCTTGAATAAAAAGCGAATTTTTAATCGGAAAATAGTTCGTTCTGTCTATGCAGAAGCCCTGATTTCTAATGAGTTCCTCACCTCGAATTCTTTCTAGGATCAGGGCCGGGGAACCTTTTCAGATGTTTATGTCTCTAAATATAATTGTAAAATTGGAAGTTGGTAGAAACCCAAGTTTACTTTAAAGCTAAAGATAACGAGTTTCTAATATTTCCCGATCTGATCAGGGCATTGTGCAAATAACCTTCAAATATGCGCGAGAGTGTAACAGTAAATGTTGCCTCTTCAAGAGCCTAAAAAAAATGTAAAGGCTAATGAAACGTAGTCGGACCTTCCGTTGCAAGAACCTTAGACGTGGCTCTTGTATTCTAAGGTCTTTTAAGGCTCCTGAAGAGACCAAATTAAAAAATAGGCCATTGTTTTAATTTTGTCTTTTGCTTGTACGTACTGATCTTCCAACAAAACAAAAAAAAAAAAGAAAGTCTGACGTGCAGGAACTCCCTAGTCTCATTTGGAAAAATTAAAATAGAAACCGTTATTATTTTGGTTCGACCTTTCTTAAAATGGTTCCATGGCCTTATCTGGATGGGTCGGCCAGCCCCCACAATCCACTTCTAGAGATACTTATTTCAGAGTTCAATGCATTTAAAAATATCAAAATATGTCACATATCAGTGTTATTCTACTATAGTAGTAATTCTAAAAATAAATTCAATTTAAAAAATATATAAAAAATAACACATCAACAGCATAAAGGCAGCTGAAAATATTCACAAGGCATCTTCGAATCTCTCTCTTGGAAAGCTATAATTCTAGCAATAATTTTTTTCTTATTTTACTTATCCTGTTTAATTGTCAAATACATTCTCCTACTATAAGCAGTTAAAAAAAAAAAAAAAAAAACAAGAAATAAAAACAAACATAAAGAACCGTTCGAATAAACGAAACGTTTGCAATTAAAACCCATTTTTATATTAAATGTATTTATATTAAGTAAAACCTGACTATTTCCACTTTGCACGTTATTTATAAATAATAAATCCCACTTATAAATGTCGATAAACTTAAAAAAATGGGCAGATTCATGATTTATGATGATGAAGTCAAAAGTGTGATTTTATTCTGATCCCATATAATAATTTGCTTATCGTATGATAAGATTAAATTACTATGGTGAATCAGTTCCTAAATAGAAGTGAGCCGGGTTTCCTTAATAAACCCGTGAGATATAAATCACCAATTACAACGGTCATAGGAGGAGGGGAAAATCCTCCATATGTTTAATAAACTGTTGGAAATAGCAATAAAAATAAATCACAAGTACCATGAGCATGCTGGGAGGTGAATCAGCAGGTACCAACTAGCTTCTAATTCACTCCTAGCAGATTCACTCTGATTAATGGCCGGGCGGATCGTTAGCTCCTTTTATACCAATCATACCCGGCTTAATTGCATTTGGGACTTTTAAGTTTCAATTTAGCACTCATTTTCATCATCATTAATTATTTTGACATGTTTTAAAGATTTATTAAAACTTATTTCCAGCTTTGATTGCATTGTAGTGTAATGTTCATCATCCTAATTAATATCATTACCTCATTATTAAATATTATTACATCTTTCCGGATAAATGTAGCTATTCAGATTGTACTCATGGCAACATTTTTGCAAAATGTTTTCGTATCTTCATCGATCCTATCTACTTGGAACTGAAGATTTATATGTAAATACACTGCATAAATTGTATATACGTATAAAGTGGTTAATATCTCGTAAAGGCCTCAGAATGTTTGGTGAATTCAACCATACGAAAGTCTAATAAAATACACGAAATATCAGAATTCAATTCGACTGGGCCTCCTGATTTAGGGAAACAATAAGTAAATATTCGGAAGTGTTGGCTTAATTCCATTAAAGGAGAAATATTATTAGTTTTAAATCAACTATTTACAAAATATAACATGGATAATTTATATAGAAAGGAGGTATGATGGACCAGTTACTGTCGGGCTTTAGGCTGTAAGCACTTATTATTCAAAACAGGAAAGATTCAATTTTCTAGTACTTTTTCCTGCAACAGAAATGTGTATTAAATTAATATAGAATAATATATTAAGTTAGAGGACCTATACAATTAAAAAAAATACATTCTGAGTTCAACTCTTAAAGACTTAAGACCCTGAAAAATGAATCATCTTATAAATGCGCCATTTCCTCACCAATGAAGGGAAGGCGCATTCGGATGACATCATATTTTAATTTGTGAATATTAAATTACTTGTAGCTGTCAGTAATAAAAGTATTATTATTACAGGACTGTGTGCCAAGTCATTGGTAATACGCACAGTTAAGTCTGACTAATAAAATGAAATCCCCGGGTTTGTGTAATATGTACTTATGTTTATGATGATTCACGGGAGAAGTCTGCTCTTAAGTTTGATTTATGACTCCCGTTATGCGGTAGACTCGCAAATAGCTTTGTTGGAGATTTATCTTATTCATGTGCCTTTCCAGGATTTTCAGACTTCATCTACGACAGGTCCAATAGATTACTCGAGGGATGTGATGGACAAGCAGTAGAGAATATAGTAGAGGATTTTTTTTTTTTTTTTTTTTTTTTTTTTTTTTTTTTTTTTTTACGGCGCATCTACATCTAGGTCATTAGCGCCGTATAGTAGAGGATATCGGTAATTTTACGTCCACATACGAATAATTCATCCATTTATAGTTATTTATTTATTTATACAATTGTGAGGCTACTATGGGGGGATTCATCACATAAACCTATGATTTGAACACATTATTGTTAATTGTTTTCAAAAATGCTATAAACTACAACGAGGCATTTTTCTGAACTCTTATGACCTTTTCAAATAAGTTTTCGATTACAATGTTTAACAAACGTGCTACTATTCTATTAGTTGTAAAGTGAAATAACGGAGAAGCTTATTAATTCATTAAAATAGGATATTTATTCCTAATACATCACTGTACATTTTTCAAAAAAAAAAAAAAAAAAGCAACACAAGTTTGATGATGCGGGCAGGTCAATGTATATAGCTTTTATGACTATGTTTTAGCAAGCCATTTAGATTCCATTTACAAATGACTCATAATCAACTTTATAATTGATAATTGCCAATATATTAGTATTATTATTACATATTTTTACGTCGCATTGGTATTTATGTCATTAGTCCCTACTGTAAAATGGGGTCACATTAGTATAGTATGGTGAAATTGATATAAACCTATACTGCTAGGATATTTTCATTTAACTCATACCAAAGGGTCGAACTTTGTCCAAAGAGTGCGAACAGACAAATATATACCAATATACTTGTCTGTTCGCTCTCAGACAAATGTATAAGTATATATAAACAGTATAGGTTTGTACCAATTTCACTACACTATACTAATGTGTCCCTATTTTACGGCATAGGTTTTCCACTTCCTAAAAATCCTTGGTGATGCAGAGTTTTTTTTTAGCGGGCCTATTGATGAAAACACTTAACCTGCTGTAGGTGTGGCCCACATCTATTTAGATAGGAATCAGATAAGCTATCCGCCTTACCGCGGATTCGAGTCCTGCTTGTTATAGTTAACACAAGAAAAATAAACTCGCCAGGCTTGAAACCAGTTCCTCTGATCACCGTATAGATGTTATAACCAAATAGGATACCTTACTTCATATGACAATACTACACATGGACCGGTATAGCCGGCCTTGAGTGTTAAGGCATGAGCACTTAACACTCAGTGCCAAGGGTCGTGGTTTCGATTACCACTATGGGATGGTGGCTTTTCTTTCTTATTTATTATATATTTGTTTATTTACACAATATTACAATCTACAATTTCAATTGTATTATGCAATTTTGATACTGGTTACTTGCCGATGCCTCAGGTGTCCCCAGTTGTCAGCCGAATACCTTCCTTGTTAGGAAGGATTCTAGGATGACCTTACGCCATCCTGCGACTAGCAGGGAGGATTGGGGTGAATGAGACATGGGTATTGATATCATGAGGAGAGAAAATATCCATCGATTGGCTTTTTTGTAGAAAAAAGAGAAAGCATCATCCCTATCCTGGCTAGAATAGGGTGGTAACCTATAGATAACCCGTCCTAAAATCCTTAGTTAATAATAATAGACGTTAAAATTTAAATTAAATTATCTGAAGCCCGACAATGTATTTGTTTTCATCTGATATCAATTTTCTCGTTACATTGCGTCATGTTATATTCACACGTCAGTTCGAATACTATAGTGAATAAGAGTAGCTTTGAATGAAAAAATATTAAACTTTCACTCTAGAAAAACCTTCAATTGTGCATCAGTCCTAATGCAATTGCCCTTCTATTACGCTTTGGGTATCGGATACTGGTTGCGGTCACTGTGACTCAACCGCAGTATCTTGTTAGAGATGTAGCAAGGCGGGTCCTTCAACCCTGGATTGATTGTGCGTGCATCATGCGTTGGCACGTCTCTTCCACCCTCTCGTCCTCTCAGTTCTTAAATATTCATCACAGGTACTCCTACCGAAACTACCTGCTACCGCCCACTCATTATCCGCCTGATTGGAGCCACGCTTCAGCAGGTTCATTAACATGTCTTCTCAGAGACGGATAGATACGTACATGATGGAGTTGTATCAGATCATAACATTGCGTTGTAATAAAGCCAGTACACTTATTCGTTTCTAATGAAAATAAGTTTTCGATGGATAAATCATAGAAAACCTTTTAATCTGGAGTTGCGAAAACTGAGAGCATTCCCCACTAAGTGAACGATTACAATTCATTTTAATGAAATAATAAATATTAAAATGAAATAAAAAATAAAAATCTACAATCTTTCATAAAATCTCCTACTCGTAGATACCCATTTTCAGTTTATATCCCATATTTTCATTTGGTATGAATATCAGGGACATAACAAGATCAGCTAACATCACTTTCGGTGGGAGGCGATTTTACTGATTAAAATACTCACCCTTTATTTTCCATTGAAACGTTTCTTAGTTAAAGAACAAAAATTATGGTAGTATTTGCACGGATAGTATTATATATATATATATATATATATATATATATATATATATATATATATGGTATCATTGGCTTGCATAGTCTCCGACCAAGAAGGATAAGAAGGGCTGAAACCGAGGATGGTCTCATTCCGTTACCAACCAGTAGGGATGAATGACAGCCAGATGAAGTTGGAGAGAAATCCGGCGAAATATCGCGCGGAAAAGAGGTGCAAGAACGCTGGAGAAGGAAGCCACAAAGAAGGGCACAAATACACCTTCTTCCTTTTAAAGTATCTACTAAAATAACAAAATAGAGGCCCTTTCACACAACTAATTTTCCTCTAAATGGTTTCAAGCGTATGCAGCTACTTCTCAACGAGTACTGTCAAGAGATGTGACACCATTCTAGCACGTTTCCTTATTCCCCTATTGGGAGGAAACCCCCTTATTGTGATATCAATCTTATAACATGATCCAGAAGAGCCGACTGGAATACTTTTCTGTGTTTTAGAACTCACGGATCACTAAAATATCGGTGGTTCATATCTGTTTGTCTGCTTGTAAATATATATATATATATATATATATATATATATATATATATATATATATGGGCCTTTATTTTTTGTGCTCATTCCAATTTTTGTATGCTCGCCATGCGCATATGTTTGAAACGTCAAACAATGAACTTAGTCTGAAAGCTGAGATCAATCATTACAAGTTTTTCTGCATGCATATTTCTCTCAGATCTACTGTTTTCGTCCACGAAACGCTTTGGAGCCATCTTAATTTGCATACCCTGTCTGGTAAGTTGCTTAAATTAATTAATGGCAAGTTGGGACATTCACATGACAGTAAGGCGACCTTATTCCCGTTAAATTGATAGTTCGGATTAGCGCTGATTCAGACAAGCTCTAAATATTAAATTATCATCGTCTCAAATTCTTTGATCTCGTGTAATTACTACGATCTTTGCAGACCTTTACTAACGCTATCAGATTAGGAATTTCCTCTTGATACTTCCATCAATGAAGGAATTTCCTCCCGGTCTGCCATCAACCTTCGGTTATCATGGCGGCTTCTTGATGAAGGTGCATCACGCCGCTTGATACAAATGACCCTTTCACTACTAATGGCCGTAGATAAATGTTGATAATTAACTAATTATAATTTGAGCTGGAGTGCGGACTAAGTGCGTGCACTTTAGTTCGGACTATATATAGTCATACACGTGGGCAATCCGCTTTAGCCACACGTGTCCAGCATTAACAGTTGGATGTTTCTTTTTTCATTCTTCTTGTGGGGCATATTTTTCTTAGCTATATTATTCTCATTATTTTTCTTAAATATTAAAACATAAAGACCGTAATAAATCTTCACTAATCAGAAACGAAGTAAGTAATTTTTTTAAGGATTTTTTTCAACATTTTACCAAGCCGCAATTATAAATAATATTTAAAAAGTTTGATACTATTTGATTCTTCAGATAAAGGTATCCAGGATTAATTTTTTTGTCTACGTTAACAATAGTTTTTGCTACTTATTAATTTAATATATAATACATAGAATATAGGTTTGAATACAAACTATCTAGAACGCAACATTAAAATATTTCTTTTCACAATTTTTAATACATATTAGCAATGGCTAATTACGAGTAGAGTACCTCTTATCATTTCTCGTTTTTCTATAAAAACGGAAACGCGCTGACGTAAAATCAAGTATATCAGAACCCAGGAAAGACGGAAATACTGATCTAATTCAATTTGTATCTTATGCATGTATATATACATGAATACATATTCACAAACTCACGTGTGTGTATATATATATATATATATATATATATATATATAAGGATATACAAAGGACTTTGTGCGGGAAAATCATCGCTTTTCGAAAGAATCCACTTTCAATATTGTATTTTCATTTTGTGTTGAGCAAATTTGGAAACCTGTGAAGGTTTTTTTTTTTTTTTTTTGATAGCTTACGATGTTTACTGCATTATTGCCAATTTAGCTTACAATATCGATTTCTGTTTTCATGTAGATTTCATTTCAGTAGATATTTTAATTTCTGTAACAGTAAAGTGAGTTTATCGGAATCACCAGTATCACTTTCGTGGAAAGGTTAATTTTTAAACTGACATTTTAAAATAAAAATGTTTGTGACTTTTGTGAAATTTTTGTCTCATTATCTCAACTTTGTCATAGGACTGCGAGAACTCTCACAACTCCTAAAGGATGAGCGAGGCTTCTAATTTGTAGTTAGAATAAACTTCATTTGCACTTTAATTCATTACTTTTTAATTACCAACGGCCGAATTGTTGGCCGCTCATTTTTATATAATAGATTCTTGGATTTAGAGGTATGCAATTTGGTTTCGAAACTGACTTGTACTGACTAGACTTCTAAAGATTAATTTGAATTAAGGTATGAGCTAATGGCATTTTCTTCCCTTCTCCATTTTCCATAAAATGAGCAATTTCCTTAAGATGATTAAGGAGTAAGATGGTATTTCTTGAAGGCCCCATGTGTATGTAGTTGAGATATTATTAGTATTTTCCAGACCGGCTCATACGCTTTTTCAATGTCGAGAGATATTGCTAATACGGATTGTCTCGATATAAAAGCATTTAATACATCATTTTCGAGCTTCCATATGTCTAGGTCTAAACCTTTGCCTTGGCAAACTGATATCTCCATAACAGTGATTCTTTTTCGATATATCATAGAAGTCTTTAATTTATTATTCTCCTAAGTGCATTGGCATCTCGTAGGACACACCGGCGTGTAATTTGCTTCTTCATTTTCATATTTTCCTTGCTTTAACAACAAGGGTCTTATCATGGATTGATTCCATGAATGAAGATAGATTCCATCTCGGTATATTTTAATTACAGAAGGTAAGTATTTCAAAATTTGATACGTTATCACACGTATATACACAAATACTTTTCATTTATTTTGTATTGTACATCAGAAAATATTTAACAGAAATAAGAATAGCTTAGGTCACGAGCAAATCGCTTCATTGCGGGCTTGTAAATAAATAAAAAATATCTATCGCCCAACTTTCGTCTTTTAACAATAAGTTACTAAGTTTTGTCCTAATGGTTGCATCCATTGAATTTAAAGGGTTTTGGTTTCTGTGTTTACTATTCATTTACATATTTAATTACGCATTTTAGATAATTTTTTTTTTTAATATTCCAAATAAAGAAACGCTTGTGATAAGTTTTTTGCCGGATTCTTAGATAAGTAACAGACTACTTTCCCATATAGACGAGATAATTAATGTTATGCCTACCCATGACGGAGTTTGTTGATGTTTGGTCTCCGTGCCTGGGCATTCCACGTACACCCAAACACTGCAACGCAAACACACACACTACTCTTTCTATTTCCTCTAGACGTGACACAGAGAGAATTAACGAAAAATGAATGTCTCATACTTTGGGTGGTCTCAGTCGATTGAACTGGTAATCTTTTAGAATAGAAATTATTGTATTTCTTGGCCCTGCATGGGTAGGTAACGTGCTTATGAAGTAGTTTCTGCGAGTGGGACGTTTTTTCAAGTTATTTTTCTGGGTAATAAGTAATCGACGAGTTTAGTTTTGTTGCATATACACTCAGTAATTTCCCTTGAAATTTCGAAAACTGAATATAATTTTTTTCAAATTATGGTTTAATCTTATTTTATAAGTTATTTCAAATATATATATTTCTGAAAAAATGTAATTTATAGTTTACCTCCGTGCTGTATCAAGAGGTAAATAAATAACTGATAATGTCTTTGTTTTGGTGCGTCAAAATGATAGACACACTTGTTGTTATTCACAATCCCTTAATTTTCTAATGGTTCATAAGGCATTTTTAGACCTTAACCCTTGAAAAGCATTAAGATTTTGCATTTTCCATTTCTCCTGTGGTCAATTTCAATGACAACAGCTGTGAATTTTCCAGTTAAAGTATAAGAAAGAAGAAGTGGTTGTCTCGAGAAGAGAAAACCAACTCGTATCAATGATGCAGAAACAATTGATCTAAGAATCGCATCCCACTCATGCAAAACAGCCAAAGCAATTGCATAGGAAGCCAGTGTTCAAACCAAGTCTAGGAATGTGCACGGATTACTGGAAAAATCAAGAAACATAGTGAGAAAAAAGTAAGGCAAAAACCTCTTTCATCATAAAATGGATTTTGGAGAAAGCGTTATCTTGAGGACCGATTAATCGAGGAAAGTTATTTTTTCTGATGAGAAAACATTTGATTTGGATGGACTCGATGGTTTTCCTTTTCATTTTCATGATTTAAGAATAGCAGAACTTACATTACCCCGGCGGCAAATGAGTGATGGTAGTGTTATGGTTTGGGCAAATATTAGATTCAAGAAGAATGGCTACTTGGTGTTTCTTTCTAAGAGAATATATTCACATGATAGAAGAATAAAAAAACACTTTCAATGGCATGGCAGAAGATTCATCTGCATTTCAGCAAGACAATGCTCCAATCCATTCGGTAAGAATTATTAAGGACTGGTTCATCCGAAAGAATATAGACAAACTAGATTGACCGACTATTTTTCCATACCTTAATATTATTAAAAATGCCTGGGGAATTCTTACAAGAAGAGTATATAGCGAGTCAAGACAGTTTTCCATAATCGATGAGCTAAAAAGTAAAAATCTAGCTTCAATGGATTACACACCTCAAGAAACATAAAAAAATTATTTGATTCAATTCCAAATTGAATTTTTTAAGTAATAAAAGGTGATGGAAACGCCACAGAATTTTAAATTCCTGTTTTATTATTTTCTTCTTCCAGAACGCACCTAGAATACGTTTTTAAGCATTTTTATTTTTTATATATATTTTGTAAAGGGTTATAATACTAATTGGCATTACCAGATAAGTGTAAGATAAGTTAAAAATAATTGAATTCGTATTGGTTTATTGATCTATTCAAATGAAAAGTCAAAAATAATATTTTGCATAGTGTGTCTACCATTTTGACGCTGAGTGTATCAATTCGTCCAAAGTCCAATAGTAATAAGGTTTCTTAAGATTTATTAGTAGCAAGTGTAATAGACCTAAATGCAGGTTGTCAAGATGACTCACAAGACTAGACATCACATCCTTTGGACGAGTACCAACTATATCAGAAGAAGCACTATTTCTAGTGACCCACTTCATACCTAGTAATCTATCGGGCTAGTAATCTATTTAGAAAACTTCACCTGCTTATTTATCTAACTCCTATTATAATATAACATTAGTTATGGGATTCGACCGCTGATCCATACACTAAAGAATTGCCATTGCTAGGATTGCCAAAGTAGACTGTCAGGGTTCGGTATGAAAAGTAACGAAACTACAGTAGTTTGTGGTTTATATATATATATATATATATATATATATATATATATATATATATATATATATATTAGTTCGAACCTTTTTTATAGTGAAAGCAAATTGTACTAGAAAATTATTTTTTTTTTATTTTTTTTTTTAATTATTTTATTTTCAAATTTGTTTACAATAGTTCACTACTGTTTATTCTTATCTATGTATTTTAAGTGATGAATTGCCCTTTTTGCGGTCTCACTAATGTATAAATAAATATATATATATATATATATATATATATATATATATATATATATATATAGGTGTTGAACCCACTATAAATTTCGCACTTATGGACTAAAAAAACACATGTTATTACTACATATTATGTGTTTTTATAACTGCCTTTGATTCAAGGACAATCAGAGTTTGGCATACTCCAAAGGGAAAAATATTAAATCCATATCGCTAAAACAAAAATAATTATTATTAATAAAAATAATATTTAGAGGCTAATGTACTTAGCAGTCGATGGACGGTAAATGGGGAAAAAGAATTATAATAATTTGAAAACTAATTTTCCTTATACCTTGAAAGATCTCTGAGCGTATCAACAGAGAAGGTTAAATAGATTTTTTTTAAAAAAACAGATTATGAAAAATTTTGTATCAAATGAGTTTTCCTTAGGTATTATGTTTTATTGTTGTCAGAGACAGTAAAAGAGATATTGTTTGAATATTTGCCAACAAATAATACATTTTATTCGTATGCATAAAATTTCCTTTCGGATTTCATTAGTGGAATGTAGAGACGTCATCATGACCTTCTGACCTTAATGAATGTACTCCGTTCAGCCAGAGATTCTATATTTAAAGTAAGGTTAATGGAAACGGTGTATGTGTCATATCTAGTTCCAAATTTAGTCTTTGCATTTCATGGCGCGCGAATAAATTCATATCATATATTGGTGGTTTCTTCTGCCTGTTTCGGACATCTATCTTCAAGCTTAATTTATAATGGGTGGCTTAGCAAGTTTATTTTGAGAGGCTTAAATGAGGAACGATAAGAGTAAAAGTTAAAAACTTGTCAAGAGTTAGATAAGGAAATGAATTTTAGAATAGCATCTAAAGAAAACTTGTATTTATTAAAAATTACAACCATTATTTTGATGGTTACATATAATAGAATATGAAAATACCTTAATTTTTGTACTTCGACTATTATAAAATGTATAGATGAGGAAGTTGTCTTAACTTGGTATCTTACTGATATTTTTAGAAATATTGAAGCATGTATAATTCGTTTGCAACCAAGAACCTGGACGATTAACTAGATCGTTAATGATGTAGAACAAATCTCAAACTACTGTGATATCCTTTCGTAATATATAAGGGTTTAATAATTTATTTATTTAGAGCATCGCTGAAAAGGCGATTTTCCCTTTAATGAGATAATATTTTAACACAATTTAAAAGAGAAATTCATATAAAGTACACAATAATAAATACAACGGTGGCTCATGCCATCGTGTATGTCGATGTGCCGTTAAAAAAAAATAGGTATAAATCAAGGGAGGGACGGGAAGTAATAATTATGAAGATATTCTGTCTATCAAATTGTTTTCGTATTAACATCATGCAAAAGGGCTAAGCCCCCCGTTCCTTTTTAGCACTTTCCAAAGTAATTTACCTATTGAGGTTGCAGTTATGAAATAATTGCTGAAAAAGTTCTTCAAATCTTCATCGATTCAAGGTAGAAGATTTCGAAAATGACCCACGTTTTTTTGAGCACCGTCATAAGAATACGAACTTGGCATATTCACCACCACGCGTAACGCTGATTTACCACCCCAGTAGTGTGTACCCAATTTGTCAGCTTCCAAAGACCTGTGCTAACTGCGCAACAGTCGAAAAACATAAAAAAATTTGGGCATTTTTTTGTTTTTTTCTTATAACTTCTAAACCCTGCATCGTAGAACAATTTTTATTCTTTGCTTTTTAAAAGTAGATAAAATTTAAAAACTTGTGGTGCTAAAACAAACTTTTTAGGTAGACTAACTTACAATATACAGCTGTTCAAAGTTAGGCTACTTTTCCCAAAATTAAACTATCAGTCGTGCTTGGAGGAATATGCAGGCCGGAATAATCATCTTAGAAAATACTCCTGAGAATAAAAGTTATGGAACATTTTATTAGCTTCAATTGAAGCGCAGTTTGAAGTCTACAGGCCCAGTAAGTGTCTAGATATCTTTAAAAAACAAACAACGTCCCTCTTGGGACTGGCTGAGCCAGGCGAATAGCACGAACCATTACAGTCCGTTTCAAACATTTTTCTCTATGGCTTATTAATTTTTGAGTTGACTGGGGGGATGTGGAAGGGGCAGATGGGGGGGGGGGTTAGGTAGTAGTGGTGAAATGGGGAGGGGTCAAAAACCCCACCGTAACTAGAGGCGTCGCGTCTGCCGTGACCAATATTTTAAATTGGTTGTTTTAGGTAATGTTAATTTAAAAAATAATTAATAAATAACTTGTCGTTTATTAAAATAATGCAATACTTATCAAAATTTCTTTAAAAAGAATAGTACTGAATTGAAGTTGAAGATGTGAAAATGAGAACATTTACAAAATTAAAATTTATGTAGTTTTTATTTCCTAAAGAAAAATCAGAAAAACGTAAGGCTTATAATGCTAGGAGATTTCAATGGAAGTGGCATACAATTAGAAATAATAAAATGGCAAAGATCGAATAAACAAATACATTCGGGTCAATATGACCCAAGGCAAGTAATTAAATGTTAAAGATACAAAGAGTTGAAAATATTAAGTTTAAAATAGTGCAGTAATTACATTGATAGTGGAACCGCAATATTAAGTGTCCTGTTGCAATTAATGATACCACTGTTCGATATTTTTGAACCCTCCCGCCCAAGTTTACTACTACCACATACTATTTGCCAGGCTCAGCCAGTCCAAACAAGGACGTTGTTAGGTTTTTAAAGATAACTAGTCACCCACTGGGCCTATAAGCTGCATTATTTGCAATTAATATAAGCCATAAGTTTTTCTGATTTTTCTTTAGGAAATAAAAACTACATAAATTTTAATTTTGTGAACGTTCTCATTTTCACATCTTCAACTTCAATTCAGTACTATTCTTTTTAAAGAAATTTTGATGTAAATTTTGATAAGTATTGTATTATTTTAATAAACGACAAGTATTTCAATAACTATTTGTGTTTATAATTATTTTTTAAAATTACATTACCTAAAACAATCAATTTAAAATATGGGTCACAGGGGACCCGTTGCACTAGTTATAGTGGGGTTTTGACCCCCCCCCCCCCATTTCACCTCGACCTCCCAGTCCACTCAAAAAGTTATAAAACTTAGGAAAAAATGTTTGAAACGGGCTGTAATGGTTCGTGCTACTGCCAGGCTCAGCCAGTCCCAACACGAACGTTGTTCGGTTCTTAAAGATAACTAGACACCCACTGGGCCAATGGACTTCAAACTGCGCTTCAATTGTAGCTAATAAAATTTACTATAACTTTCATTCTCAGAAGTATTTTGTAAGATGATTATTTCGGCCTACATATCCCTCCAAACACACCTGATAGTTAAATTTTGCACTTTTTGAGAAAAGTAGCAAAACTTTGAACAGCTGTATCTCGGAAGTTATTCTACCTAAAAAGTTTGTTTTAGCACCAAAAGTTTTTAAATGTTATCTACTTTTAAAAAGCAAAGACAAACAACAAATTGTTGTAGAATGCACGGTTTAGGACCTATAAGAAAAAAAAAAAATGTCCAAACATTTTAATGTTTTTCGACTGTTGCGTAGTTAGCACAAGTCTTTCGAAGCTGGCAAATTGGGTACACTGGGGTGGTCCCGAACAACACCCCAAAAAATCAGCGTTACGCGTTTTTTTGGTACCTCGATGTCTTAGGTGGCTGGGACGATTTTTTTCCATTGCGAATGAGTCAGTAGTAGTCTGCTTAATTTTCTTATGTTTGTTATTTTCTTCCAGTTCAATTTCCTTTTTTCATAAATATCTTTGTTGTTTTTTTTTCGTTGTGATACGACATTATTTCTTTATAATGTGATTCTTTCGTTACGAGTCAGCAGTTGCTCTTTGTCCTAAATCTTTGTGTGTTTAGATTTTATTTATAATTAACGATAGTGAAAAAATTATCGGATTTACCACTATCATTGAAGGTAATTGTCATCCAATTGTTAAGTCGAAACAATTTGAGCATTAAAGAAAAAACGGAAAAAACGGCCTTATTAAAGAACAGGCCCTGTTCTTATAGCCTAATTACTAGCCTTCGTAACTGGTTCAACCCAATACCCTGAGATTGCCTAAAAAATGTAGATTAAGGGCATATATTTTAGGGTAAACTCTAGCACGTCAGACTTTGTGAAACCTATAAATAAATTGAAAAAATGCTAATACACCGCCTAGACCTGACATAGTTCCCTAATCACACACGACAGCAGCCTCGGTCAGAAAACACCTCCCCCAGCGTTCCTGGAGTCATTCTCGTGTCGGAACAAGACGAATGGAGAGATTGTATCAAAAGGGATCTTAATTTAAAGCAGTACGCCCCCTACGTGCTCTACATATTCATAGGCCATTCAACAGGTAGAAGGTGTAGAAGTATGTTGGTTAATCAACGGGGACATCACATACAATTCTACAGCATACAATTATATGTATCTTTTCTATGGGGTAATTATACCATCATGGGTGTTAAATATAGCCTATATATTCTCATGTATACATTGTGGTGTCTCTTTTAATGTATTAATTAAAGGTATCTGTGTCCTAGGATATCTACTATTGTCTAAAAGATTAATATCACTTCTGTATATCATCCTCTCGTCGATATGTTGCGATTTTGTGATAAACCCTAAAACCTCATACAAAGGCAATATTCTATTTCTATGATTTCTTTTGGTGCACATTTCATCGAAACAAGTGACATTTTGCCTATGAACACATTTTACTAGAATGCTACCACTTCATAAAGAAATTAGACGAATTGAAAATACCTGCAAACATAAGCATTGCGCTGGGTACCGACAGATAAATAATAGATAGTCTTTCGTAAAGAAATCTATTTCTAATAAAATATTAGAAAGCTAAAAAGACATATAAAGAAAAAAAATTAAATAAACTAAAAATATAATAAAAAAACTACTTAGAATAAAATAATATACAATATATATAAAACATTTTAAAATAAATAATGATTTAGAGAAAAAATCATAGAAAATGCACAAACACTCATATATTATGACAGTTAACAAATATACGCAATAAAAAAATTCAAACTAACATTTCTGTATATGGTAAAACTTGAACGGATAAGTATTTAAATATATACTTACATGTGTATATATATATATATATATACACACACACACACACACACACACACACACACAAGAATTTTAACGACCCGTTTTTTCGTGACCTGTGGATTTTAAAACGTTGACAGTTCTTATCTATTCTTCAAGGTAGTGTCATCGGATTGACTTGATCAGCGAATTTCCTTCTTGCAGAGAATTCTATACGTCCGAGCTATAGTTTAACACAGTAGAAGATAGTGTTTCTAGACGTTGCTTTTAAATTGGTTTCAATAAGAAAAGGAGGCCCGGAGGCCGCGAGCGGTTTGGATTTTTTACATTTTCTTCTAAATAAATACATGTTACTGGACCCCTCCGGAAAATAAATGTGTTATTTACCCATATTTTAAGACCCAAACGTTTCATTGTTAAAGAATAAGAAGGATGCTTTATACATTTATTTTTCTATCGTGAAATGTATATTTTCAAAATCATGTAATGCTGTATCTCCAGAAGCTCAATATTGTCAAGAATGACGAATGCATAATTAGAGTTTCCTTGATCTGACATTGAACACACATCCACAGGCGAGGATGAAGTCATTTCCTAAACTTTTCTCTAGAAAAAAATAGAAAAAAAAAAATAAACTTGTATAGGCCTGCAACATTAAACTCGCAGTTTCAGTGCATGCGATGACGTAATTGTACCCAATTTGCGACCATCGCAACCTTAGTGACCCATAGGCTGAAATAATTATGAATTCAGCATTGGACTCTTATTGATGGATATTCTCGTTGCATTCGTAAGTGTTGATAATTACCCGCTATTATCTACTTAGAATATGTTTTTTTTGATTGATTACGTGTGTATGCGTGTGTACACATAGAGAATGTCTACATAATAAAGTATTCATATTAGGTCTCCTACGATACAGGTACAATAATGATTTCGGAGGCCCGGTGGCCGAGAGCGTTAAGGCGTGAACAGTTAACGCTCCGTCCCAAGGTTCGTGGGTTCGATTCCCACTAGGGATGTGGTGGCTTTTCTTTCAAAGAAAGGAAAGGCATCAGCCCTATCCTGGCTATAAAAGGGCGGTGACCTATAGATAATCCGCCCTAAAATTCTCTATCAATAATAAATGGAAGTTAAAATTTAAATTCAGTAATGATTTCTATCTTTCAATAAAGAATTACTTATTACAATATATACTATTACTAGCTGTGCCCGCGACTTCGTCCTTGTGGAATAGTGATGTAGGGTGGCCTTTTTTGGATGTATCGTTTGGTTTATTGTGGATTATGAACACCGTCGTTTGGGTATGGGCAAATAACTACTTTAGGTCCGGAGTAAACTCCCCCTCTAGGTGGACCGATTTTGCTGATTAACGAACTTGTTCAATCGCTTGCTAGGGGAATACTATATTTCAAGTTTTGTGACAAAAAACAAAACAAAAAAACAGTGGTTTGTATCGTGTTAACGACAGTTTATCAAATGTTCGACGTGATTCTTGACATTGGCATAACTTTTTTTATTTATGAACCTATTGACATGAAACAAACACAAAATGTTGAATCATGCTTACCACGCACATACAAACAGATAAAAATTCTAAAAATCATTGTTCTGAGTACTATTGTGTTGATTAAGGCCCCCAATACTATTTTTTCCCATCTATCTTCCACGTAAAGACAGCGATCCGTTAAAATTGTATTATACGTGTAGATAGATTACGGCTGGTAGCGGTAAATTTGCGTCCAAAGTGAACCCCCATCCTAGATAAATTGTAAGTAAATACAAAAAGAAAGAAATATAAATTTATTTTATGTTATTTCAAATTTCATTCCATTTTTTTTTCTACTGTTTTGGGAACATCAATTGCCTTTAAGATAAGGTATGCTCTCTTACCCTACGCATATAAATATATGTATACTTGTGTGTATATGTGTATATATATATATATATATATATATATATATGTGTGTGTGTAAAAGTACAATTCTTAAAGAATACATTTTTCTAGAGAGATTGAGGGTTCGTAAAATCGATGATCATTTAAAAGAAATTTTCAAAAATTCGTTCATTAGTAAAACCTCATTAGTAATATCTCTGTGAAACGTGCTAACAAGAGTTGAAGCGAAAACATAGCCGATATGCTAAAGGGCTTAGAGAAATTATATATCTAAATGATGATGGCCAAGAGCCAGAAGCTCCTACTCCTTAATAATGCCATTTATATTCAAGAGCTAAGGACTAGCTTATAATTAGAGGCTTTGTGCTCGGATTAGGTCAACTTTCAGCAATATAGTTTCCAAGCTAGATACGGTATCTTATCCCTTACTCTCCTATTTGCTAGTTAGCTTTTTTAGACATTTTTTTTTGTCAACGTGGCTTCCATCCTTAATGTGAAAGGGTTTAATTTATCTTCATCTGCATAATCATGTTTTTGAAAACATATTTTTGACATAGATAGACCTCTATGAGATTAAAAATAGCAATCCCAAAATAATATTTTGAAATATAGTACTTTTTAGTTGAATTCAATTTTTTTCTTTAAATAAGAGTAACATTATGAAGCTGCAGAAAAATATAATGTTATGTCTTATGAACTGTAGTAGTAGCTCCATAAGAAGACTTGGTATTCCGCTAGCCTGTTTGGTAAACCCTAGGTTGGTGTTTCTAGTCACACCCTTTCCTAAGGGGGAGCTCTTGTAGCATGAAGACACCAAGCACTGGAAAAGAGTTCAAAACCCAGTATGCCGAAATAAATTTTCTATGGTAAAAGATTAGAAAATTCATTTAGCGGAAATATACAGGGGTTTGATAAATTTTAAACCTAGTAGCAATATCTTCTTTAGAGACTTCAATGACAATAAAATTAATCTGGTTTCAGATAAATATTGGGTTGGTGCGAAAGCATTTTTTTATATGACCTATTCGTTCCAGATGGTGGTACAATTGTTGAGTGACCAACAACAATTTTTCTCGCAATGCCCCGAGGATTTTCTTCCTCCAAAGCCCTCGGTTGGTCATGACCAACAACAGATGTTTGGAACTTTCGCGGCACTGTACAATAACTGATATTTCCTTCACCCCAAACAACATGGATATTCAGCGCGGTTTGAGCCGCCCTTCGACCATGACGAAAATCTTGTTTTAAAATGGCCAATTTCAGAAGTCCTTAATCATAAAGAATGTAACACCTACTAGACTAATCATTGAGAAGAAACAACACTAATAACCATTGTTTATAATCCGTTAACTAGACTTTAGATAATCTTTGTTTTCTTAGCAAGCTCTTGCCAAAACGAAATGAATATTCAAAGTCTGCATTACTTTAGCAGTACTTTTATAACATAACCCCTATAACATCTATTATTTACATTAAATGATTTAAATTACGACGTTGTGATATGAAGTCTGGTAGCCTGATTCATTAAGGCATGTAGAGCAGAGAATTTGTTCAAATATCGTCCTTGCAAGTGATTTTTACTAAAAAAAAAAGATCCGAGAATGTATTATATTTTATTTTACTAAATTACTATAATTTACTTTAATTCTTGGTGATCTGTAGGTAAGTCGTTATAGTACCAATATATGATTCTATATTTTAAATAAAAGTAGTTAACGTCCATTTAAAAATCAAAATTCCAAACTAAATCATAAAAAAATAGCACTTTAAAAATTTATACTCGGTAGCAAATAATGAATAGATCTTATTACAAAGTAGGGCAATGATATCTACAAATATTTGAATATCCTGACGAACACATATTTCCTTAGCTTATCATAAAACTGTCTTATCATGAGTTGTTTAATGATTCATCTAATATGTTGTTACAAGATCTCACTACACATCAATAAAAGATTCATTTTTCAAGTTTAAAGTTCCTAGCTTTGGTGTGATATTTCTTCATTGTCTGTTTCTTTCATTAATTGTGATCATGAGATCCTCTTTTTAAAGTATATTACGCCCAAGTTGTCAGCGGCTTTTTTACCTGTGCATCACAGGACCATACAAATTAGAAGATAGGAGGCTTTCCAAAGTTTACTTTAAGTATCGAAAATTTTTAAATATGTAAAATTTAATTTTTACAATTTTATTATCATTATTACATCAATTCACTATATACAATATTTTATAATTTAAAAACTCCAATTTTCTCAGTTTGTTCCAATTGTAAGTCACCTTTGGCACTGAGCCTTACAACTGTAACTTAATAATCTTTATACATTCAAAAATGAAAATGTTAATTTTTTTTCAATATTTATATCAAAATATCGTTAGAATATATATAAAATAATAATTCTTTATTACGTTATTTAAGAATTCAGAGTTTGATTGTTACGATATCGTTTAGTGACTGCTAGAGATTTAAACAACTATTGAAAAGACTAAAGACTAAATTGCTCTTGAGCGGGCTCTGTCAATGTATACTGACTCTTAAACTCATTATGCGCTAATTGAAATAATCTAGGTTCAAAGTATAGTTTTTGTGTTTTACAATGGGATGTAATACAGCTAAGTCGATTGTACCCAGCTTTCCCAAATCATGATGAATTATTCGCTAAAGAAATATATACAAATTTACGATTTACTTATACACATGGCCGTAGTTCCCTCTGTCTGCGGTTTTTAGCGAGGATAGTAGAAGAAAACACATTTCACCTTACAAGAATACTACCGCTCGATGAGACCTTGGGATTCCTGCGAGAAAATGGAACTGTGAGTGACAGGTACAATATATTTGATATTTTATGGACGTTATTTATGACGACCTCTAGCGTATGGCATCCATAATGTTTGAAAGACTTTTTTTACATTTTTTTTATTGATTATATCCATAGAAATTATATATATATATATATATATATATATATATATATATATATATATATATATATTAATAATTTTCTATATAAGATAATTTCGTATTGTAGTATGCAAAATTTGGTCAGTCCCGTCTTGGAATAATGTACCAGTGAGTCCACAAAGTGTAGCCAATCCGGAGACAGTTCATGTACCGTGTGCTTGATTTCTCGAAGCTTGTTCTCGCAAAAATTCTTGAATATCTTTTCCTTCTAATCCTCTATCGTCTGTCTTACACACAGTAGTCAGTTGCGATATATATATATATATATATATATATATATATATATATATATATATATATATATAAAGACTTTTTGAGCCCGATGCTAAAAAAGAGACGGACATACACTGCTTACTTAACCACATATCCACCCCCGCCTCTATACACTATATATATATATATATATATATATATATATATATATATATATATATATATATATATATATATGGCGTTTTAGCAATATTGATGACAAGAAGGATTGCACCCATGTTGGAATGGTGCCGGCCTAAGATACCCTGCCCCGGGGAGATGGATGGCGGAACAGATAGGATGGCAGATCTAATTTTTCTTATGAAACCCCTTTAGGACGAGAATCAGTCCATTCCTATCCCCTTCCTGGGATCAACTCCTTCAGATATCCCTGTCATCAGCAAGTTGTTCCCGATTCCTCCCTCCCTCTCCTTTCCGCTCCAATCTACTCGGATATCTATCCGATTTAGTATAATTAATTTAACTAAGCTTTAATGAACCGTATTCGATGACCCCTGATTTAATAATAACTTAATTCCCTCTTAAGGAAGTAATTGTTGTAGGAATAGTTATCTTCGGAGTACAAATTGTTTTGGGGCATTACATTTAAATATCATGATTTCAATTCCGGACAAATATAAAAATAATCGAAAAACAAAACAAAAATAAAAAAAAACATAGTACAACTTTATAATTCAATAATTAACATTGAGACTAACATAAGCACTAAAAACTGGCAGCACAATTCGCTATTTACGCGAGAAAACGAACTGAGAGTAGTCGCCTAATGTTCGGTTAGGTTCATCTGGTAGTTACTAGTAGTGTTCGCTGCGATGAACGAATACAATTGAAAATCCTACTTCTAGACAGTGTAATGTACATCTGAAAGTTAAACACATACTGATATAATATACTAGTCGTGAATATTTACAAATATCACACGTTATGACAACTTTTCACGGAGAATAGCTATTTCATAAACAATGTTGTCCAACATTTAAAGACGCAATTGCATAACTATAAATAACTTCTGAGTACTCGTTATTAGAAAAAATCATAAATTTAATTCTATTTTTGTTTTTATCAGTTTAGTTATTAGAAATTTGAGAATATTTAATATTCATGTTCATATGAAAGATATATAAATTCCCTGTCTAGAAAAATCGAAATACCTAGATTGTTTTTTTTTTTTTTTTTTTAATTTTACGAAAGCAGCAGGTTTTCTATTTACAGAAGACCTCATAACTTATAATAAAGTTATTGAACAGACTATTAAAATTTAACATTTTTCAATGAAAATGAAAACGTTTCTTCACAAAAATAAAATAAAAAATTAAATTTCATTGTCTTAAATGGTATTTAATAATAAGTATTACCTCCTCAGGTTTTAATAACTTATTCAATCCTTATTAGCATACTCATGAAAGTCTTTTTAATATAACATGGGTGTTCATAGAAAATAATTTCTGGAGGGGCTGGGAAAATTTCAGGGGGAGGGGGCTGAGACCAATTCCGGTGTATGGAATACTAAAAATTTAGAGCTTGGAATAGTTTTAGGCAACTAAAACGTTATTACACGTAAAATAAAATATTTTTTATGTACTAAGTGATCTTATTTAATTTATTTTTAAGGGTTTTACGACACGTTTTTACCATCAAATCAAAATTTCGGGGGGGGGGGGAGGCTGTAGCCCCCTCAGCCCCCCCTTATATACGCCCATGTAATATAATAGTGGAAGATATTATTCTACTCCTCCAATACAGCCAATTTAAGCATTTCAAGGGTAGTAGGAGGGGAATGCCGTGCCAAACCTTCCTTTTAAGTTTGTCGCAAACATGTCCAATTTGATCCAGGTTCTTAGAAACACAAGTCTTTTGCGGCCGGGAATTTTACAAGCAATGCTTTGGCGCCATTTAAAGGCATCTAAGGCACTATATTATCTTGTAATATCATTACACCTCCCTAAGGAATGTAACTCATGCATGACTGAATTCTCATAATATTCTAATGCTTATGATGATCTTTTTATTGCAATAATTTTTAAATGTTGTAAAACTTTTTTTTATTATTTTATTAACTTCTTTAGAAATGAACAATAATCCTTTTTAATATACAACAATAATAATTTGTTATAATTATATTTTTTACTACACGAAGAATCCTACATTTCTCAATTTATCTTTGATCCCTTTAAGTTCATAATGATCAGACACTTAGGACTAATGAGCTTATACATTGACTATGCAAATACCCCTGTTACCTACAATAATCATAACATTTACATATGCTGACTCTAGCTGACTCGGTAATCCGCTGGGAGGAGGCCACAATTGGTCTTGGAGATTTGCCTGATTGGGGTAGAATCGAATTAATTATCAGAAATCGATACGGATTGTCAGGTGGTATAGGGATGTGAGGAGATTGATGGAGCAGAATGGAGCTGTCACGAGGGAGATGGCTCTGCGAGAAGCATCTCGCGATTGATTGCTCTCTGTCGTCAAGGATACCATTGATAAAGAATCCATCAGCTGGACGAGTCCTCAAATTATTTTTAATTAAAAGGGAGAATCCTTGATGCGTTGATTTAGCTATATTTGATTTTGTTCAATACGTTTGTTTAGGGCGGGAGGTAATTTAGAATGAAATTTGAGTACTCGAAGTTTCTCATAGTAGCGGAAAGGTACAGGATATCATGTTGCATGAATATTCGGATTTCAGAATATTGATTTAGCCATTCCATACAATTTTGTCTTGAATTATAAATTGCCAATTGTATTGACTATTTTGCTATTGGTTTCCGCAATTGGTTTCAAATGTACGCGCAAGGGAAAAAAATGTGTCAAATTTAAGGGGAAATCCCAGTTGATGCAAAAATACCACAAAATGGTCAACATTTAAATGACATTAGAGCCGTAGAAAAAAGCATAGATGAACGAGATTTGCCTCATGGTTACTTTAATTCTTCCACTTTTTACCTCTATTCTGCAAAGGTAGCAAGAAATTGACAGACCGTTTTATTTTTAATAAATTATCGTCAGTCTGTTTCCATTTCCGTTGCCAATCATTTTAATTTTTTTTTTTTAGAGCGCATTTTTTTAATCTCAAAAATGTTGTTAAAACTCCGAGATTAATAATTAAAAGAAGAAGCAAAAACAACCAAAAACAGATAAAGCTGAATTTAAAAATTAATACGAGATACCCCAAAAGAATGAAAAGAAAACACAAACCATTCTAAAAACCTAAAACTCCGTAGCTTCGGCTGAGAGTCCCATTTGATGTTCTAGAAATTATAATTTCATTTTTTTGTTACCTTTACTGTTCTGTTAGTATGTCATATTATTGTTAATATCTAATTGATGTTTGAGAATGGAAGATTCTTTTATATTTAACTTGAGGAACTGGGCTTTACACTCTTGAAACCTAAAAGTTATAACTTTCTTCGGAAGTTAATAAATTTTGGCTTAATGGGACATTTTCATGAGCAATAAAAAGATTGTGTTTCGTAAAATTTATGATAGTTTGGTATAAAAATGTTATTGTTCCAATCCGTAAGATTGCCCAAATAACGTGTTGTTTGAAAAGAGTTATGGTTTTCCTGGGCGGTCTAGCGCCTTCAAACCGTTCCATACCAGACACGCAAGGTTCTAAGATTTCAGGTGGCCAAAAGCAAGGATTCTACCTCAGGATTTATTGCTACTTAACAAAAGGGGGTAATTTACGACCCTATTTCAGTTTTAGGAAACTTAAAATGTTGTAGTTTAAACGACGTTATCCTTCGGTGTTTAAAATCCTCATTTCGATGCAATTTTACAGTTAATTTTTGACTATTTGCTGTTTTTATTATGAAGCTGTACATACATTTCTCCATTCAGAATTTACAACAATGTAAAAATACATTTCTTGTAAATTATTCAACGTCAATATTTAGTACTGAAATTATAATTTGAAGTATTGAAAAGAATATCAACTACTTACACCGATAAATAAGTGCTACAATACAAAAAACACAATAACAATTAAAAAAACAACCATGTAAATAATATAAAATAGATATGAAGACTAAATCGAATAAAAAGACCTTAACAATTACCCTATACAGACAGCTGAAAAATGACATTTTAAAAAACTAGATAGAAATCAATATGAAAACAGGACATAAATCGTCTAGAAAATAAATCACATACTACATATTAAAAAGTAAAAACATACTTTTTTACATGCTTGTTCATGATATGTTATATTGCACGATTTATTTGTTAGCCGATTTATTGCCTTGTCAGGTTAATTCACATCAGGTTTTCCAATAACATACCATCTGTTTGTGTGGGATATTGTAAAGATGTTTTTACTATATTAATGACTAAGGTATATCTTATGTTTTTTAGCTTTGTTACGAATTTTTATTAAACGTGTTTGTGTTTTTGTGCCATAGTGCTGATGATGGTACCTATCCTCGAAATCACTTATCGCTGGAGAATAAAAAAAGAGCATTGATCAGTGCAGCTTGTTGACCTTTTTTTTTTTCAATTATTTGGAATCATGAGCCTCGACCCGCCATTACTTATAATTTTGAAATAGGACAAGGTTCCTTAAAACCAACATCATAAATTTCCTTCCTTTATTGACTGGAAACTGAAGCCTTCTTTTACGGAATAACGCTTATAAAATTGAAGGGATTAGCATCTAAAGAGCGCTTGATTCCTATTTTATAGCAAATGTTTTGAGACGTTTTTAATATCCGATGAAGTAGCTCCTCTTCGCTTTTTGCCCCTTTCCTTTCACGGCCAGAGAAAGGGCTTCCCTTCTTCACCTTTGCTTCCCTTCTTCACGGTTTGATTTGCGACCATTAACATTCTCGGCAGGTTTCTTTTGGTTTTAGACCCACTAAAAAAGGACCATTGCTCATTTGCAACACTCCTGAACAAACTGAGGACGAAATTAGTCACGAATTGTAATCTTCAAAAGAACTCCATGGCTCCTTCTTCTATCGGCCGCATTTGTATGTAAATCCCGCTAACCTTAGCTGTCCTTATCAATTATGCAAACTCCCCTCAAGGTGATGTCGGCTCCTTTTCTTCTTGGACATCTACGATTGCTTTAGCCTTTCCATGCTCATTATCAGACCAACTGACAAGAGTCTTTACTTCTGCATTGGACTCCTGTCACTGAGGCCGAGAGGAATTTCGAATTTATTTAATTACAAAATAACCTAGTGCAGCTGGTTATGTGCAATAACAGGAAAAAGAAAACTTATGACAATAGAACATCTGTTTTGACTGCAAATTGACATATTAAGTATTAACTGTTTGTTTTACGTCAAGGTAATGTAATTCATTATATTTCAAGTTGTCTAACCTTGCCAGAGGAATATATTTTGAATATTGATGCGAAGTGGGCGAAGCCAACTTAGAATATCGCATCGTCATAGTTGAAAAGGTTTCACTATTTATAATGACGGCCTCAGCAGACAGCTTTCACTCCGCATGACGCCTCCGGGATGTCTAGGAAGAACACCTGCATCCTTTCTCAGCGTCCGGGGAATATCGCTAAAAAATGTATTTATAGTAATATTCATTACATCAATTTTAATAAAATCCCTAATTCCTATTCTCAATTATGTATAATTTACTCATATTTCTCGATTGTATGTAAGTTTTATATATATATATATATATATATATATATATATATATATATATATATATATATATATTTTAATCAGGTTCGAATTGGACAAACCCTACTTAGACATTCTTAATGACTAAACAGGACGGACAGCCAAACTTGTGTATTTTACTATGAGTCTTTGAACATTACACACATAGACTCTACAAATCATTTTTTTTTTCTTCACTGAACACCGTTAGCTGAGCCATTAGTGCTGACATCCATGGTCCAGGCGGTCATTTTCTCAACGGGCCCTGAAATGAAAAATATCCCTGCATGTGAATCTAAGGCGTTAGACCACTGAGAGTCCAAGTATATTTAATTTTAATATAAATAAATTTTTATTTTATACACACACACACATATATATATATATATATATATATATATATATATATATATATATATATATATACCTTTGACCACTTTGCAAAATTGATTTTTTTTTGGCTTGAATATTAAAGCTAAATTATTTTTTTTATTTCATTGTAATTAGTATTCTATTACTTATCATATTTAATTTTGTCAAGGTTCTAACTTTACATTTAATATTTTTTTATTAATTTTTTAAAAAATATTCGTACAGTGGTCAAAGGTACAACATGTAGTATACCTTTGACCATGGGGTGTTGTACCTCTGACCACGTAAAAACAACACAGCAGTGCAGAAAAAAAATTGTATTGAGTAATATTAGATATATATTGTATTGAGTAAGTTTAATAAATACAGGACATGGATGTAACCATAATAAAAAGCTATTATTGATATTATGTTATGCTTAATGTGCTGAAAAATCCAGTCCAATCCATAAATGTTTTAACTGTCAAGCAGATCCACTAGCAATAGTGGAGCTCAATAATTAGCTTTTCAGGAATATAAGGAATACGAGGTTTCCCTTTAGGCCGGCCCCTATTTAACATTTTTCTTGCCTGCCCTTTTCGATGAGGTTCGAACTGGGGATGGATAAAGTCAGTTTGAACTTATTTCATTTATTATTTTTTAAATTCTTTGAACAATTGAAGCAACCAATATTAAGTATTTTTTTTTAATTATGTAGCAGAAGAACATAAAAGTCGAATTATGAGAAAATTACTCAGGTGTGTTGTACTTTTGACCTGGTCAAAGGAACAACACCTAGTCGTGGTCAGAGGTACAACACCCTGGTAGTGAAAATTAAAAAGCATGTTATAAATTTTAGGGTTCTTCTCGCTGAAGGTAGCCAGTACATAGACAATATCTTAACATATCTACGAAATACAGGATTATACGATCTCATATGAATCCCTAGAAGATTCGTTGATGCAATCACATTTTTATCCCATGAAAAAGTACATTACTTTTATGACTTAAAGTTAAAGCTCTAATCATTTTTAAGCCTTTAATATATTTCATTTAAATCCATACATCCTGGATTCATAATAATATATAAATTTATAATCAATTCGTGATCTCTTAGAAGACTTAACTCAGTTTGTTTATCGTACAAAATACGAAACACAATAAATAAATAAATAAATAAATTTTAGGGTTAATATAAATCAATTTCAGAAGCTACACCATGTTTCTTATTGTACTAGCTACTTTTTCAAATGATTTCCATCTAAAAAGACATAATACAAAAAATATTATGAGGCAAAACGTCATCAATAAATAACTTACATTTTTATGATAGAAATGGATAAATATTTTTTGCAAGAATCCTCTTTGACCTGAATAATCCAAAGTAGGTTACACAAGCCCTCTAGTGAAGGAGCTAAACACTAATTACACCAAAATTTATAAAATGTTACTACAAGCTGCCACAGCTTCGGTGGTTAAAGGTACAAGATGGTCAGAGGTACAACACATTCCCCTATATATATGCATATACAGTGGCTCACAGTCAAAATGTTGCAAGGTATTTACTTTTATTTATTAATTTTTTATTTTAATTTTAACGTCCGTTTGATATTTACTTAAAAAAATATATATTTAATACCAACCCACAATTTATTCTTAAAAATGGTTGTATACAAAAATACAGTAGGATCATCAGGCTAGAATATATAATAGTTAAAAATTAATTTGAGATCAAATCATAAAATTTAACAAAAACTTTGTACATTAATATACACTTCTAAGGTCATAGTCTAAGATGCAAAATGGAAAAATTTCCAAACATTTGGCTACAAAAAATGGTCCAAAAATTCAAAAATATTTTAAATTTTAGTACTTTTTAGGTAATCCTTTCTTATTTATTAGCACTTTCAAACAATTTGGCATGAATCGGACAAGCTTTTCGGTGCAAGATGGACTCCCATTCTTCTTGAAAAGTCTTTTTGGGATATTCTTGGTTTGATGTCTTATGTGTCCTCACTTCTGTTTCTAATTAACTCCATAAATTCTCTATGACGTTGAGGTCTGGTGATTGGAAGAGTGCTTTTCTAGTTTTGGAGCAATTATATGAACCCATTCTCTTCCGAGATAAGAAGAGTGCTTGGGATCGTTATGTCTATAAAAAGTCCGACTCGCAGGAACTGCTTCATCTTAGCGCGGTTACGTACATCTCGAAGAAATGGAATAAAATAGCATCACAAATCACAAGAAACCTATAGTAGCCAACTTACACAGAAACGGATAATTCTTAATCTGTATAAGTCAATACAATTATGTACTGAAAACGTACTTACTCTTTGACTAGTGCTGAGCAGGCTCTATTCTAAGCAACCAAAAATTCGTTGTCATTTTAAGTGTCTTGTTTTACTAGCAAATTCGTTTTACTGTTATAATCAACTGTAAATATAAGCTTCATGCCGAATAAAATTCAATTCTGTCGTGGGTTAAACAAAATAAGAAATAACGGTAACTTCAGTTAGAGGCTATGATGAAGGTTATATAGACAGGAGAATTCAAAACAACCTACGTCATCATGATTAGCCACTGCCATCTTGATTACCACAGCCACTCCAAACTTATTATCACCGTTTCTTAGCTTATTTTACTACTATACTAATTTTACTGATAAATGCAATTTAAAACAAGAAACAACCAATTAAAAAGTGAGATAAACAAAGAGAAAACCCCTTTCAAAACAAACAATTTTTTAGTTTTAAGCGCTTATATCTCTGATTGACGTTGCCCCATCGAATATTACTTCATAACCTTTTTTTAGTAAGCATTAATAGAATTTAGTAAGCATTCGAATGGTCACCTTCTACTTACCACGATTTCCCAACCGTTATCGAGATATTTACGAAAAATGTATGAAGATCCGAAAATTTTTCATGTCTATTAATAGAATAATTTTTTTCGCATACTTCCTTAACTCCAAATATAACCAAAATTTAAACATCTTAGTTGGGATTAATTTCCAAGTTGTAGAAAATATTTCAACTGAATTCCGCGATTCTAAGTACTCACAAAAATATAATGACTTTGGGCCAATATACAAATTTGGGCCACCTATATTTTCGTGATCTATAGGGTCTGAAACGTGAAAGTTTCTAGTCGGCACTTCCGGATTGCGTCATGAGGTCAACCTCATAAGCGGGTTCTCCCTATGGAGATAGGGAGTAACCGCGCTAAAAGCAAAATAATTGATTATTCCCAACTTAGTTGCAATATTTTCTTCAGGATGTCACAATATTAATGTTTATTCATTGTTTTCTCAATAAAAGGATGATATCCTACCGCCGACGCAGCCATTCAACTCCTAACCATAACATGACCACCTTAATCTTTGATGTTCAGGCGAAGATTATTCCCATGGAGCTCTTCATTTGTCTTTCTCCAGACGCATCTTGTTCTTTCAGAGCCAAAAAAGTAAATTTTGACACATCCAAAAACAAAACAGTTCTCCAGAAGTCTATCTCTTGTTAAGTAATTCTTGGGAAAAATTATTTGCATCTTTTAGCACTTTCCTCCGAAGGAATGTAGCTATTGAGGTTGGACTCATGACGGAATTTTTGAAAAATTTCTTCAAATCTTTATCGATCCTACCTAGTAGACACCGAAAATGACCCCCGTTAAAATTTATATCTATATATATATATATATATATATATATATATATATATATATATATATATATATATATATATATATGTATGTATGTATATATGTGTGTGTCTGTTAACACGATAGCGGCCAGAGTTTTTGTTTTTTCGTCACGAAACTTGGTATATAGCATTCAATTAGCAAACGATTGAACGAGTTCGTTAACCATCAAAGTCGGTCCACCGGAAGGGGGGGTTTACCCTGAACCAATACACTAATTTGACTATGTCAGCCGTAATATTTGTTATATTTCAACAAAACTTGGTATTCGTAGTGGTAATATAGAGTGAAAAGTGAGATATAAAAATGAACTAAATCGGTTCATTAGAAGGGGGGGTTTACTCCGGACCCACAATACCAATTCGCCACTACCAGCCGTGATTTTTGGTATATTTCGACGAAACTCGGTATTCGTAGTGGTAATCTACAGGTAAATATGTGTTGTAAAAATAAACTAAATCGGTTCATTAGAAGGGGGGGTTTACTCCGGACCCAAATTCCTAATATTGGACTACGGCTCTATAGTGTATGCCTCAGCCAGTCCTACAGCTCTGAAGATGCTCGATGTGATCCATAATTCCTGCTTAAGGATTTGCATTGGTGCCTTTCCTACGTCTCCTGTAGCTAGCATATTAGCTGAAAGTGGGGAACCGCCTTTAGCAATGAGACGAGCTTACCTTACATTGTCTTACCATGTATCACTCAAAGAGAGGAGACTGCATGAATCTCTGCACGCTATAGATCAGAACAACCTCCACGGACAACAGAGGATTCCTAAAAATTTCAAATATCGAATTAAATTAATAGTGGACAAACTCGACTTAAATATACCTGACGTATTTGCATTTCCACCAGAGGTTATGCCATTATGGAAAACCAAGCAAATAATCCTTGACTTCACCTTAACAAAACACACCAAATCTACTACAAACCAAATCATCTATCAAACAAGTTTTTTGGAACATGTTCAAAAGTACACAGACTACACTAAAACCTATACAGATGCATCAAAAATTGACTCCCAAATAGGATGTGCCTTTTTGAGGGACAACTTCTACAAAAGATATAACATGCATGAAGCAAACAGTATATTTACGGGAGAATCTTTCGCGATTTGGCAGGCCATTGAAGATATTAGGTTTCAAGAACATAACAAGCACCTTATCATCACGGACTCACTCAGCGTGATGAGGGCACTACCAAAACTCAAGAACCGCCATCCTATAATAGCTGAAATTAGGGAAAATCTTGCAAAACAAAATAAAGATATTGCTCTTTTATGGGTTCCTTCCCACATGGGCATTGAACTTAACGAGAAAGTAGATATTGAAGCCAATAATGCAAGAAAAGAACAAAGTGATAGCATAAAAGTGGCAGAGGTGTGCGGACAAGATTTAAAAGTATTTATTAAAAAACAAATATTAACAATGTGGACTAAGGAATGGTTAGAAACAGAAACAAAACTAAGAAACATTAAAATAACTCTAAATACTTGGAAAACCCCTGAAAGGCTGAACAGGAGGGAGGAAGTAGTTTTGGCAAGAATGAGAATTGGCCACACTAAATTAACCCACAGTTATCTCCTGAAAGGACTGTACCCTCCCACCTGTAAACATTGCAATGTTATATTAACTGTTGAACACTTCTTAACAGAATGTACCGGATACACACTGGCGAGAAAAGTGAACAACATTGAAGGCAACCTTGCTGAAATCTTACAGGACGACGAAAGGGCTGTACAAAAGGTATTCAAATTTGCCAAAGATATAGGCCTCTATCAAGAAATATAGAAACATAGAACTGCCAATGACTCATACGGGTAGAGGCAGTATAATTAAATAAATAAAAAAAAAAAAAAATTAAAAGAGAACTATTCATGTTTTTATTTTATTTATGTAGGATATTTTAAGCAAATTGTTCTGGAAAGCAGTCTACACTACCCAAATTCTGAGGAAAGTGCTTAGTTATGCAGCTCCTGCGTGACGGACTTTTTATATTTTTCGTTGATGTAAGAATTTTGCATTGCAACTCTACCAATGTATTGCATTTTTCTTAAGAATGTTTTTTAACTAACATAGCCATTTGCAGCACTTAATTTTGAATTATCTTTTATTTGGCACAAAATCCAACTTTTGCCGGTAAAATGTTTATTTTGCAGTTTTTATTTATGTTTATAATGACTCTAGCTTTTCCTATTATTCTGTTTTCTTTTTTAAAACGTTCAATAATATGTTAAATGGTCGCATAAATCCTATTGATAATAGAGGCGATTTTATGTTGTTTTGCCCATTTTAATTGTTAATCACGATTTCTCGTTCAGGAATAGTTATATGTGTACCTAATTTAATCAAATGCTCGAACAAGACTAATTACTTGAATTCATATTGTTTATTTTCGTTTTTATTGAAAGTATGAAAAGGATTTAAAATACTAGTAAACTCATGTCCCCAAAAATTTTTATTTTCTAAGCAGAACTAAACTTTGCATCTTTTTCACTGTGACCTTCAATTCCTATGAGTTTTAATGAAGATTTTTGTTTCTATTTGTACAAATGTTGTAGAGTTGATTTGATTATATAAACTTAATGTATGACAATGGATCATTATGCCCTCATGTGCATTAGTATTTAAATTGTAACAAATTGAGAACAAATAGCAATAGAAATAGAAATTTTGGTTTGCATCATTTTGACTGTGAGCCACTGTAGATATATATATATTGCCTTATCTTTTTTACGCTTTTTGTTGAGCTGCTATTTGTTAGTTGTTTTTTTGTTGTCGACTTAAAATAAATGTTTATAATAATAGTATCAGGCGTCAAATAAGTTTATGGCAGCGTTGTAGAATTCAATAAATAAATGAAAATAATAATTTAGTGATACTATTTCTGGCTCGATGTATGAAATATTCACAGGGAGATAATTACCATTTCTGAATTTCTTTAACACCCGTACTATTGTGGCACGAGTATAATCACATTCAAGGTAGAAAGCATATGCATTTCCGCAGTTAAATTATAAAGGTGGCTGGAGGTTAATGCTGGATCTAGTAGTAGCTTAGATATAGGAGGTGGGAGCTTGTGGGAGTTTAAATAATAAAGCCAGACACTGATTGTAGTTTGAATTGCAGAGGAGGCTTCCATGTCCTAAGAGAGGGCATATATTCCAATCTACTAAGCCAGGCCTGGCCACTAAACCCTCATCCTTCGCCAAGCCGCAAGCCTTCCACGCTACTTGTGGACATAACTGTCAAACTGCTCTCTCTTACACTGCTCACTTTATCTTTATTTGTCCTCCCCGACTGGAGGAATAGCACAGGGGAATTTGCATGGCATTATGCAAAGCTTAACTGCAGTTAGGCGACAGAGATACGCTCGTCATACCGGTTTTAGGCAGGCATTCGAAAGCTGGACTTCTTCCAGCCTGTCTGCTCATGAAATATGTACGATTTTTTTTTTTATTTTGGCATTCTAGATTCAGGAATACATCTATATTAGTCAATGGAGTACAAGTCCGTTGAAGTGCAGACGAGTACCCTATCTAAATACTCTTACCTGAAAACGTATCCTATTTTTATAAATTAGTACATTAACCCATTCGAGACCGATTGCACACCGTGTGTGCAGTTGATTTCCGAGGCTATAAAACAGCCTGCACACCGTGTGTACAATAACAGTAATTAGCAATTGTTAGGTATTCTGAGTAAACTAGTTGTCGAAATATGATTTTTCTTGGACTAATGAAATCTGTAAAGTACTGGAAATCAAAATTTAGCATTGGTTTTACTGTATATCAAAAAATAAAAATTATCTGTTTTTTCATCTTACCTAACATTGCAAATGTGACCAATCCACTGTAAATAAAAAATTATTATTTTTTTCCGAGGAGCGAGTGATAAATGATCTTATTTATGATAAGAACGAATTAGGTTATTTCCATTGTAAACATTTTTTTTTTTTATTAAAAATGAACAATATAAAGAAGAAAAAAAATTGGCTCCTGGGGACCGTCTCGAATGGTTTAAGCTTTCAGTTTAACTACTTCTTTTGTAGCCCACAATGTTCACCTTAAAACCACTTCATTCATTAACTCCATTTTTGTATGATTACCAAAGACACCTAACTAGTTTGTCACCATCTACTGTTTATTTTACAATTTACTGTTCAGGACTGTTCCCTTGTTGCGGTGCTCCAATAAATAAAAATAAAAAAATATTTTTATTTATGAAATCTTCTTGACTAACCCACAATTTAGAGCAAAAGAATAGACTATTCAAACCATTTCATACCCTAGATATTTAAAGACAGCAGTAAAAATCGGAGTACGAAATTGCCTCATAAATCTCAAATTGCCCTAATAAACAAGCGAACTAGGTTAAATGGCTTATTTTACATATGAAACTTGTCCATCCTACTTCATATGTGGTTATGAGATTTTCCCATAAATGAAAATAATATTATACAGAGCAGGTGTGAGGGTAATATCCTTAATTTCAAACATTGGAGAGATGAATGTTCTTTTCGTAGTATGAAGGCTAGAGAAGACATCTTGAGACTGGCATTTGCCCGGTTCTTAAGTTAAGATTAATCGATTTCCAACTACGAGCTCCGAATCACCAAAACGTACTAAAGTTCTTACATAGTGAAAACTGGCAAAATCTACTGGGATACATCATAGGTCTTGGACACCTCTACGATATTTAGTGGCTGAGTAGTTGGCATGCAGCGAGGAATTTACTCAACATACGCTCTTTAGATACTGTTTCCTTACATAGTTCTCCGACCTCATCTTATGCAAAGAGTTTCTAGTTAACGGAATCGACACCGTCGCCCCACAGTTTCTAGTTCGGAATACTGTGAAGGATTAATATCCAAAACACGCATTTTTTCTATTGAATAACAAGCGAGTGTGCCTGCTAAGATTGAGTTCAACTTCACTACCATACATCAAAAAATCGTGGATTGCATAACGAAACACATTCCTAAGAAAGTTAAATAGTGTACGATACATTCCTGAATACATTTACTAAAATAGGTACCATAAATATATACCTAAATAAATTTGAACGTCCATTTATTATTAACTATGAATTTTAGGACGGGTTATCTATTGGTTACCACTCTTTTTTAGCCAGGATAGGGGTGATGCCTTTTCTTTTTTCGAAAGAAAAGCCACCGCCCCTAGTGGGAATCGAACCCACGACCTTTGGCACGGAGTGTTAAGAGCTCACGAATATATACCTAAATACAAAATAAATGTTAATATTTTTGATCTTTTATCTTTGTAATAAACAGCTGTGGCCCTTGTGTTATTTTATTCTTTTCATTTTCTTTTGGACTATACTTCGTCATCTAATGGACCGATTTTTTTAACTCGGTTTCATTCGAATGCAGCTCCCTTTCGGATGCAGCGGTTTTACTGCCTAATAAACTTTTCCGTTTGTTATGGTAATTCTATATACAAAGTTTCGTGGTGAAATCGTGGCCGCTATCGTTTTAACAGATTTTATATATACATAGGTGTATATATATATATATATATATATATATATATATATATATATATATACATATATATATATATATACATATATATATGTGCGGTGGATATTTTGGATCGATGAAGATTTCAAGAAATGTTTCAACAATTTTTTTCATTTGTGCGACCTCAATAGAAACCTTCGTTCGGAAACTGGAAATGGATAAAATGTCAACCTAGAAGATATAAACCGTCATCCCTAAGGACCATTGCGAAATATTTTGCATAATTTATCTTCACGACAGTTTTCTCATATATATTTAGAAGTGTGAGACGAAGGATGTTTTTTACAAAGCGTGTCAACCATCTTACAAAATTTATATGTCTTAAATATTAACTTAACTGGTAATTTACAATTCCTGGGGGTGATGGAAATGGACAGCTCGCAACATTAAGTAAGCATGGAAGGCACGTCTCCTCTTCTCCTACGTTTTTTTCCCCTGGCGAAGATTCAATATGGTCAAACAATAGTTGTATTATAACAACCAATTGTGGATTCTGCAGTATGGTGCGGTTATATTATCAACCCAATATTAAAAAAATCATCCACCCCTAGGTAGATTGACACTTTCTTGATCTCAGAGTTTCTTGAAAAACGTATGGTACCCAGTAGACAACTTGGCGCAAATGGCTATAAAAGTAGATGTGGCCTAAATAAAATGGAATTTAATGAACTGATACTAAACTACTATAACAGGTCCATTAAAGGAATATGTTCGAAATTCGTCCTTCTTGTTTTACAGACAATTTGGCAACGAATAATAACCTGTGTTTTACTAAGAGCTTCCGTATAAATACTAACGATTTTGAGGAAATTATAAGAACCCATTAACAGACCTCACAGTAAGAATTTGGAAGTTCCTAAAGTAAAATCTATAAAAACTAATTTGCGTAGGATGAGAAAACGCTGGACATACTTAAGTAAGAAGAATCCTTATAAGGTGGGTAGTGCACGCTGCATTCTTAAATAATTTGTTTAATATAAACATGAATAGTTTTTTTATCTCATAGGCTTTCAAAGTTCCACGCTCTTCGACTATTGACTGTGACGCCATATTCATCATCTCCATGTTGTTTGTTTCTACCACTCACGTTCCTCGTTGGCTAGGTATCTTGTCTGTTGAGTTTTGTTACAAAGGGTTAAATAACGGCTAGTACTGTCAAATTAATATTTTACAACAGCAGTAAACCCCCGAATGGACAGATTTAGGTTAGTATGATACAAATCTTTCTCTTTAGATACTCACGAGTTATGGAGAGTGTCATTGCAATATTACGAAAATATCTATCGGAAAAATTAATAACTTTTTTCCGTCGTAGACCCCCCCCCCTCCATTAGGCTGCACTTACATTGACCCGTATTTCTCCCGATCCAATCCGATTTAAGTGCCGACGTAAGTGCCTACATTGGTCCCGGCTCGATCCGATCCGATTTAGACACAGCTTGTCAGTAATGACCTCGTCGTGAAGTGAAAATGAGTGATTAATTTACAAAATACTACCTAATATGCATTGTAACCTTCGACTATGTTGAATGTTGGGGGTATAAAGTAGGAGTTGAGAGGCCAATCAATCTTCTGGAAGTATATCTGTACCGAGAAAATAAATCTTATATAAACAGTTGATAATATATGATATGTATGTAGTTTGTAAGTGTTTAAATATCTGACTCTAGTAATGATTAGTGGCTATGTATAATTGTTATCTTCTTCGACAGAAGAATGAAACAATTAAGGGGGTAAATGTAACAAGAGTCTTTTTTGAAATCTTGTAGATAGGATCGATGAAGATTTGAAGAGAATTTTGACTAATTCTTTCATGAGTAAAATCTCAATAGCTACATTCCTTGGGGAAGTGCTTTAAGTCAACTGAGTATTGAAGAAAGGACAAATCCTCAAAAAATAGAACTTATGTGTGTTTTTTTTTACCACGACCTGTTATTTGAAAGTTAGATGAGACATAAATCGCGAAGGAAATTATACATTTCACAAAACGGTTTTTGAAAAAGTTACTGCGAGAGATGATTTATATCTTGCCTTAAAATACTTGTTATAACGTTGATCGTAAATGTGCAGATAGTAACCATAAAGGGGACTAATGGTCATAGAAGCCGATTTGCCGTCAACAAAAAAAAAGGAACAAAAAAACTAAACCTGAAATGGAAAGAATTTTAATGAATATGAATACGGAGAGTAATAACGTTTCATTTATGCCGCGACAATCAGACCACTCTAATAATTATTGTAATGGTTATTGTTCAAACCACATAGAATGCTTTAAACTGACGTAGCCAATTAGCTTAGTGACGTCTCATTATTTCATAACACAATGACGCGCATTTAAGGTTTTTATATGTTTTAATGTAAAGTAAACATCCTTTAATCCGGCACGTTCGGGAATTGAAGCATACCGTATTATCAAATATTCCGGATTATCGGATGCGTGTCAAGAAAATGGATTCCGAGTTTCGATACAATACAACAGAAATTACGACCGGTATTAGTTATTTCGCTCCAGTTTAAACCCCCCTCCGAATGAACGGATTTAGCTTATTTCTACAACATATTTTTATCTTTAGATGACCACAACGAATACACAGTTTTGTTGAAATATAATAAATATGACGGCTGGCATGGTCAAATTAGTATTATGGGTCAGGGGTAAACCTCTCCTCCCAGTGGACCGATTTTGGAGGTTAATGAACTCGTTCCATTCGTTTGCTAAGTCAACGCTATATGCCAAGTTTCTTGACGAATATATATATATATATAATTTTCGGGGGGTCATTTTCGGTGTCTCCTAGGTAGGGTCCATAAAGATTTGAAGACATTTTTCTAAAATTCCGTCATTTGTGCAACCTCAATAGCTACTTTCCTTCGGGGGAAAGTGCTAAGCGCATAACTCTTCTTTTTTTTTATATTTATTTACTTAAGTTATTTTAAGGCCGTACTTCAGAAATGCAGTGCTATCCACTTTCTGAGTATTGTGCTTAGTTATTCAGCTCTAACTTGCCGGATTTTTTTCTTTTGTAGAAACACTTCCCTTATCCCAATAATATATATATATATATATATATATATATATATATATATATATATATATATATTTTTGTAATCAGTGGATGTACAGTTGCGTCGATAAAAGGAATAAATGCTTTTATTAGTGGTTCTGGAGGTTTATAAACCTGAGGTGTAGCCTGAACGTTTTATGGGACAAACATTTCTACGCTTCTGAGCCTCCGAATGCGGAGTTCCAACCGACTTCAAGTACAAAAAATAACGGAAAAAATATTGTAACGCACTTCTTGAGCCCTTCTATTCCAGTTTAAAATGCAATGTACTGGTAATATAGTACACAAGACTTGGAATATTATATTTCGGATAAAAAAAAACTGCTAATCCAGATATATTAATTAAAAACAGTAATTAAGTAGTAATTATTGTAATTAAGTAGCTTAGGTCGCTCAAACCTCAAGTCTAGCGAGCCTTACTGGAGAGTTTCAAATCCCCACTTTGGGTAGTTGACAGGTTTCAGCTTTCGGTTCGTTGAAATATGTTTCAAAAGAAGTATCAGACTTGTCACATACTTTTATATTTCTCTTATTGACAAGGCTAAACAACTATTAATATATTTTATTCAATTTAGGCCTAGCTTAACAATTCTGTAGTAAAGAAATGTACGATAAAAAATTATTGAGAAGTAGATAACTTTTTAGCGCGGTTCCTCTCTTCCTCCATAGGGAGGAAACCCGGTTATAAGGTTCACCCATAGATCTTCTTATATTTTTGTAAATATCGCGAAAATGGTTGGGAAATTGTTGTAAGTAGAATGTGAACATTCAAAAGCATACTAAATTCTATACAGAAAAGGTTCTAAAGCAAGTTTTGATGGGGCGATGTCATTCGGAGAAATAAGTGTTTAAATTTCGAGTGTTTTTTTTTCGTTCTTTTGTAAGGTTTTATGTTGAAAATTACATTTATCTGTAAAATTAGTATCTTAGTAAAAGAAGGCCTGAAAATGAGAAACGTATTGGTAATAGTGGTTTCCTAGAGCGAACGTTGAGATGGCAGGCGAGTAATTCCGCTAAGGATACTGTCAGTTTCCTGTTGTGGCGCTTTAAACTTCTCTTTGAGATTTTAATTGGTATTTTTCACGAAAGATCAAACCCTTCCAATAACTGCTTCTATTCATTTACTAATGGCACTAGGGATATGAATGAAACCGCACTTAAACGACGCCGTTCCTGCCAGTCGGACTTTTATTATATGTAGGAGCTCCATCACAATACAACCTGTACTATATTTTATTTATATATTCATTACATTATCATTTATTTATGTGTGGCTGAAAAACTATCCTCTATTCAGTACCAGCTGCTTGATTTGCAACTACGCCTTTTACAAGCCAAAGCATGTCCGAATTTGCATACCCGGACTGAAACCCCCATACATATTTTCAAGCCACAGTCATCTGTACCGATTATATACTGACTGTTATAGCAGTCAGTGGGAATCGGAAGCAGTCGTTACATATGCACACATTTTTAACATTCTGGAGCTCATAATAGAAGAAGAGAAGATGTCCGTTCCAGAAGAAGGCCAAACAGAAATTATAAGTAATCTTATTTAAGGCCTTTAAGTAGTGCTGAATAAGATACATTGTTAGCACTTTCCGAATGAAATTAGATATTGAGGTAGCACTCATGACAAAATTGTTTTGAAAACATTGATTAAATCTTCATCGGTCCTACCTAGGAGACCTAGATACACGCTATAGTTTCTGTTTTATTCACCACGAAACATGGGTTTAGAATTCCCCTAGCAACAGGACCGCCACATCTCAGAGCCGGGCCCGGGACCAGATCACGGGCCCAACCTTCTCAGAGCCGGGCCCCTACTTCTTAGAGTCGGACTGAAAATTCTAGTACTTTGCTATAGGACTTTGGACATTTTAAAACTACTTTCATCTTGAGTTTTGAGAGAAATTAGAATAAAAGCCGACAATCGGTGCACTTTCGGTTCTTGTAGTTTTATTACGACTCCTAATGAAATATACTATTCTGGGAATGCACTTGTTTGGTCGTTTATGTACATTAAAAAAATATAGATCCCATTCCAATAAATATAGGCTACGCCCGTCTATATTTCTAAACCCCATTCTTTTTACAAACTCATAACCTATACATTTTTTACACTTAGCGAGGCCCGGCCCGGGTCCCCATGGCGCCCGGGCCCTGGACAACTGTACCTGACTGCCCCCCCCCCATGTGGCGGCCCTGCCTAGTAAACGATCGAAGAAATTCATTAAACAGCAAAATTGGTCCATTTGGAGGTTGGGTTTACTCCGAACCGAAAAAATTATGGAGTAATATCCTTATTCATTTTCAACTTCATAACTTTTAAATGCATGTCTTTTTAAATTATAATTAAAATTAAGGCAAATGCGGGATGCTCATAAATAAATTTAAAAAAAAAATTAAGGCATGTTCAATGTTATGTATGTAGACATAATAAATGAATTTTGAAAAACGAATGTGGATTTATCCTTATTCTTTCGAATTAATCGCCCCTTGCAGTGGAGCAAGATTGACACGCGCTCTAAAAAAAAAAGTTCGTGTGTATTATTTGCAGTTTGTAACATCCAACGTTGTTCTAACCGACCATTCAATTATAGATTATTAAACAAAGTATACGTTTAAGAAAACTTGTATATCGCCATAGTTGCGAGCTAACTAAAATAAATATAGTATTTACGGCCTAGCATTATCCTCTTGAATTCATAAACTAACCCCCCCCCCCCCCCCGTATTATGATTCTATACCGTGCTGTGCAACTACAACTACACGCTACATCAACCGTGCTGTGCATTTGTCAAATTCAATTTGTTATTTAAGTTTTTTACGGGATCAGCTTTTATGAGCATTAAGACCGCACAATAGAACTGAGCAGAAAATCCGAACCGTGTCTCAACAAAAAGACAGTGATTTGCTAAAAAGCGAATATACTATTTTCCAATTATTCATTCGTCAAAAGATCTCAAAGTTTTGTTCATAAATATCCGTTAAGCGTACAATTTATATACAGTTTTTGCGAAGAATACTGAAGAAAGAGTCTCCCCGTGGTTCAGCGGAAGATACGGGTTTGACTCCCGACTATAGCAGTGTTTTTTTTTTTGTTTTGTTTTTTTTTTCATTTCGTCAAATAAATTGTTAAAAACGCAAAAAATGTTGGTTTTTACATCCTCCCTCAGGTTCTCTGAGAATGTTTACATTGAATGAGAAGAGAGAGATGGGCCTACATACGAGTGAGTACACGTGCGACCTGGCTTCTTCCCATTGTCTGGCTCCTAATAGCAGCAACATCCCACAAAACTAGTTATTACTTCTCTAATGATAGCTCTTCTTTCATGATGCCTCTATCTCTTACATTCTCCTACCTTCTATTGACAGTAATCAATGCAGGCTGGCTGATCTTCAACAAACATATATCGGGCATCTTGCATTATCAATCATATTTGGAAGTTTACAACTTTAAGTCATACTAAATGTATTTTGAGCTTCTGATTTTGATACACCAATCATCCTCCTACACATTTCGTCATATTTTATTATTTTATTTTACGAAATTCCATACCTTCGGTGAACGGCATCAAATAACTCTTCCGGCCTTTAGTGCAGCTCACAGGGGTATTTTTTATACCTTATCAGCAACGTAAATTAAAAAAAAACTACTACTATTCTTGAAAGAAGTAGAAAAAAGTCCGATTCGCAGAAACTGCGTCATCTTAGCGCGTTTAACAAGTGTCATTTGGAAAGCCTGGAATAGAAACAGTTTTGTTTCAATACTTCGTGAAAAATGTAAACACATGTAAAAATGTAAGATGAAACATCACAGAGAAGAAAGAACTTAGGCGCCACAACCCTGAAACTGACAGTATCCTAAGTGGGAAATACTCCATTTAAGCATTGATTCTCCGAATGAGATCACTCGATCAAATATTGCATAAGAACCGTATCTGAAGAACACTTAATTTGATTTCCCAATTGTTTGCAAGATATACTATAAGAATATTTAAAAAAATTTCATTAAAATCGTTTCATTTTTCAGCGAACAGACCATTATGTGTGTGTAGGTATAAACATAATGAAATTTGGACCATCATTATTTTCGTAATGGTTCCGAGGCGTGAAATTTTCTAGTCGGCACTTCCGCATTGCCTCATAAGGTCAACCTTATAATCGGGTTCCCTGCCTATGGAGAGGAAACCCCGGGGGTTTCCCTCCCTATTCATGAGTAGTTCGTGAATGTCCTATTCGCAATCCCGCTATTACTATTGCTTCTTAGCGGAAATTTGTATATGCGGATGCCAAATCGGTAAGATAAACGTTATTGTCCGGTAAAGACAAACGAATAATTTTTGTATTCTATTATACTTTTATATATTAGGAAGCTGATTGGGAAAGAATATTTTTAAATGGAGGATTAAACTATCCGTTAAAAAATCAAATAATATCAATTACTGACTGGGTACTCACCATTTGACGGATAAAAACTAGCTCTTGGGATCTCCCCGTGGTCTATTGGCTAAGCCTTGGATTGTGGAAGATGCGGGCTCAAGCCGCGCTTGCAGCGGAGGACTGGAGAATTCGCGATATCAATCTTTCTCAACTCCTGGCCACCTTCTCGAAAACCAATGCCCCTTCAAAATCTCCTTGCCCACTTATTATACTCAACTCTAATGAATATTCACGCAACTCAATATCGTGCCGGATATGTATTTTAGTACCGGAATTAGTTTTGCCTATGCGCCCTAACAATTCATCAACAAGATGCTTGGCAATCATCGATTTATCTTGAATAGCATCTAGACGTTTGCCTATTAGTATTATAATTCTACAAAATCTTTGAAATGATCAACCTCTTGAGTTGATTTACAACTCACAATGATGGACACAATTTTGGACTTCGTAACTTTGTTTTGGCTAGTTAGGAGGTGAACATATCAAAAGTCCTCGCCCATAGCCTTTGTGCCGGGGGGAGGGGGGGTTTAGAAGGTCACATATTTCGGGTTTTCACTTATATCTCGGAAACCCTGCGTCCTAGCGACATGACTATTCTATAAGCAATGAAAGCTGATTAAATTTCCTATAAGTTCTATTTAATAAAGATTTTCGAGATATCATTAGTTTTCGAAATATCCGCTCTTCAAAGTTTGTCATTTTCGGAAAAAACACACTTTTTGCTATTTTTGACCGGATGACTCTTTAACGATAAGCCAAAAAAATAAATCTCTATAAATTTAATCTCTATAAAGCCCTATAAATGTATAGGGCCGTAGAGCATTACATGCCCTTCAAGAATATATACAACTTTACTATTTTATATATTTTCCTTTAAACGTGAAAAGAGTTTTGTGTTCATCGTGATATCTGGCGACAACTGTCGACCAATGAACCTTTCAATTTTCCACCATTTCCAGTCAGTGTATTGTCCAAAATATACTCCATTATGTAAATATAGTGAGTACTGTACGTATAAATAGCACAAAATATATAATTTTGGGCCCACTGACCAGTTATTCACACTCAATTAGATAAGATCTTGTCCATTATATTGGCAATGGATTTGCTAAGACCATGTGAGTGCGTATATAACGTTTGAAAGAAAATACATAAAATAGTAAAGTAATATATATTCTTAAAGCGAATGGAATGCTCTACAACCCTATAACCGGCATTTATTTTTTGGGTTCATCGTTGAAGATATATCCGGTCGAGAATAGAAAAGAGTGTGTTTTTTTCCCAAATATGACAGAACTTCAGTAGCTGATATTTCGAAAACTAAAGATATCTCAAAAAACATTCTTGAATAGACCTTGTACCATATTTAATCAGCTTTCATTTGCTATAGAATGGTAATTTCGCTACGACGCAGAGTTTTCGAGATATAAGTGAAAACCCGAGAAATGGGACGTTCGAAACCCCCCTCCCCCCGGCACAAATGCTACGGGCGAGGACTTTTGATATGTTGACCTCCTAACTAGCCGGAACAAAGTTATGAAGTTAAAAATTGTGTTCCAAACATTTCCATCTATAAATCTTAGTTACCTGGACTATTAGTCGTTTAATTTCAGATTTCACGATGAACACTGAAATTATTTTTACGTTTGAAGAAAAATACATAAAATAGCAAAGTAAAATATATTATTGAAGGGAATGCAATACTCTACAATCCTATAACCGTTATTTATTTTTTGGGGTCATCGTTGAAGAGTTATTCGGTCAAAACGAGGAAAAAATATGCGGCAAAACTGTTAGGACGCAGGGTTTCCGAGATATAAGTGAAAACCCGAAAAATGGGACCTTTTAAACCCCCTTTCTCCCCCCCCCCGGCACAAAGGCTACGGGCGAGGACTTTTGATATGTTCACCTCCTATCCAGCCCAAACAAAGTTACGAAGTCAAAAATTGTGTTCCGAAAATTCCCATCTATAACTGTTCGTTGCCTGGAATGGTATGGATATAACGGTTTTGCCATATTGTCAATTAACAATTATTTCAGGGATTATTTTTTATATACGGCGATTAAAATGTATTTTATATTGTTTGTTTGTATTGTCGGAATATTAGATTGGGACAAACGGCTGGCATGAATGTGGCAACTCCATAAAATCGAGAGGGAAGGAAATACTCAAATATAAATGATTAAACCGTAGCGCAATGACAGTCGACCGTGTGCATTCCCAACGAGAGTTAATTAGGTCACTGATTACACATTCTATGTCATAATAAAGCGAGGAACGCTATTGACGCTTTATGAACCATCATTTTATAAATAAATAATAACACAGAAATAGCCTCTGAGCTGTAATCCAGTTATAAACCAGATTTTTTTTGTTTTAGGGAAGAACTTTAGCCAGAAGCGATTAATCCGTAACCTCTCACTCCAGGCATATCATAAAAAATCCTTGGACAGATGTAATTTGTTTTTGTTGGTATAATAGATGTAATATATTTTTTCTTGTGAAGGCAGAAGGGCAATGAATAAAATAAAATTAACATAAACGTCAATTTATTAAAATTTGACAATTGCAAGGTAACGAAAACGGATGTTGTTTTACAAGATAAAAGATAAAATAACTGAAAACGAGACCAAATATAATATATAGAAAAATTAATTGTAAAGATTGTAACACATTATATATAGGGGAAGATTCATCGCAATTTCTTAAAAAACGAATTAAACAACACGTTAAAAAGGTTGATGAACACGATAATGAAACAAATCTTGCTTACCACGCTACAAAAATGAAACATATGTTTGACTTCACAAATGTAAAAAGCACAGATAAAGAACGAAATTTTCTGAAACGAATAATAAACGAAAATATACATATCATAAAAATAGAAAACATTTGTGAAAAAAAGAGATGAAATATACAATCATTTTTTTAATTTATGGGACAATGAATACAAATTCCTATATCTTCAAAAGATGGGACTAGTTTTTAATTTTGGGTCTTATCTTCTTCAGGCTAATCGAATTTATGTTTAGACTCTATCGATTTTTAAACAGCTGATTAAAAACACAGATGAATTTTGTAATTTTGATAAATATTGTAATTATATACTCACACACATATATATATATATATATATATATATATATATATATATATATACACACACATATATATACATACATACATATATATACTGATATACTATAATAATGGATTTAATGTACGTTAAATGTATGTATGTAGAAGGCAAACGCCACTTCACAAGTCCAATGGAGCGTGCCAGAACTCTTCTGTATGGTTCTATTGTCAAACATGTCCACGCTAAGTGTAATTCAAGAGCTGGAAAAGGCTTTCAATGTTTATTTAGTCCTTCCCGTGATGTTGAAGTGGGTGCCAAATCAATTGAATGGGAACACTTAATAATAGTCTGTAGATTCTCTACGCTAAATACAAAATCAACGAGAAAGAATTATAAACGAAATTTCTCGTTTTATTGATTTTTTTTTTTTTTTTAATAGTGAAGTACATTTTTGTTAATTCACGAAAAAATGAATCAGAGCATTTTTTTTATTTATAGAGCATTATTTTATTTATTTTTTCACTTCGGCTTATACGTTGCTTCAAACTTAAGCCTCAAGTCGTTCCTGGAGAAGTATTAACTTATAGATATGAGATAATTATTTTTGAACGTATCTCAAAACCCCTTTTCAGACACCTCCTAAAGCTATTTATAAGATTGTCATTTTCATACCTGCTAACAGATTAATCAGCGAATTATAAAATGTAAGAACACTAACTATAAATATTCCCTTTAAATAAATGTAATATTAATTTAATACAACCAATTTGAACACCCGCTAATACATACGCACACATATAGAGAGGTTCGAAACAGAAGTGTAGATATAAAACTAACATAACTTACCTCCAAATTAGCAAAAAGATGGTAAGAAATAATCATCTCAAAGTTTATTGAATACCTGAATATAAAAAATGTATGCATTAACAGATAAAGTAAATTAATTCAATAAATTGAAAGAAGAAAAGCACAAATAGTTGCCCCCGAAAGCCAATAGTAGGTTCACAGTTGTGCTATAGTGAAAAATGTCTCGGGAGGTTGGATCAATGAATTTAATCAACATTTGGTCTGGTCGTTGTACGACTATTGGACTCCTGAAAAATAGGAATCCACCGGGCTACGGGGACAACGGAGTCCAATTACTTCAAATACAGTAACCTTGTCTGCGTTCTTACTCATAAAGGGAAGCAGGCACATACGGTAGAATTTACCTTGCTCAGATCATACTTAGTTAGTTACTTGTGGAGCTTCGGATGTGACGAAACTATTGGTTTTTGTTTGGGGGGAGGGGGTATATGTGGGGTTGCTGAGTTTCTACAAAACGAAACAGCGTTGTTCAATAAATATCGATTAGTTAATTTAAGTTCAGTTTTAGTTTCTTTAGGTTGCAATTATTAGTTTAGATTTAGTTTATTCTAAAAAGTGAATGTTGTTTTTATTTTTAGCTTTTAGTTTTCCTCAACATTGATTGCAGTGTTCACCATGCTCTATTTGTATAGCAGACGGTTCTTCTTACATAAAAAATAGGTTGGTCCATCATCTTGCTAAAATTGATAGTCATGTGGTAGGGAGACGTTTTTCTTCATTTTGCCGGCATTTTGTTGCAAATTGTAGGCCATCATGAGGGCCAACAGTGGTGTAGAATTTTGTTTCGCCTGCGGGTTAGATTTTGACCAATGGCTGGCTTTTTATGGATGTTTATTAGGCTGTAATTTAGTCCAAAATGACTATACAAAAAACTACATACTGCATTACGCAATAGCGCTTCCATCCCCAACAAAAAATATAAGGAAATCACCGATAATCATCAAACCGAAGATAGTAAAAAATGAAGTCATTGATACTTCGGTTTCGTACCAAACAAAATGTCCATCCGTAATCACTCGTTAATGTTTCATTACAAACATGAATTTAACGTAAGAATAAATAATACACGAATAGGGCCTAATTTTAACATCTAATTTTTGTTCTTTTGTTACAGGTAAGTGGTGGAGAAAAAGAGTTTTTTTTAAGTTTGGATCCCAGCGATGTTCATCTCCAGGTAGGCAAAATATTCTGGAACTGCGTTATCTTATAAAGTTTTTATGTCTTGTCATTTGGAACGCTATGAACAATTCAAACACCGACGAAATCTCGAGCTTTAAGAAGCCAATATGCTCAGAAAACTTACAGTAGCGGACATTATTCACACCAGTCTTCGATTCGGAAAGCTATCAAAGAACCAAAATTTGTTTCAAATAATTTTTTTTTTTTTTTTTTTTTTTTACGGCGCATCGACAAATCTTGGCCATTAGCGCCGGGCCTCCAGGGTGCAACCAGGAATTTTCTCAGGGAGCCCTGAGATGAGAAAATTCCTGTCGCCGGTGGGGATCTAACCCACCATCTCCCGCTTATGAATCCAGCGCGCTAGCCACTAGACCACGGGAGACCCCGTTTCAGATAATACGTATCTTATTTTACGGGCATAATCATTTTACTGCAATTAAGACACATAGCAAGCCATAAAAAATTAATAAATAAAAAAAGCCAAAACAAAAATATTCCCATTAAAAATTTCTTGGAACAAGTACAATTACACACTCAGGACAATGTGGTAACCTTTCAAATGGATATGTTTTCAAAGATTTCGTAACCAGTTTTGAGATATTTAAGAAAATATACGAAAATCACACTCCACATGTCTGTTAGTAAAATAATTTTTTTGTCCAAATTTCATCATTCGAGTACGCTAGAGTTCAAACAGACGAATAAATACATATATATACATACGCAGGTTGGTCATATTATGTTTATCGTACATAAACATATCGGTCCTAATATGACCAACCTGCGTTTGACGACGATATCGTCAAACGCCCGTGCACATGAGTGCAATAAATCACAGAAACACGTTTCCACGTGACCGATGCCCTAATCCCCACCGTAGCGGAAAGCAACAATAAATAAATGATTATTATTATTTAAATTTTAACGTCCATTATTATTAACTACGAATTTTGGAACAGTTTATCTATAGGTTACCACCATTTTCTAGCAAGGATATGGCTGATGCCTTTTCTTTTTTTCGAAAGAAAAGCCACCACCCCATAGTGGGAATCGAACCCACGACCTTTGGCAAGGAGTGTTAAGTTAAAAATAATCATTAAGTAAATTTTTATGCTTTGTAAGTTACAATTTTTTTTATTATTTGTGAGCAAGAGTTAGGACTTCTCTGTTAGTCTTATATCATAACAACTAACACTTAGACTTTGTTTTAATTAGTCTTTTATTAATTACTCAGTTTGAGAGAACGGGAAAAAATTTCTTGTGGACAAATTAGAAGAAAATTGACCCCAATTCTCCTACTTTGGATAATAGTAGGACGTTTCCTCCTGGGCTCAGATTCTCTTGGTCACGCCAAGAGGGTTGGGTAACATATTTATGGACCTACCGGGAGATGAAAAAAAAAAAAAGTTAAAAAGTAGACCTAAAACAAGCATCAAAAAATAAAAACTCAACTTGTGTGTTATTTGGTTTCGGAAACGTGTTCCGGAGATGAGTCAAAGTCGTGTAGTTTATTCCTGGTTGCAGAGGTTTGTTATTAGGTGCCTTACAAGTAATTCCAGAAAACTTGTTAAGATCAAAATCAGTCCGGCCGTCACGAAGTGCCTCTGATAGATCCCGACGCTGTCTTATCTCATAGGGTCTCTTATCAATTTCTTACTTCACAAAGGCTAAGGCTTAAGTAGTTCAAACGATACATAATTACCACCCGTTTATGATAATTTTGCTTGTTTTGAACGAAAACATGGCTCCTTACGGGTTAAGGATAAGAGGCCTCCCTTGTTAATTGAAATGCTCAGAGCTTTCATGCTTAGACCTGAAAGTTGATTATTCACATTTTGGGGGCGAATATCTTCAGAATAACACAATTAACAATAATTGAGATAATAATCAAACAAATACGATTTGTTTTACTTATTTGGGTCATAACTCCTAACGTATTCTTGAAGGCGTCAAAAGATTTTTAATGACATTTCCAATATTTATCCAAACGTTCAAATTTATTTCCATTTTGCAAAATAGCAATAAGCATGAAAAAAAGGCCAATAACTAGATAATTTTATATCAATTTTTGGGCAGCTTAAATTTCATTTAGAGCCTTCATATTCCATGAAGAAAATGTTGATTTTAATTAACATTTTCTTTGTGGAATATATTCTTTGTGGAATATTCTTTGCTTTTTTATTTATTTATTTTTTTTTATTCTTTTAATAATTCACTTTTCAGTTTATTTACATTTGATTTATGTCATAAATTATGACTATATTTATTTTAATCATAAGCGGAAGGATTTTATCTATGTAATATTAGTTATATTATTTATTTCTCATATACAGATATTGTTATTTTGCAACTAATTTGCTCATTATAGTTTGTTCATATTAGTAAAATAGTACAAATATATACTATAACAGTTAAGCAGTTATAAAAGTTAAAATTACTAAAAATAGGACTAACTAAATAAATATGTAAGCCAACTCCTTTGCTAAGGAGAACTCCTGTATAGCAAATAAAATAAAAAATAAAAAATAATAATAATATATTTAAATATAAATTCTAAAATTAGCTAAATATATAAATCATCAATCCACAATTATGCTTACAAAATACAGTACATATTCAATTATAATTTAACATAAATTCTTTCACATATAAACAATCTAAAAGCATTATAAGAATGGAGTAACAGAATACCTAAAAAATTAACACTATACTAGTATTTTGCTCAAGTGTATCGTGCTCATCGAAATTTCTCATTAAGAGTTAATGAACTGATGTTAATCTTTTCTTCTGGACATATTTGAAGTTTATCTAGTACAAAATTAGAAGCACCAACCACAAGTAATCCTTTGAGAAAGTACGCATTTTCAAACACATAAAAATGTTGGCTGCAATAGCAATAGTGCGACACTAAATTTAAAGTGAAAGATCAATTACTCATCTGAGTTAATGGAGGAGAAAACTATTTCAGGATCTCCTGGAACTTCTATAGGAGCTCCTTAATTCATTACACGAGTTATGGGACAGCTTTGTAACTATTTTCAGACACTCCAGGCATTTCTAGTAGTCACTATATTTAGTTTTACAAGTGTCCACGATATTTGATATGCATTTAATAATTGGATCGGGAATACTTTATATGTCTGACTGAATTTCCTTTCAATACAATTTTACGTCCTGCTGGAGCTGCCTACACTACGGTAATTCCGCAGTAAGACAGCGGCTATTGTAACCATCAGATGATTTGATATTTTATATTCGTTTCAATTGCTTATTTAATTATAAATAATTAAATCAGAACTTTTTTTAAATAAATATAGTACATTCGATACCTATTGGGAAGCATGTATTTGCTTTTCATTCGTATCGAATGTCATGTAAAATTTGTTTCAACAAAACAACAAACTGCATCCAAAAAGAGCACATTAATAATTTAATTTAGAGTGGAGGTTTCTGGTAGACACCTACTCCTAATGGACTGTTTTCGCTTATTTTTAAAATACAGTTCTATTATGTATTTGTTTTGGGAGTTTTGATAAAGGATATTACCATCACTATGGGCTATTAATAATTAAGGCTCCGTGTAAGCCCGCTTTCTTCATAAACACAGTTTCCTTACTTTCATGAGATACTTCTTTCATTCTATTAGCTTTCTCATGTTGTATTTTGAGTTTCGTTGCCACATATCAAACATTACGACCGTTAGGAAAATATATAATTTGGGGATAAAGTGAACCCTGCCCCCGGGATAAAGATATTTTGATGGTTTACATAGCCGTCCGGCGCATGTACATCTAGGTCATTAGCGCCGACATCCAGGGTGCAGCTAGGAATTTTCCCAGCGAGCCCTGAGATGAGAAAATTCCTGCCTTAGATGGGAATCGAACCCACCATCTCCCGCTTATGAATCCAGCGCGCTAGCCACTATCCCATCTCCGGCAGAAATTTTCTCATCTCAGGGCTCGCTGGGAAAATTCCTGCCGGAGATGGGAATCGAACCCACCATCTCCCGCTTATGAATCCAGCGCGCTAGCCACTAGACCACGGGGGACCCCAACATTAATATTAAACAAATTTTGACCACATTTTCGAAAGATTGATAAGCATCTGGTTAGATCCCGTACAAATGATTGTGGATTATCCCCAGGGAATCTATTAAAATAGATTCCACGAGGATAGGTAGTTCCTTGGGATCCACAATCTTGCAGGAAGTCTTGCGTCTGTTTCGGAATTGTTCCCCTTGCTCCAAACCAAAGGCCTTGAACATTATACTTTCTTCGCCCGAATTTCTCTTGGAATTTTTCTAATTCAAGACATTTTGTATAAATTCCTCGTTTTTCTGCGTTGATTCCTTCCGCTTGCTGTGGATCGCATAAATAGTATTTCAATCAGTCCCATTAAATATTCAAACAGTTACACAATGCATTTATAAACAAAAATATTAAACCTTAAACATTTTGTATAAATTCCTCTTTTTTCTGCGTTTATTCCTTCCGCTTGCTGTGGATCGTATAAATAGTATTTCAATCAGTCCCATTAAATGTTCAAACAGTTACACAATGCATTTATAAACAAAAATATTAAACCTTAAACGGACCTCATGAAAGGCTAACTCTAGGAAAGTTATCACCAAAGATCATTGTAGTCACTAAATGATAAAAGTTGAGAGTAGTTACCTACAATAACCTTTAACCGTGTCATTAAAGCGGTGAATTATGGTAGCTATATCCAGAGTTTAAAGGTTATTGCTCTGAGGTGTTGTGAGCCATTTTAGTCGCCATCAAAACTTTCACAGGGACTCACATTACTTGTTAATTTTTCCTTTTGAAAGGATAATACTATTTGCACTTTAATACACACGTTATGATTCTTAACCATTTTATGTCCTTTAAACGGACAAATATTTTCCACTAAAGAAGTTAGATTATCTAGTTAAAAGCGAACGTTTACTACCGTGAGCATCAATAAATAAGGTTTTTTTCCATAGTAATTTTTATTACATATATTTTCAAAAGAAAAAAGAAAGTCTAGGAAATGGCCAAATATGGCTGGCAATCAATTTACTCTTTTACAAGCTAATGATCGTTAGATTAATTATAAAATTAGGAACTACTAAAACATTACAATACCACCATATAGCTGGTGACGCACGTCTCCTTAAGTGTTTTATGCGCCTCGAAATTTTGCTGTAGTCTCTTAGGTAGATAAGAAGGTAAAATGTGTTGGCTACACTTACCGTGGAACACCAGGTACTGCACATAGGGAAAGGTGCAAAAGTAATATCGCCCTACAATAGTTTTTTATTTAGAAGGCTTTAATGTATGGCTTTCCGAAATTTACCGGAAAATTGTGTTCCATTGGCAGTATCTACTAGATAACGAACATGATGTTCGTGTATAACTAAGTATTTTTGTACCAAATATTATCAAATCCTGATCAATTTAGTGGATATTAAATAGGCGTTTTTCGTTGGGAACTCCGGACGAGTCGGAGTCATAAGGGGGGTTCCTTCTTAGAATAAGAGAAATCCCGCATATAAGAAGAATTTTCATTATTATATTTTACGAGGAATATATATATATATATATATATATATATATATATATATATATATATATATATATATATATATATATATATATGTGTGTGTGTGTGTGTGTGTGTGTGTGTGTGTAATTTACGGAAAAGTAGTGACCACGTGATTGAATCACGAATAATGAAACTATTTGTAAATAAATATATTCATGAAAAAATATATTATTTAAATTTTAACGTCCATTATTATTAACTATGAATTTTGGGACGGATTATCTACAGGTTACCACCCTTTTCTAGCCAGGATAGGGCTAATGCATTTTCTTTTTTCGAAAGAAAAGCCACCACCCCTAGTGGGAATCAAACCCATGACCTTTGGCACGGAGTGATAAGTGCTCACGCCTTAACGCTCACGGCTACCGGGTCTCCTGAAAAAATATAAATGTTAATTTATTAAGTTTCTCAATACTTTGAATTGATTATCAAACATCAAGAAATTTTCTTCATATAAAAATACATTCAATTACTTGAATAATGCGTTTACCATACATTGTAAGGGTAAATTCATTAGCCCTTACTCATATTATCATGCTCATGTTCATATAAATCATACTTTCGTGCTAGAATTGCATTTATTTCGATGAAGAGCCATTTACTGCGAGTTTGACGCTTAGAATGGAGGGGAACTCGCAAATATAATATACAGAAGGGTGCGAAAAGAACCCTTCAAGTACACTTATTCACGCCCTTACTCATTCCCTTACTCAGCTTACACATTCCTGATTCAGGATCTCTGCGCCGGCCTAATCACAGCGTTGCATACCAGTGGACAATTTGCATCCTCTCCAGAAACCTTGCATCCGCTTAATCAGCCTGTCAAGAATGTAGTATCAGTACATTTTCAAATATTTTAGAAGAAAAAAACTCGGCAGGCTGACATTTAAAACACCACAGCAAGGCAAGTTAATTCATCTAATGAAGCCAATGCTTTAGACATATTGGTAGCGTCGAATTTATTTTAAGTAGGAGAAAGATATTTATATACTAGCAAGGGTTTAAATTTATAATGTAGAGGACGGTAATCATCCTGTGATATGCAGCTCGGTAGGGTACTTGCCAACGCATCCGATTGTAAAACAACACATCTGGGTTCATATCTCAGTCCAGCGATCGATATTTCATCTTCTGTACATGTATTTCCTCCAGGTATTTCTTTTCTCCAATATTGCGGATTTCTGAATTAATAAGTGTTCCATCTAGGCCATTTCATAATTCTGACTGCTATTTCCACAGACGTTTCCAGTACAGTTCCTTATGTGATGACTAGAGCACGGAAGTTAGGTATTTATTTTTGGTTAAAATAGGCAGGAAAAAAGGCACTTAAAATACTGAAAGTAGGCAGTACTGTAATTAAAGTAGGCATTTTTTAGGAGTGAATGCAAAGATGAATCTTACTCATTAATAATAAAAATATGTATTTCAAATACTCATTCGTTTCTTTATTATCAATTTATCAAATAATTAGTTCACTTAATCTTACTTCCTTGTTTACAAGCAACAAGAAGGTGCTTTTCAATGTATCAACTGTCATAGAAAGACGCCAGTCAGAATGAATGTTTTACATCATGGAAAATGAACGTTCTACTTCCACTTAAGTGATAGGCGTAAATTTGAGACAAGCTAATAGCTAATAGGCAAAGGATCCAATAACAATAGCTAATAGGAAAAAGGAAAAATGAAAATTGACTCTACACTTCCTAAATGCTCGAAAACATACGTATCTGTATCTGATTCTTCAATACATCCACTCAGATAAAAAAGGCATTTTGCCTAACTTCCGGGCTCTAGTGATGACCTTCAAGCAGACACCATTTAAGGGCGAACCATGTTTGTTTCACTTTCTAAGTACAACGTTGATGTATTGTTTTTGTTTTTCTTTTTAATTATAAATGTAAGTAAATAGTGCATATCTTTAGCTTTCTCTCTCTCTCTCTCTCTCTCTCTCTCTCTCTCTCTCTATACATATATATATATATATATATATATATATATATATATATATATATATATATATATTGTGGTTAAACATTATGGTTGTATTTGTGGTATGCCGTTGAACCGATTTTTCAATCCGGAAATACTGACGATTTCCGGAACCCTTAGGTGACGAAAAAACTATTTCAAATTTTTATATTTATAAGTGTATACATACAAAAATACTTTGTCCAAAACGAAAGCCCACTTTCTTTCAAAAGCAGATCCTTTCGCCATTTTTCGGGTAGATTCGCCATACAAAAGTCGCAGGTCATAATGTTTTGTGTAATGAAACTAGGGAACCACTTTTGAGAGAACTGTAAAAAACTAAAATTTTGGTTATAGGTAATCCATAACTACGGATTGGTCAGTAAGTTTATTCAAACGTTTGACATTCATCAAAACTTAGATGTATACATCTTGGTTACGTTTGGTGGAGAGGAAGTATAAGCAGTTTTGGACGTTTAGTATTTATTTTTGTTAAATATCTTAAAAACGATCGAGGGATTGAGGTAAGTGCAGAGCATCTTTCAAAAGCCTAACATGTACATTTATTACAAAATATAAGTTTCGGAAATGAAGGTATCCAAATCAAACCAGAGGCATTATTTGGAAACACGCTAAAATGACACAGTTTCTGAGAACCGGGTATTTAACATTCTTCAGAGCTTTAAATCAAGAACCATCGGAGGTATGTAAGAATCTTCTTGTTGCAATAAGGTAAATAAATAAGTGTGTAGTTAGAGCCTTCGATGAAATACTGCCCCCGTAGCCGTTGTTAGAGCTGTTTATGACACAGAACGAATGGAAGAACTCCATTGTGGTAGCTTCCTGTGTAGCTGCTTTCTTCTCTCACTGGCTATTCACCTACTCCTCCTGCCTTCTTCACAACCCTAAAGGCCTTTGTCTCCGCACTCTAGGACTCTCAGCTCCAAGTAATTACACATTTCTCAATGTATCTGGAACATTCGGATGTGCAAACTGTTTGTAAGCCAACAAACTAACGTTATAAAGTTGTTGGATGTATCAATAAGTATATTTTCGTTCAAAGGTTATGCCTTGGTGCTCCAGCGGTTTTACACAAGATTTATTGCTCTTTATTCGAGCAGTGACCATCTCTAATGCTTAAATATAACCGCTTTTATCCGAATCACCACTTTTAGGACAACGCTCCATTTAACACTGCATCACTAAGCACATGATCAACTCCATTACCGGTAATACCATTATCTTTGTACGTGCTTTTAACGTTTCGCGTGTGCCGCAGATGTACTTAGAGGTCTATGAAAGCATAAGTATACTCTTAGAGGTTTTTGCGTTACTAGGCTTCCGCTTTGCTTTACACGTGCTATCAGTCATTGGGCGTGGGGAACATGGGCGTATATAGAAAATAATTTCAGAGGGGGCACAGTGGGACGAATGAGCAATCAGGAGGAAAAAATTCTGTATTACTTAAATAGATACTGTCATCTCATTTAAATAAAGAATAGACACTTAAGAGGGTCTCCCCGTGGTCTAGAGGCTAACGCCTTGGATTCTAATGCGGGAGATGGTGGGTTCGAGTCCTGTCTGCAGCAGGATCTCACGGTTCGTTGAAAAAATTTCCCATTCCACCATGGATGTCGGCGCTAATCGCCCAGATGTTGGTGCACCGTACTAAAAAAACAAAGAAAAGGGGGGAAAAACCAAGATGAACTAATAAAATGTTTAAGGCACTTTGAAATCAATTCGTAATAAATACACATATTAACAAATCAGCTACTACATCTTTGTCTTTGTTAAACAATAGACTTGAAATCAACTAACCTGGAAGTTTATGGCTTCGACTGTTTCAGTAAAGGTCATATGACACGATGAAGGATGACAATTACCCTTGAGTTTGGATTCTTGAGGGTAGGGGGGGGGGGGGGCGGATGATTTATAAATACAATGGGCTATTCTTAGATCTAGCTTCCAATCTTTAATATAAGTATGCTATGTTAATTTGTAGTCTATCATCAAAGCAAGTACCTCTTTATTAGAAAAAAGACACATATGATTAGTTTTACTAAATCATTCTTTTCATTTGAGTTGCAAATTCTGAGGGAGATTGAACTATTTCTTTGATAAGATTTAGCATCGAATCTTCACCCAATTCCTAACAGATTCTTCTATGGCGAATGCTAATTTTTTCGTACTGCGTGACTTTATAATAACTTTAACTTTATTTAACTTTCCCCGGACAAAGCAGTCATCGAATCGTTTAATAGAGCGACAGACAAGTAGATGGCAAAATTTCTTAAAACAAGTATTCCAACATGAACATACTGTCTAGCCAATCATTATTTTCAATTATAAATCTGTCCGGATATCTTCCAGCCTCGTGCCATTTCTTTTTCATTTTCGCAATTTTTTGTTTTAAATGAGTCTTTAATGTAGCTGAAAACGTTGGAATAATATTTACTATCTCAAACGTTTCCAAATATGGCAATATATATTGAATCTACACCCTTTCAATTTCACCAAATACTAAATACCTTCCTACGCGGAAATGGAATTTATTTTCCACAAAACACATAAGCAGACGAAAGCAGCTGAATGTTTCAATTTTCTCTCATATACCTTCTAAGTAACCTGTACCATAAATTTCACAGAGGTACTTTGGGGTACTTTTTAGTAAAAGTCCTTTTAAGTTTTAAAAATGCCTTATTTTAAAGCATGTTAAAAAAAAAAAAAATAATGGGTCAAAATATAAACTAATTATTTGGAGAATCACTTGATTGAATAACAGTAGTATATATTCACTAATAAAAAACTAAAAATGAAAAAAATATCAGTACGATGATGTACGAAGCTCAATTAAAAGATTGAATAGTTTAAACCAAAAGTAACCCGTCGAATCAAATACGATTTACAGCGTTTTGTTTACTTTGGAATTCGCCTACTAAAATCAAAACAAATCATCAATTTTGAACATGAATTTTTTCCGCCTAGATTGGTCATTCGTCCCACTGTGGGGGGCTGGGAAAATTTTGGGGGGCTGAGACCATTTCCGGTATATGGAATACTTACAATTTAGATCTTGGAAGACTTTTAGCCAACTAAAACACCCAAAATAGAATATTTTTTATGAACTAAATGATCTTATTTAATTTATTTTTAAGGGTTTTATGAAACCGATCAAATCAAAATTTCGGGGGGGGGCTGCGGCCCCTCAGCCCCCCACCTTATATACGCCCATGGTGGGGAATCTAATGAAACCATTTCCAAGGTCATAACTATAACCGTTGTCCAGGAAAATGGAAAAGACTAGATCTTTCTTGGGATTTTCGGATTTATTATTATACCAAAGCAGGTTTTGGAAACCCCAGTAAATATAAAGCATCTCATCGAAAGTTTTTTTAAATTTCAAACAACAAATACGGTTCGATAAAGCGATCTCATTCCGAAAAATCCGTGCTTAAAATTGAAAAGGGTAAGTTTCGTTATTTTGGATTTTTGTTTCTCTTTTGCCTCAGTTTTTAATTGGTTGTTATTTTTTAATTGAATTTTTTTTCAGCAAACACAAGAAGCAAATGAGAAGCGTGTTTGTATTAATTATTGGGGGTTATTCCAGTTAGGATACTGCTTATCATGCTTCGCTTTAAGATTTCACTTTATGTTTTTACATATCTCACTAGTATTTCTAAAGTTACACAACTCTTCAGTTATTACTACGAAAGGCATTGGTAAATATCTATTTATCAATAATCAAAACTGTATATACATAAATCCAGAGCTTGTACGCCAGAGTGTCACTCTTCCTGCCTTAATGCTATTCCCCCTCCATAGGCAAGAGGGACACAATTTCAGTTGTTGTTTTTTTTTTTATTGTGTCACTTTAGAAATACTAGTGCGATATGTTTAACTTTTTCACGATATATTATGACACAACAACAATTGTTTCTATCCTAAGCTATTGAGATGAGACTAGGGATCAGAACGAAATCACGCTATGATGACGTAGTTCCTGCGAGTCGGACCTTTCTATTTCGTATTCTCTTTCTGAATGAAAGAAGAGTTACATTTGCTAGTGAATATATTATTTCTCCAACGCAGAGATCGTTCTCGGGAAAGTCCTTCTTTTTCTGCTTGATGGATTAGTGTTTCATGATTCTATAGATTCTAGTGCAAATAAAACAAAGCAGGCAAAAAGAATTTAAATGAGCTGAGCTACTTTTATTGAGCAACATAATGCGCCGACTTGCCGGCTCCAGAATAAGAACAGGTTGTGGTCAGATTTATATATTTGTTTGTCATTATAATGAATACTCTCACAAGCTATTTAGATATTTATCATTGTGATATATCTGCGAGAATTTCAAGGATAAGGCTGGCAATGCGCAAAACGCAAAATAAATCAATTTGCTTTATTTTGTGTAAAGGTTTGACTTTCAATCAGAGAACTATTTTCCTCTTATATTCACGACAATAGAACGCATTAAAATAATTTAGTAGAACTAAACATTATCATTATTTAATTTGAACTTGAAAATGTCAAAAATGAAAAAATAAATTTATTCTTCGTTGAGATTTAAAAATAAAACGTAAAAAAAAAAACAAGGAAGTTCACAAAAATGTTAAAAACCTTTTTAATACAGAAAAGGAGAAAAGAAAGAAATTAATTTAATAAATATATTGTTTAGGGGGTAAAACGTAAGGAATATTAAATAAAAAGTTATATTGATATATGAAATAAATAAACAGTTAAGTTTTAATTTAAAATAGTATTACAATATCTTCTGAATTAGATGATTTGGGGAAAAGTAGGCTACAAAAGTCCACGTTTTATACTTTTTTTACTTATTTAAATTGAGTCAATGCATGTACTGCCTTCTGCAAGTAGTTCTCGGTTGTGCGGAATTATCAGTTTCCCAAGTTTTTATCACGCAGTAAGTATAATATACTTACTGCGTGATTTTACATATTATGTAAAATTAAATTACGTGTTATATGGCACTAGTATTTCTAAAGTGACTCAACTCAAATGACTATGAAAGACATGGTAAATAGCTCTTCATGAACCATCAAAACTGTATGTATCTAGCTTCAGAGCTTGTAAACCAGAAGGCACTTTGTCAGGTTTCCTGTCTTAATGCTCCTACATCGGCAACAGTGACATATTTTCAGTTGTTTTATTTTGAGTTGTGTCACTTTAGAAATACTAGTGCGATATGTTAAATTATGAGTCTGTATGTAGGTTTGTCTTATTGTTTTATGAGATAGTTATGTGTGTCTAATGCGAAGTCTTATCAATATTTTCATTATTCCGGACTTTTTAATTTGTTGACTGTTAATGAATATTTGGGTGATGAGAGCCACAAGTCTTTCATAGTTGTTTTTTTCAATCTATAAGTTCTTTAATTTAGTAGCAATTGGCTTCTTGAAGTAATTAGTCCGATCTCCTCGTTGGAAGATTCAATTTTTCTTTATTTTTTACGAAGCACCATTTCTTGGATGATGGATAATTTTGTTCTAATAGTCCTTGTAGCATAACACAAGCTTGTGAATCATAGGTTTGATAAAAGTGAAATAGAATAGAATCCAATAGTTTTTGAATGATCAAAAAAAATCTAGTTAAAACTCTAGTTTCCCCATTTTCTCTAAATTGATAAAGATACTACCTAGAAGATGATATCATTAAATCTCTCATAATGAAGCAGATATAAAAACTGCACAGAAACCCTTGAAAGCTAAATCCTTTTCTCCGCAAGATTTCTTGTGAAAAAACAGTGTTTCAGTGGGTAGACATTGCTGGTTATCTTTCAAGACATTGTATTTAATCAAAATCGGACTGTTTGCTGACGGATGAGTGTGACCAAGCGGAATGTTAACCTGAAATCATAATATTTCATATTAAAGGATTTCACTCACTAAAACACGGCAATGTGAATTGTAATAGCACTAATCTTAGAATGTATTGAAACAATTTAATAATCAGTAATACCCAAGTGTGTTCATTAAAATATGCCCCGACCACTTTCTATGATTCAAGACCCCTGAAGCAATACAAGGCGTGACCATGGCATTACACTGAAGAACCATTATAGGCTAAGTACTCCCTTATTATATACACAACCTCTTTATTGTTCAACTATTCATTCTTTACATGTTATTTGTTAATACTTTCTGGGCAAATTAAAATTCCTTGACATTTTTAACATATAGAAGTCTCATCTTCTCAATTCTCATTGATATTTTAGCGCGGGTTCTTCCTATCTCCATAGGGAGAACCCGCTTATGAGGTTGACCTCACGACGCAATCCGGAAGTGCCGACTAGAAACTTTCACGTTTCAGGCCCTATAGATCACGAAAATATAGGTGGCTCAAATTTGTATATATATATATATATATATATATATATATATATATATATATATATATAAAGTATATATTTATATATATCCTTGTCTGTTAACGCTCTAGCAAGCTCAAAAATGGCCCGATTTTGATGAAATTTGGTACAAAAATCTGTCTTCAAATTTGAAAGGTCAAGTTTGTTAACCAGCAGAATTCGCTCACGGGAAGATAGAATCGTAACGCTTACGTTTTTGAGTTTATATGCTTGCAGGTACTTGTTTTATAAGTTTCTTAACATAGGAAAACGAACGAAACCATTTTTAAGGCGATATCTGTAACCGTTTTTGAGAAAAGTGGAATCAATGTTTTTGTTGAGAGGAGATCGTTGACCGTTGATGATGCAAGGTAGGGATTGTCGGGGTTCGGTCACTGCTACTTAATAAAGCTACATTTCATCATAAAAATGGTTTTATTGTGCCGATGTTTCGGCTTAAACTTCAAGCCTTCATCAGGGCTGTAAAAACAAGTAGGACATATTTAACACTAATATATACACATATCTATCTAATTATACCTAATATATATATATATATATATATATATATATATATATATATATATATATATATGTTAGGTATATTTAGATATTTATGTGTTTATATTATTGTTAAATATGTCCTACTTGTTTTTACAGCCCTGATGAAGGCTTGAAGTTCAAGCCGAAACGTCGGCACAATAAAACCATTTTTACGATAAAATGTAGTTTTATTAAGTAGCAGTGACCGAACCCCGACAACCCCTTCAATGTTTTTGTTAGTCATTATTTTTTTGTGGGTACTTAGAATTGCGGGATTCAATTGAAATATTTTTTTCATATTGGAAATTAATCCCAACTAAGATTTTTAAATTTTGGTTATACAGTAGAACTTGGATAATTCGAACCCCTAGGGACCGGTAAAAAAATTCGAATTATCCAAAATTCGAATTACAACAGTTTTTGAAAATAAAGGGGTAAAAAATCGAACTTCATATTTTCACGTTTTTTAATTTAAAAAAATACATACATTTTATTCAAACAATAACAAATATTTGATAAATTTATGATTACATGAAACGTTACATGAGACATGAAACGTTTTCGGATTTCATACATTTTTCGTAAATATCTCGATAACGGTTGGGAAATCTTAGTAAGTGGAAGGTGACCATTCGAATGTTTACTAAATTCTCTACAAAAAAGGTTCTGAAGCAATATTCGATGGGGCAACGGCAATCAGAGACATAAGCACTTAAAACTTAAAAAGTGTTTGATTTGTTGTTTTGAAAGGGTTTTTCTCTTTGTTTATCTCACTTTTTTATTGGTTGTTTCTTGTTTTAAATTGCATTTATCAGTAAAATTAGTATTGTAGTAAAATAACCTAAGAAACGGTCAAAGGTATTGGTAATAAGTTTGGAGTGGCTGTGGTAATCAAGATGGCTGTGGCTAATCATGATGACGTATGCGTACTTTGTTTTGAATTCCCCTATCTATATAACCTTCCTCATAGCCTCCAACTGAAGTTATCGGTATTTCTTATTTTATAAAAAGATTTAACCCCCGACAGAATGGAATTTTATTCGCCATGAAGCGCATATTTACGGTTGTTTAGAATTGAGCCCTCTTAGCAGTAGCCGAAGAGTAAGTACGTTTTCAGTACATAATTGTAGTGACTTATACAGATTAAGAATTATCCACTTCTGTGTATGTTGGCTACCGTCAGTTTCCTGTGATTTGTGATGCTAATCTATTCCATTTCTTCGAGATGTTTGTAACCGCGCTAAGATGACGCAGATCCTGCGAGTCGGACTTTTTATCCTTTGACTTATGATGAGAAACATAAAGTTTACTTATTTGAATAAATTATTTTCTGCCTATCTCATTGTAAAAATTAAAAATCATAATTTTCTTATTTTTTTAATATATATTTTTTGTCTATACGTAGATGATCTCCTTATTTTTAAAAAATCACAGACACTGAGGGAGGCAGAAATGTCCATACAAAATTCTATTAATCACCTACAACAATGGAGTGACAAACATGGACTTATTCTATCAAGTGAAAAATCCCAGTGTATTCTGTTTACAAAGAAAAAACGCCAACCTATTCCACAAATAACACCCAATTCACACCCTATACCATACACCACGACACTTAAATTCCTTGGTCTGACGTTCGATAAACAATTGACATGGATTCCTCATATAAAAAATACTGTCATAAAATGTAAAAACTCTATAAATTTATTAAGAGTCATTAGTTGCACAAAGTGGGGGGCAGAGCGGAAAACAATTCTCAAATTTTATCGAACGTTCACGAGATCCATTATAGATTACGGAAGTGTTGCCTACGCATCAGCCAGACCAAGCGCACTAAACATGTTAAACACTATCACAACACTGGCCTTCGCCTGCCTCTTGGAGCTTTCAGGAGTAGCCCTGTGGTTAGCCTGTATGCTGAGTCAGGCGAACCTCCTCTCGAGTACCGCCGTAAAATTCTCATAAGCTCTCAAATGCATAAATCCAGAGCCATGCGGGACTCCGAATGCCTTCATATGAGTATCCATAATCCATACTTTGACATGTTCAGAGCGAAACCCCAAGCAAAGAGACCTTTCAGTGTAAGATATAGAGAATTGGATAATATCTCAAAATTCGACGAAACACAGATTCTGGCTCGCAGTACAACCCCCTTCCCTCCTTGGTTATTGAACAATTATAATGTGGACATTACCCTTTCGAAATTTCCTAAATCAAGCCCAACATCTAAATTAATATATAATGAACTGTTTATGGTTTTTGCCACACAAAACATTCATAAACTCTCTATCTTCACTGATGGGTCGAAATCCGATAAACGTGTGGGAGCAGCAGCTGTTATAGAAGATGGAATAATAACTAAAAAACTACTGTAGTACGTTTACAGCTGAGCTCTACGGTATACTTATTGGCTTGGAAAACATACCGACTTCAGACCGACGTGACATTGTTATTTACACGGATTCACTGAGCTCGCTTCAAGCACTACTAAACAAATACACATATCATCCTGTACTCTCACAAATACTTCAAAAAATACACTCTCAACAAAAACATGTAACATTGTACTGGTTACCTGGTCATGAAGGTCTAGGGAAAAATTCAATCGCAGACCCCCACGCAAAAAACGCTGCAGGACAGGCACAAATCGATTGTGGACCAATCACACATGAAGACATAAACAGAATTACAAAGAAATTTATTTCGGAATACTGGGAACACTCTTGGACGACTCTTACAGACAACAAACTACGGACTATAAAAAATACCGTCAAAGATTGGCCATCCAGTTATTGAGTCAATAGGAGGGACGAGGTGGTATTGGCTCGACTTAGGATTACCCATCCAGCTATCGAGTCAGTAGGAGGGAGGAGGTTGTATTGGCTCAACTTAGGAGTCAAGACTTACTCACAAATACTTAATGACAAGACAAGACAAACCACTCTGTGAAATATGTAATACTGAATTGACAATAAAGCATATACTTACAGACTGCATAAGAAGCAATGACTTAAGCATCCCTCACAAAATGTGTGAACTTCTCGCTGAAGGTAGCCAGTACATATACAGTATCTTAACATATCTACGAAATAGAGGATTACACGATCACATATGAACACCTAGAAGATTCGTTAACGAAATCACATTTTTATCCCATGAATAAGTGCATTTTTATTATGACTTAAAGTTAAAGCTCTAATCATTTTTAAGCCTTTAATATATTTTATTTAAATCCATACATCCTGGATTCATAATAATATATTAACTTATAATCAATTCCTGATCTCTTAGAAGACTTAACTCAGTATGTTTATCGTATAAAATACGAAACACAATAAATAATATATATTTCTGTTTTTACTGCCCTCAAGCATGAGATCTAAATTTTGTTTCCCCTAAAGTCACAAAAATATACTACAAGCTTTGATATTCGGTTTGAGAGGTATTACACAATTTCCCCGTATAGTGAAGAGAAACTCAATAAACGGAAGAATACCTATAAAATACCAGAAAACAGAGTAAAAAGATTACTAAGAAATAGAGCTATAGTGATTACTAGCCGAATACCCATGCTTCCACACGGCAGATAAGTAATTATTTTATTGCGTTAAATAATGTATCAGCAAAATTAATGCTACTACGTAATTTGTTGCAGTTTATTATAGCATGGTCCCCGCCATACTATATGTTATACATCAATTGATAAGTAAACAAAGTATAATGTTTCTTAACAGAGGGGGCTCTGGACTTGTGTCAAGAAAGAGATAATCTAGAGATAATCCGTTATCTATAGGTGCCAGTATGGGCGAATATAAGGGCTTGCTGAGGGGTCCGCAGCCCCCCCCCACGGAAATTTTGATTTGATGGTAAAAATGTGTCTTAAAACCCTTAAAAATAAATTAAATAAGATCATTTCATTTTAGTTGTAATAGCGGTTTATTTGCCTAAAACAATTCCAAGTTCTAAATTGTTAGTATTCAATACCCCGGAAATGGTCCCAGACCCCCCACAAAATTATTTCGTACATACGCCCATGGTTACTGGTAACAGCAGCATAACCAATACAGGATACATTTTGATGCCAATAATAAATGTACGTTACGATTTAAAAATTTATGTTTCTCGCATGTAATTTGAAAACACCCATTATATTTGCGAGCATGACCAAGAGGTGTTCTGACTGGGGATGCTGATGGGTGAGGAGGCTGTGCAATGGTTCGGGATATTATTACTTACGATGGACCATCACCAGGTATAGCGAAAACTGTATGGGGGACAAGTTGAAAATAACAGCAATTAAAAGGTGATTTTGTCCCTCATAGCTTAAACTCTATAAGGGACAGTTTCTTTCTACGACTGCCATCATAGTTGAAATTAACCTCAATGATTTTTTTATTTTAATATTATTAACTATGAATTTTTGGGCGGGTTATCTATAGGTTACCACCCTTTTCTAGCCAGGATAGGGCTGATGCCTTTTCTTTTTTCTAAAGAAAAACCACCACCCCATAGTGGGAATCGTACCCACGACCTTGGCACGGAGTGTTAATAACCTCCATTAAAAATAATGCTATGAAATAGATAGATAACAATGACTGCTGTTTTTTTATCGTCCTAGCAACACACGCTGGCTAGGCTTGCCTGCTCTAACCAACCAAAACTTCAAACCCCTCTAAAAATACTTAAAAATTCGAATATCAAAAAATTCAAATTTTTCTGTCGAGTCGTTTGGGCTGGGGGATGATAGGCCAGTGAGTCAGTGGTATTTGACAAATATATAGTAGATATTTATATGTAACAGGACAGCAGCTTCATGTTCTCCTCTTCAAATTTTCATGAATTGTACCTACTAGATACTACTGTAGAGTCTAATTATGGAGTTCTTGTTTTAAGGGCAAAACAATGAATTTTTTTATGTTCTTTTTGGTCCAGCGAATATATACGAAATTAATAGTTTTGTTTATTTAGAAAACATGAGAACGTTTACTTACTCAACATGTTACAAAGAACGTATATAGTTAGCAGCATTACTTACTTGACATGTAAAAAAACTCATTATTCTTTTCACTGCAGATTGGTTAGTAAAAGCTTTCTAAATAAATGTATTTAAATGTAAATAAAAAATAAATAAAAATAAAAAATACTTACACGTGCCAAATTTAGAATATCTTTAATATCTTTTCCAGAGATTTTCGAATTGTTAGAAATCAACAATTCCAGGGCCTAGGTAGAGCCTAGAGCTTTATATTTTTGGCAGCGATTGACTATTATAACTGATCGTCTATTTCCACACTGGATTTTCCTGCATTCCGGAGTCTCATTTGTTAATGTTTATGAGAAGATAGCAAGACAACCGCTATATATATATATATATATTTATATATACGAATTTTTTATTAATTAAATATTTATGTCCACTTATTCATAGTATACACGGATTTATTTGGACGGTTATCTACAGGTTACTAACCTTTTCTAGACAGGATAGAAGTAATGACTTTTATTGTTTATAAAGATAAACCATTATCCCTAGAGGGAATCGAACCCACGGCATTAGGCACTGGGTGCTTAAGGTGGCCGTACACGTTCAGTTCAAATCTCAAGGCAGAGACTGCAGAGTTTGGCCCCAAGGATTGGACTTAACGGGTCTAACACGCACACAAGTTTAAAAACCTCAAGGCAGGGACTGTACAGTCCAGTTATAGTAGATCCACTGAATGTGAAGCAAATATCCTCGGGTCCACACATATCAGGCCTGGGCCTACACAGTCCCAGCTTCATTGTTCTGTACAGTTAATCTATTGGTGTTTTCATTCTACTTCGATGGCCTGTACTCTTGCCACAAGGATGTCTCCTTCAAGGTGGGGAATACCTCAAAATTTGGACTCCGCAGTCTAAATCTTGATATATTCCACGTCGTTTATGGGCACCCTTACGCTTTAGCACTCAAGGCCTACGGGCTACCTGAATCATTTTTTATAAAACATTTTTTGCCTTCTGAGATTTATTCTTTTACATACAGCAGGTATTTTAGTAAATAATAGGTTCTGTTATGTTACTCAGCGCAATCATTTACTGGCATTTCAAAAAAGGAAGACTTTTAATCATTCCCAAATAGGACTTATAAGGAAATTTAGGAATAAAAAGCATGGATGCCGACAAAGAGGAAGAGTAAGGATATATTGCTACCAATGTGGAAGGTTAGGTCAAAGGACTTGGTTAGGTGGAGCCCACGTTCCGTTACAAGATCCTTTGTACCCTTCTCGCTCAACTCCACTCCGATGTAACAACCTCTCTTTAGAACGACAAAGCTTGTCAGCCTAAATCCAATATTCTCTCTCATATTTGACTTAGACCTCATCAAACATCCTTGCTTTTAGACAGCTGCTTAATACAACTTTGCTTAACCAGCCGTTACGCGCTCTTCTACACAAAATGGAAAAAAAAATCCGATTCGCTGGAACTACGTCATGCTATCAGTTTCAATATTTTCCCTACCCGTGACGTGGTTTAAATTGCTCAGAATTAAGAACATAAATAATATTTTTGTTACTAAGAGAAAATATATACTATTGATATTTTTTCATTTAGAGGAGATCGATCGTTCACCGAGGGGATTAACCAGTGCGGAAGTAAGAGTCGGAATAATCAGTTTTTAGAGCCAATGTTTCTGTTTGAGCTACTTATCGTTAATACGCAAAAATTCATAATTTATTTCGTGAATTTTGTATTCGCAAATTATAATGAGAATAAATTCAATTGATATTTTGTGTATATTCGTAGTTTTTGTGAATATGTACAATTTTTTCCTGTGAATGAATTTGTATTTACAGGAAAATTTGTAAATGAAATTGTATTGTACAAAGGTAATATTTCTTAAATGACACTATTTAAACCCTCATTACTAGCATTTTTTTTCTTTGACTTTCCAGTAGTTGCGCCCACCGTTGGAACACGGGCGGTCGCGCGGCGAACTTAGTGCGCCATCGTATTTATTTTCGTATTATTGTATTTTAAACGTCTATTTATTTATTTTTTGCTTTACTATTATATTATTTATTGTAGTTAAGTCATTATTGAAGACAGATGTATAATTGGTAGTGTAAATAAGCTAATTTTATTTTTCAAAACAAATTTATTGCTTACATAACTTCATTTATTTTTAAAAAAATATTTAATTTACAATAAGACTGAAAACTGTAATGTGTATATGTTTGGAACACGCTTTAAAAAACAATTTAACATTAAAAAATATGTATATAAAAGTAGAACTATACATGGTAATTTAATGCTAAGAATGTAATTCTTACGATCTATTCAAACCAATCTAATAAAATCTATTCAGACAAATCCTTTTATTGGATTTACGCAAATTGGCTCAAGCTTTACATGTATTAAACGTTATTTTGGTGGTTATGCACAAACATGACATTGCCCTTCCTTTTCTTCGCAGGTGGTTTTTCCATGGTTGCTTCTTGACTCCTTGGGAATTTTCTTAACAAAAATTGTTTCTTATCGGGACGAAGTGACGGACTGCTTGCATTGGACTGCAAATGTTAATTCGTGAGCTGAAATGCAAGATTCAAGCATTGATCGTGTGCCATCAAACTCTTTGAACGGTTTGCAAGCTAGAACTGAGGAATGCGTGAAAGGGTAGAACACCACTCGTAACAGTAGGCTTGGTAGGGGTTTTCCTTGGCATACCTGAGGTTTGTGGGCCGTAGGATTTCCCAGCAATTTTTTTGCTATACGAAATGTTTGCTATGGCGCACTCAGTGCGCCAGCGCGACTGCTGGAGGGTTAATATAACATTTTATTGAAAATAAATTATATTCTTGCGGAAAAAGCTGACAAGTAAATATGACCAGCTTTTTTACGTTCTAACTACGATGTGACTAAGTTAAAGCAGCGGTAGCTTGAGAATTTCGCATCGTTACATTAATTTATACAAATTCCACATTTTAGTTTGTTTACTATTCCAAGAGTTCGTTAAAATTCAGAAGTTTCACAAGGCAAGCTACAGTGTTTTGAAGGGAAAAGTTTTAAGCTAATTTGGACTTGTTTATTATGCTGATTGCCGAGGCGAAGACCCAGAAAGAGATGTTTACTATTAACCAGTTCGTTGTAATCCGACTAGCCCTTCGAGTGGTAGAGAGCATTTTTATTTGACTACCTACAACTTGAACTATTTGACTAGAGAATAAAAAGTTGTCGACAAATTGAAACACTATTGTGAAATGTTCAAGGTATTTTAAATCCTGGCCGTGAGTGTTAAGGTGTGAGAACTTAACGCTCACTGCCAAAGGTCGTGGATTCGATACCCACTATGGGGTGGTGGCTTTTCTTTAGAAAAAGGAAAAGGCATCATCCCTATCCTGGCTAGAAAAGGATGGTAACCTATAGATAACCCGTCCTAAAAATCTTAGTCAATAATAATGGACGCTACAAATATAAATAACAAAAAAATATTAAGACAACGTTTCGGTCTAAATTCTAGATCATCATCAGGACTATAACTCCTAATAAGTTAATAATAATGGACGTTAAAATTTAATTAATCAAGCTAAATTAAGAGATTATAATTGTGTTATTTTTAGCGCGTTTAAACCCTCTAATTTGAAAATTACGAAGTGCCGAGTAGAATATTTCACGTTTCAGAACCTATAGAAAATAACGGTGGTGCAAATTTGTGTATGTGTGTGTCTGTTTGAACGGTTCCCGGAATGGCACACCGGGTAACAGCTAGTATAGATATAGATATATATAGACACAGCTTTTCCTTCGGAATCGAACCATACTTTAAATGAACTTTTTTGTTGGAAATGATGTCTAAAATCACCTTCTAGAGTTTGGCTTCTTAGACCTGAATCACCCTGTATATTTCCGTATTTTATATTCCCAATATAAGAACGAAAAATAGAAATATGCATGTACATTTCATATCCTTTTCCTTTTAATTACATTTCCCTTGTTCTTAGCTTTTTCTCATCCAACTCAACTAAATTATTGTTTTTGATTGAAGGCTGTGGTTAGGAGAAATGAAAGCGGTGTTCTACAACTTCAGAGTTGTTACTTTTAATTAACTTGTACTTTTAGACGCCACGTCTTCATTTCTTCTGCTTCAATTTTCATTTTTAATGTCTGTATACGATCAAAGACTTAACTATCAAAGGTTAATGCATTCTATAATTTTTCATTTATTTAATTTCTTTACGCATGAATAAATATAAGTTTAATATTTTCAATATAAGTTCTTTTTTGTATTACAATTTACTTAACTTAATTAGTGCTGAAAATATAAATAAACTGATGTATATATTACAATTTCTAGTTCTATGCATTGTTAGTTATGAATTCACCTGTCCAGGCGACGGATTTATTACTTATTCTGGTTTTTGGAACGATAAGAATTATTCATTATGTGTCTAGCACTAAAAAAAAAACACGTACAGGAATTTTTAAGCTGTCCTCTCGAGCATCGAGTAGAAAATACAGGCAAGAACAAGAGGTTATATTTTTACCTTTCAAGGAAACCAGATCGTATAGATAGAAAGTTAAATCACCAAAATATACGTTACTTTATGCGGTGTATTCAATATAAGAAACCGAAGGAAGGTAATTTATTTGAACAAAACATACTGTTCTCAATAAACACTAAAAAAAAAAAAGAAATAAAATAAAGATAAGATGTCAAACAACGAAATAATCACATAATTAAACATAACAAATACTTTAGATAAAACACGGTGGTGACGATATTATTAAAATAAATGGCGTCTAAGAAATGTTTAAAAGAAAATTTTAAGACCAAATCAATAAATAATTGACTACATTAATTATTGCAGCAGCGATTGAACTCACAACATCGATCTTTTTTTTAAAAAATACCCTTCGAAACTAACAAAAAATCTTAAATCGTTATAAGTAAGAGTAGTAGAATTAATTAAGTAGATTGCAGCAGTAAACTCGTCGTCGGTGATTCAGAACGGAATAAAAAGTCTGGGCACATAAAAATCAAACGTTTTGAAACAACATTATCATACTTCGCGCGGTCTTAGAGGATCCGTCCTTGAATGAAAACCCATAAATAAATACTTAAATGTGGCTGAAAGTCAGTTATAAAAACAAACGGTAATTTCTGCTTCAAATCCCTTATTCGTTGTAAACTCTAGAGCACCCATCATTCACCAACATTCAGCTCAGGTTACTATAAAATGGGTCCCGGGTAACAGAGGAATAACAGGGAACGAAATTTCCGACGCCTTGGCTTAAGCATTCACCTCTTTCTTAGAATCCCATCTCCAACACTATCTGACTTTATAAGGTTGGTAAGAATGAATGTCGCTGAAGAATGGCAGCTCTTATACTCGGAAAGTCTCAAGCTTTTCGGGCAGTGCCTAAAAATTTTCATGAGTGTGTAAGTCGATTAAATTCCCATTTTCCATCGCCTATATCTCAGAAAAGCATCAATGTAGAATTATGAAACTTTCCAATTTTACTCACATCTATTAGTATAACACCTGTGTAAAATGTTATAAGTTTATCTTTAAGTAGTTCAAAGTTATAAGAGGGTAAAAATACCTGGTGTAATACAAACACAGTTTGCATAGGCCGGAACTTGGCCTGATGCAGCACTACCACGCGCCTAGATAGACAGCCCCTGAGGCTAAATCTTCCACTATCCCTCGCTGAGTCAATATTGGCTGAGTATTGGCGTGAAAGATGTTGAGCAGTGAATAAAGGATTTGGAGCAGAAATTACTGACCTCCTGGAAACATTTATTACTGAATGTGACCTTCCGCCACATTTAAGAAATTCAGTAATAGCAAAGGTCACAGTAATCATATAAGTAAAGATGGAATGGTTGGGATTCGGCTAAATAAACCTCAATATGATTTTGTTTTAAAAAATCTATATTTCGGACGTTTCGGCTACTCATTGGTAGCCTTCGTCAGCTAAAATGACAAAAGGCTACCAATGAGTAGCCGAAACGTCCGAAATATAGATTTTTTAAAACAAAATCATATTGAGGTTTATTTAGCCGAATCCCAACCATTCCATCTTTACTTATCACCTCGACGGCTAACTATCTAATCATCATGAGTAATCATATATAAATAGTTACCTTCCTAACAAATAAATATGGCTCCCTTCCTAACTATATACTCCAGATGAAATCCCCGGAACTATATACCAACACCATCTCTGAATATTTCACATTGCTTGCTAAAAACAGAGCTTAAACCTGACTGATGATTCATTTAACATACCCTGTCAGCGAGGAACTTTACAAATTTAAACTTTCACATGAACTAGCAACTCCACAAGCCATTTCCTGCTCCATCGCCTCTCCTAAAGTGCTCTCTGTGCCTGACCTATTTCACACTTCTAAACTCATCTCATAACATTAATAGGTTTCTATTAACACCTTAAAGCCTAAATAATTCCTACTGATGGTATATTACTTGTGCGATGTGTCGCCTCGAAATCTAAAATATTTAGTTATTGGATTTGGACAATACACATCTGTTTTGAATTGGATGTTCTTTCAGAACACCTAAAATAGAAATAATTGAGGTATACGAAAATGGAAAAATTACTGCATCATTCTTTTCTTTATCAGTTTTTGACAAATTACGTTGTTTTGTTTTTTACATCTTTAGGTCATAACTCCGAAAATATACACGCTAAACATGTTAAAGATTCGTAATATCACTTTTTCGCTGCTTTTCAAAACAACAACTTGTATGAAAAAAAAGATATTTTGTATATAATTTCTTTTGGCCCCTTAAAATGCATTAACGACCTTCATATCCCAGAAGGAAAATGGTGATTATATAATAAAATAAACTGCCAAATTTCGTTTAAATCGGTTTGATAGTTCTTGGTTGATACATTTTGAAATAGATCAGGAAAAAAGGTGAGAAGTATTAGTGAGCAAAAATATTTTTACAATAGTTGCAAAATTGAGGAGAAATTCCTTATATATTTGAAGTTAGATTAAAAAAAACTAAGGCATTCAAGCTTTCAAAAACATTGTACAGATTTAAAACAGGCTTTAGAGACTTTTGGTAATTCATTAACAATGTTTTCGCTTATAAAACAATTGAATGTCCCCTCGAATTTGCAACCATTTCAACACGCTTCATAGTTTCTTTGCCACGATGTACAAATCAAAGGCAGAGAAAATAAAATCGTTCTCTTTGCAGCACGGAACTAGGAAAAAGTTTTAAACTTTAAAGAAATAAATAATATGGACTTAAAATATAGAGAAAAAGAAATCTTGAAAGCCCTAAAAATACCAGATTACTCCGAAACCCGAAGGGGCGAAGGGGAAACAATTTTATCAGTGGAATAAATACTTAAGTTAATGTTTTTATTCCCTCAGAATGTTTATAAAAACGATTTTCTTCACATGAAAAAATTCTGCCCTAGTGTAAGATTGCTCAGAGAACATAAGCGCCGCTTTACAAAATTTTAAAAAAATAAAGGAGATGAAATATAACAAACTAATCCTACCAGAAGCTTTTAAAGTAATTTATAATAGATTTGTTTTCTAGATCTGTTTGTTTTTATGTATATTTTACTGGCATTTCTTTTTTTTTTTTTAATCCTTTAATAGAATGATCCCATTTTGGGAACAGTATATGAAAATAGCGCAAATTAACAGAATTTTCTTCTTTACGAATGTTGAAAAAAATAAACATTTATCACTATAATTAGGTTAAATATATTTAACCTAATTATAGTGATATACGAAGATTATATATAATCGTATATTTTTAATGTTATGAATTACTTTGTAAGAAAATTACAACGGAAATTATCTAAATATGTTACTTTTTTATTTATTTAACCCTAGCGCCACGAAAAGTCAACGAGATGGAAAAGTTATTATTTATTTTATGCGTGAAATTTGTAAAATGCTTCAATGGCTTGTGGTTTATCAGGATCAAAGTGAACAGCGGATATTTATTTTATGTTGGTACTACTGACCCGCCTTCAATGTTCATGGAAAAAAAAATTTTCTGGTGAAACGATTATCATTATGGGAAAATGTAGCTTTTTTTTGTATTTGTTTCATGACTATATTCATTATTTTTTTTTAATGGCGTATTTTAATGTCGCAGAGCAGAAAGTCGTTTTCCTCCTTTCATATAATATAGAAATACATATACTTACAGACTTCATTAGATGACACGACTTAAACATCCCTTACAACATGTGTGAACTCGCTGAAGGTAGCCAGTACATAGACAGTATCTTAACATATCTACCAAATACAGGATTATACGATCTCATATGAAGACCTAGAAGATTCGTTAATGAATCTACATTTTTATCCCATGAATAAGTGCATTTTCATTATGACTTAAAGTTAAAGCTCTAATAATTTTTTAAGCCTTTAATATATTTAATTTAAATCCATACATCCTGGATAAATACAACAACTTACAATCAATTCCTGGTCTCTTAGGAGACTTAACTCAGTGTGTTTATCGTACAAAATACGAAACACAATAAATAAATAAATATAATATAGAAATAGGGTTTAGTCATGGATTAATAACTTTTCCTCTTCAGTACGTATGGAAAGATGTTGAATTACATTGTTAGTTTTAGACCAAATTATATTATCACATTACGTTCTTGAAATTTACTTTCAATTTACCGTATGATGGAAACCCGTTCAATGTTCAAAATATTTCAATTCCATAGTGCAATTAGAAAGTTATGAGAAAAAGCAACTGATAAATAAAACTAATATCATGTTCAATTTGTGATGTAACCAGAATTAAATTAAAATTGTTCTTTCTGAAATTGATATTTTGTCATTACAGTAAGTCTTACATCACTGAAAAAAAGAAAACTAATTACTTCGAAAACTATAAACGTTCCTACAACTGGCCTGCCTGCAGAACAGGCGATACTCCCACTTTTCATCATATGATAAAGTTCCGAAAAACCTAATAAATAAGTAACTAAATTTATGCAGGCTCTTAAAAAATGTTAGTAAAATGGAACGTTGAAAATCTGTTGTAAATATGAATGGATTATATTCAAATGCATGGAATTTGATCCAAATATGTTAACTGAAATCGATCCTTCGTTTTAAGGAAGACTAATTAATATTCTAGAAGAAATATTAAATACCAACGTTACGGAGCTCCTACAATAGCTACAGAATCTCTGCTTCAACACGAGCAGGTGTCAGAGAGAACCCAGAGAAGAGTGTTAATCATCTCCTGTGCATAACAATAGAGAATTGGTGACACCGGTCCTGTGAGTAGTTATGTGTAGACAGCCATCTCTGGCTCATTGCCATCTCTTAATTAGCAAGCCAGGTCTCTTTGATTATCACTTAGGCGTGTCTTCTACAACTGGGAGATGAAAATATATTTTATATTATATTTATTATTGTGTTTGTACCAAACACTAATACAGACGATCAGATATGTTATAGAATAATAAATATGGATCCCACATTTATATCCAGCTCATTATAAACTAAATTAAAGTGTCTCTATTTAAGGTTGCGCATTTTTAACATTTTATATATTATGTAAAACAGCGTTTCCCAACTTTTTTTGCACTCTGCGATGGAATGTAGCTATTGAGATTCCACTCATAAAAGACTTTTTGAAACATTTTTCCAAATCTTCATCAATTCTACTAGGTACCGAAAATGACCCCCATTAAAATGTATATATATATATGTATATATATATATATATATATATATATATATATATATATATCCATATCCATATCCTAACTAAGGTTGAAGAATAGCGGCTTTATGTTACTCCCTTTTATAGTCCCTTCCTATACAACTCTGTCTCCCCCAAGATTTAGTATTTTAGACTAAGTAGTCCTTAAGTCCCCCGATTGTAAATACATTCCTTCTAGTACGTAAGCGTAGAATAAGGTGCAGCTTTAGGTGCCAATCCGTTGGGCCTGGACCTCTCTCCGTACAAAATGCATTTTTTGGGAGAGGACAAATAATAATTCCCTCTCACATATTTGTACATTTTCAACTTGGCCAGTTTTCGTTAAATGATGGCCGCTATGTCGATCGGATTTATAGTAAAATGGATTTGTATATATATATATATATATATATATATATATATATATATATATATATATATATATATATATATATATATAGGTATGTGTATACAAGTTAATATTTTTATTTAAGAGTTATACTTCTGGGCCAAAATACAGAACTGTATATAACTGCTACATATGTTAAGAGTGTAAATTGTGTGGCTCTGAAATGTTGGCTTAAAGGACTAAGCTAGTAAAATAAACTCAGCTCGAGAGAGAAGACGGAGTAATCCTTCCTAAGGGTGGGAGAGGCTAAAATTGTCGCTGTGCTTTAGGGTGATTGTCAGTGTGTTTAGGTTTTTTTGTTTTATTTTTTTTTCTGGTTGTAACTACAGGTCTACGACCTCTGACCGCTGTTTGTTGTTGCCTCTTAACTCTTGTTTATACATTTCACATTTGGTCTCATACCTCCCTTGTCCTTTGGGAGAATTCTTGGAGTCGAGCTATCTTTTATTACAGTCTAGAGTTGTAAGGCGTTGGTATTCTTAAAAATATCCTTACACCATTCCTTTTCATGTGTAATCACATTTTTTTATTTAATTTAAACGCTCTCCCTGTACTCAACAAGATTCATTGGCAGCATTACTGAGCATTTGTTGATATTTGTAATTTTATACCCTTGCAAAAGTCAATTATGTGATTCGAAAATTGTCCTGCAGTTATTTCTTAATGTTCTTCTTTTTTAAGGAACAGGTTAAAAAAATTTAGATTGATATTTCAAACTGATAATGTCTGTTCACACACATCAGTTCAGTGACTGTTCCGATTTAGAACCGTCAGCAACAAGATCATCAGTGAAAACAATGAAATATAAGTGACAAGAAATTGAGGTGGGACCATCAGCCACACATGAGGTGGGAATCACTCATGTGCCTAAAAATTTATGTTGTTTAAAAAGTTAGATAAGGTTGGTTCCAAAATAATTATCCATCAACTCCCATTATTCCAGAGAACATGATTTGATTGAATTCGTACTTAATCTAGCCTATTCTTGCAAATTACGTGCACTTCAATACTTTTAATATAGAAGCACAAGGCACATATAATTAGTAAAAATAATATTAACACTGTTGCCAACGGCCATAGCCACGTTGAATGCACCGGTTCCCGTAGATCACCGAAGTTAAGCAACGTCGGGCATGGTCAGTACCTGAATGGGTGACCAACCACGTGCTGTTGGCATTAGAAAAGGGTGGTAAACCTGTAGATAGCCCGGCGCTAATAGCCAAACAGTTGATGCGCCGTTAAAAACGAAAAAAAAAAAAAAAAAAAAATATTAACACTAAATCGATGCTCATGCTTGGAGATTACCTTGTAGCCCTATTCTATCGCACAAACAACTGTTTAGAAGCTTATTAATAAACTTATTATGACTTATTTGTTGCAAAAAATGTGGACTCTGACCTCTTTGCTTGTCAACAGCGTACTGTTTTTGAACCCCAAGGCACTTGGGTTTACATAGCTAATAGTATTCATCTCTAAATGTGACAATTATTTTTTGACTTTTGCTCGAGAGCAGGAGATCCTAAATCGGTCATTTGTCCCACTGTGCGACGGTTCTGTTTTGGGTTAGAACTAAACCGCAGTCTTGGGCAATGGCGCTATTTTCTGTTAACTGTTCAAACTGCTAATACTAATAATAATTAGCAGGTAGAAATAACAGATACAACTGCTACCTGCTAATTCTTATTGGACAGTTTTATCGAATTTTAGGAAGTAACACGGGTCGTTATTGACAGAAAATGCTGGTGACTAGATTTCGATTTCCTAAATGTACTCGTATGTATATACGAGCACCATTTTCCTTGGAAGTCTAGTCCAAATATTTATTATTCAGGATTGTGATAAATAATAATAAAGACCGAGATCACTTTCCTGGCCGTGATTAAGCCAAGTTTTAGTTTGGTTTAAGTTTTAAAATTCAAAGAATAATTAATATTTTATGAAAATAGTCTTTGAATAAAGTTGCCGAGGAAATAGTCTCATTCGATATTTTGTTGGTTTACACCTTTTTCCACTCAAGGATATTAATTTTAGGATCCAGTTGAAAAAAACACAGAGGTGTAGAAATAAAATTAAGTTTAAATACGGTTTATATGAATTTTATTTACGATTGACGTGATACATAAAATCTAAAATGTAAGAGGTAAAAGGAAAAGAATTTAGGAACTAGTCTGTAAACAGACTACAACCAATATGACATTTTTTTAAATCGTACTATATTCGCTTGGGGTTAAAAATAAGAATTTTAACTTTTGATAGTTTTAATGTTCTTCGTATTTTTTCCCTTTCTTCCTATTTTCCATCATATTTTTCCCCGTTCTTCATATTTTTAATCTGTGATGTTTCGAAAGTACCCTATTTTTTTAAAATTATTAAACGTACAAACGTACTGACTGATTTATTCTCATCTATGTAATTTTATTATTCGTCGTTCTGTATTAATTTTAAATGTCCATTATATTTTGTGAATTATTATATTGATGTTCGAGTATTTGTGTTTTATTAATTTTATCATCCCTATTATATCATGTTTACGTTCTTTAGCATAGCCATTAACTGCTAATGAAAAAACAAGTCTGCTAATAGGAGCCCATCCTGGGTCTCCCCGTGGTCTAGCGGCTAACGCCTTGGATTCACATGTGGGAGATGGGGGTTCGAATGCCACTTGCTGCAGAGATCCCTCTGAAAAAAAAAATTACATGACTGATATTATGAATATAATAATGTCAAAATATTAACACCACAAAATAATTACAACAGAATAAAAAAAAGAACAAAACGATTTCAAGTTTTTGGGATTCCTTAAAGGTTTACATGGATGAGTGAAATGGTAGTTGCAAACTTCCCAAAATCTCTTTAAGCTTTTATACCTTTGATACTTGTTTTATGTAAATTTTGAAATGTTGAGTATTAAAAGACTTTGCGAAGTTATTATTCGAACGGTTCTTGAGTTTATAACTTTAGTATGCAAATTAAATCCAAAGCTATATAAGTTTTCGGTCGTATTGAAGAAATAGGACCTGTATTCCATAGAGATATTAGTTGAAACGTACGCTATCCTAAACTTTCTTGTAGTCTCGACTTTATTTCATTGCCGAATATCCAAATGAAGTTTGTTGTTCTTCATGGCGATGAATTAACTAAAAGATCAGTTTCAATGATCATTTATACGTTCGATTAGTCTTATGGCGTGTTTATGTGTAAGTCCTTCAACATAGAGGGCTTATGGCTTAAATACACTTTCGCGATCGGAAAAATGCTGATGTTTCATAATTCAGGGAAAACGTTATATATATATATATATATATATATATATATATATATATATATATATATATATACATATATATATATATGTATATGTATATATATTTATAGGTATATATATTTATTTATTTATACGGAGTGTGTGGGTGTGTTTTATTATTTATTTATTTAAATTTTAATGTAAAATAATAAATTGCTCGAGAAGTACTTCAAAAGCGATTCGTGTAGTACTCTATGGCCTTTCTGGGGCCCACGTGCCTCCTTGCACCCTTAAATGTGTATGCGAATCTTCTATGCACTTTTCTTATAGAATTTAAATTATTATTATATGAAATATGCATGGAGCAAGGCCCTAGAAACAAATAAATGAAATAACCTAATGACCTAGGTAGTCGAAGCACCCCAAAAAAAATAAATAAATAAATAAATAAAACTATGAAATAGGAACAGTGTAAAATAGATCGAGTGTTTACAATTCCTTGTTGGTTTTACGATTGTGTATATTACCAAACCAACTAGTTCCCATAAAGGAAGCAGTGTTTTATCAAGATTTCTTCGGCCTGTAGTTGGTGAATGGCTTCATCATCTGTGTTTTGACACCTGAATGTTTTGGTAAACACTATTCTGAATGCGGTGGGTGGGTGATGTCGTTTCAAGGCGGAAGTGGATGTTCTATTTCAACATAGAATGATGCTCTAGGAATGCGTAGGAGTATAGAATCCTAGATAGTCATCTCTAGTATCAGATATAACCTTCCTAATAAATCATATTAATAGAAAAGACGATCAGAATTTGCTTTTTCTCTCCCTCTTATGACAGAAATTAGATAATAAAAAAATAGCTGATAAGATAATAAATTCATTTTCTTAATGTGTGACTGGTTTCTATCGGACATCAAAAATACAGTTACATATAAATTATTCCTACATAAAGTGTACTGGAAACAATGAATTGATAAAAATACCATTTTGTTACCGTAAAAAAAAAAAAAAAAAAAAAAAAAAAAAAAAAAAAAAAAAAACAGGGGTTTCCGGTCACCCCTATAAGCGACTCAAAAGAGTGAGCTTGACGAGAGGATTTCCTAATAAGGTAAGACTAGAATTTAAAAGAAGTTTTTTAATCGTACATATCGTACATATATATATATATATATATATATATATATATATATATATATATATATATTTATTTAGGGAAGAGATAATGATGGATTTTATAAAATAAAAAAAATATGTATTTAGAGATTTACAAAAAGTATAATTTGGTATAGGAAAGCTCTAGAAGAGGTGCGACACAAGCACGAAACATGTCTTATCTAGGCCTTGCATGCTGCGAGATTTTTTGATCCCCCAACTCAAAAGGACATGAATTTGGCGTATAGTCCATATTAAAATCCTGTTAAACAGTATTAAATAGTACCGAATCAATTACTACTTAGCAATTATGTTTCAGCATTGCTTATTAACATTCGTCCGTTGATTTATCTAGATTGTATATAATTGTAAAGAATTATGGAATAATTTTTAATGAAAAAAGTCAGTTAACTGATCCGACTCTTAACTGTCTGACAACACGATAAAGAGAGATATTGTCTTTGATAACAACCTAGTTTGAGCTTTGAGAAGTTGAAGAAAGAAAGAAAAAATATAGAAAGGAGTTTCTAAACGATTTTCTAAAAATACAGCTCTCTTTTTATCTTTTTCTCGTTTAGTTTGTATAAAGTGTTATTACCACCCGATTCGGTTTTTGTCGGTTTACTTTCTCTATTTCTTATCTTTTCCAAACTTATACAATTCTACCCACCATCGATTCCTGTTGTTTTCTTTTTAATAGAAATATCTAGATATAAAGCAACTGGGGTAGTGCTTTCCTTTAAAAATTCTTTCCCCGAAAGAGCTTTTAAAAAGGTGGTGTTGCGCTCGGGTAAGAACAAAAAAAATATTAGGACAAGTAGTTAAATGTCGTTTCAAACTTTCAGTGAAGTATAATTTTTAACGCTTCACCAAATATCATAATGATATAAAACGAGTAAAAGGCTGTTTGACTAATGTATTATTTGATTAAATAGACGATAAGAGTTAGCCAAAATGAAAATATAAAATTAAATAAAACTTTGGAAAACTGCTGACAATTCCGTTTTTAACGATGTCAGTTGTAATTCATAGGTAGGAAACTACAACCGATTTTTGGTAGGTATCCTGTGCTGTTCTTCGGTTATTGCCCCTGAAATAACAACGCCGCTCATTCGAATATACCATTCCTAACAAGAAATAGTATAAAGATCTGCAGATATATTTAGTTCTTTTGTAGTCAATGAAAGACCATGAGTTCAATTAAGAATGACCTTTTCGAATATTCCATAACAATACGAGCATTTTAATACGTTGAGGGTATTTAAGCGTATATACACACACACGCACACATTTATACCCAATTTTGAACGAACGGTTTTTTTTTTTGCAGTAGGGAATAAAATGTCTACCTTTTTCGTCGGAAATTCCACATTTCGTAATCTGGATGACATCATAACGGAAGAAATAAGCAAGCTACAAAGATCAAACCTGAAAACACACCTAGATGGCGCAGTCCCTGCAAGTTCTTGATTTTAATTGCAGTCAAAGCCTTCCTGAGAAATCTGCTAAGTTTGCGCAGCTTTTTCGGGAGAGAATTTTATGTTTTAATCCTAGCTTTTGTATTAACTGCCTGGAGTTGTATTTATTTGTTAAGTATACTAGCGAAAATGTCATTACTTTTAAATCAGATTTCCTCTGATGCAAGGTGGGAAAAATTAATTACTTCTTTTTTGGGCTATGAAATAAATAAGTTGTTGTTGTTTCAATTTTGTTGCTACAAACATTTACTAAAACTAAACATTAACAATACAGATACAGTACAGTATTTCAATTTTTTTATGGGCAATTGAATGGGTAATAATAATAAAACATTATGTAACTAGATAAACATAAACGATATAAATGTATACATACTTAATATCAACATAATGAAGAAAATATTGTTAATAATTTGCATTTGTGCTTATAAGAGCATTAATTATCTTCCTACTTTATACAAGGTACACCACATTTTACATGTTTCTCCTTTATGTGGAATCTATTTCATTTCAGCCTCTGTGTATGTTTTTAGACATCTAAATTTGAATTTACCGAAACGGTGGCATTTTTATTTATGTGTAAATTGATAAAAATGGATGTCGTTCCGGATTATACAAATCCGGAATAACGGGACCGCCCAAATATCGACAGAGGAAAGCGGATTACGTTGCCTAATCGGAAATTATGACATCAGTCGTTTAAAAGAATTCTCAATCCTGAAAGAATCTTTATTTTATTTTTATTGGATGGTAAAATATTTTCACATTAAATAAAGTAATGACCTTTCAAAACGATATGATATATTATAATCACAGATTATATCTTAAATAAATTATAATTTGGCTAAAACATGACATCAACACAGCTAAAAAATACGAATAAAACTCAATTTATTATTTACTATTTTATGGGGCCTAAGTACAAAACTCCTACAAATAATTTTTAAAAAATTTAATAAAATTTTGGGTTAGAATTTACTTATATTAAAAGTACTATTTACATGGTTGGTTGCTAACATGTTAAATCCACGTGGCTCGATAAAGTTGGCTGACTTATGACGTTCCGAATTTCCTAGCCGACATTTGTGGCTTTTCCGAAATTCTTTGATTGCTAACTGCATTTCGTTCAGTAATATACACGCTTTTTATTTACACATAAAAAAGTACATTAGAGTAAACACCTCAGAATTTCTATATGTAATAATTTAATTCCATCGTATAAATAGAAATAAATATTTCGTCCTAAATTCCTAAATTGGTTCCATCAAGTACGCAGTGCAATTATATATATATATATATATATATATATATATATATATATATATATATATATATATATATATATATGTTACAAAGTCAACTACTTTGTAACATTCTCCAGTTTCTCTCCAGCGCATCTAACTCTTGATTTTCCAATGGCGGCAGGTATTTTTTTATGACGAATTCTGATAGAAAATTTAATTTTAAGACTAATTTATTCCGAGACATCTTTTGATCCGACGCACCGTTTGCGCGTAAAACGCAAAAACTGAAAAATATCGCCCTTTTGTAGACAAATTCCTATTATCACTGAAACCAAGCCTTTTACGTAAAAACACCTCGATACAAACGTTGTAGCCTATTAATTTTCCTTTCAGGTGATACCAAGATCAAAGTTGTAGGTTTAATATTTAACGGGGTATTATGAATGAAAACAAAGGCAAAAGGTATATATACCTTTCATTTGAAATTATATTCGTTTCACCCGGCGAGGCTAAAATCAGCTTAATAAAATAAATAAATAATATCTTTTATTCAATATTATGTTTTTTTGGTGAGCTGAATCCGAAAAAGTCCGACTCGCAGGAACTGCGTCATCTTAGCGCGGTTAAAAACATCTCGAAGAAATGGAATACATTAGCATCACAAATCACAGGAAACTGACAGTAGCCAACATAAACAGAAGCGGATAATTCTTCTGTATAAGTCAATACAATTATGTACTGAAAACGACTACTGCTCAGCAGGCTCTATTCCAAACAACCGAAAATTCGTTGTCATTTTAAGTTTCTTGTTTTACTAGCAAATTCGTTTCACTATTATAATCAACTGTATGTGCTTCATGACAAATAAAAGTCAATTCTCTCGTGAATTAAATCTTTCTATAAAATAAGAAATAATGATAACTTCAGTTGTAGCAGGAGGAAGGTTATATAGATAGGAAAATGCAAAACAAACCTATGTATACACCATCATGTTTAGCCACAGCCATCTTGATATCCACAGCCATTCCAAACGTATTACAAATACCTTTTATAGTTTCTTGGCTTATTTCACTACAATACTCATTTCACTGATAAATGCAATTTAAAACAAAAGACAACCAATTAAAAAGTGAGACAAACAAAGACAAAAATCCTTTCAAAACAAACACTTTTTAAGTTTTAAGCGTTTATATCTCTGATTGACATTGCTCCATCGAATATTGCTTCAGAATCTTTTTTGTACAGAATTTAGTAAGCATTCTAATTGCCCCCTTCCACTTGCTACGATTTCCTAACGTTATCGAATATTTACGAAAAATATATGAAGATCCAAAAACTTTTCATGTCTATTAAAAAAATATTTTTTTTTTCGCATACTTGCTTAACTCCAAATATAACCAAAATTTAAACATCTTAGTTGGGATTAATTTCCAAGATGTAGAAAATATTTCAATTGAATCCCGCGATTCTAAGTTCCCACTTTGATTCCACTTTTCTCGAAAACGGTTTCAGATATAGTATTAAAAATGGTTTCATTCGTTTTCCTATGTTAAGAAACCTATAAAAGAAGTACCTGCAAGCATATGAACTCAAAAACGTAAGCGTTACGATTTTCTTTGCGCGAATTTCGCCCCAAACACTATCTTCTTGTGGGCGGATTCCGCTGGTTAACGAACTTGACCTTTCAAATTAGAAGACAGATTTTTGTGCCAAATTTCATCAAAATCGGGCCATTTTTGAGCCGTCAGGAGCGTGAACAGACAAGCATATATATATAAATATATATATATATATATATATATATATATATATATATATATATATATATATACAAATTTTAGCCACCTATATTTTCGTGATATATAGGGTCTGAAACGTGAAAGTTTCTAGTCGGCACTTCCGGATTGCGTCATGAGGTCAACCTCATAAGCGGGTTCTCCCTATGGAGATAGGGAGTAACCGCGCTAATAAAACTATTAGTGGGACAAAGTAAATTTGACTTTCCTCATTTAGCGTTTAGCTCAAATGAAGAGAGATATAAGCCTGCTAACATGTGTAACACTCGAAATACAATTCTGCATGTAATTGTAATCGTCTTACTTCATTTCAATAAACCTGTTTGTAAAGTGGTCTATTATTACTTGAAGAATTCCCGTAACCTTTTACGATCTTACAACCACAAGGTCAGCAATAAGAGGAGGGCTGCATTCATTTCTAGTCATTGCATCATTTCATTCAGCTTAGACATTGGCAATAATTATACAAATTATTATCGTCGGGTCAACACAATTATAGAAAACTTCTGGCCATAAAGTGCTTATTTATTTTAATTTATAGACTGTTCAAGATAGAGAATTGATATTGGAAATGTGTAATACTAATAAGAGTATACATTTTTGAATATTTTACAACTTATAAAGATCTTAACAATTTAGAAAAAAATCTGTATTTAACAATAAAGACATTTTGAGATGGTTTATTGGTTGATTATAAAAGCGCACATTGGTTGGTTTTCCCGCCCAAACTTATATTACGGTATTTACAAGTGTTTCTAATTTTATTTGTTTGCTTTTTTTTCTAATATAAAAAAACAAAATATTGTAATATATGTTAAAATGAAATTTTATTTGTACAAAATAGATAAAAAATACCGCATTTTTAGTTGATTAAAAATAATTTATTAAATTTATTACTTACTTGTTTTTAATTTTATAGTTGACCTTTAATGATTCATCTTTTTATTTTTTTCCTCTTATATAGTATAAATTTTGATAATTTCATAAGCCCCACATGATAGTGTGTAAATCTTTTTCATACAATTTTCATGTTTAGGCAGGCCAATTAAAAAAAAAAAAAAAAAAAAAAAAAAAAAAAAAAAAAAAAAAAAAAAAAAATTAAATATAACACTTTCATAAATTATTAAAATCGCTATACATGTTTCGCATCCTTTTTGACCTCTTCAGGAGCCTAAAAATAAGTACAGCCTAGGCTATACCGAACCGCTATAATTGCCAAATCATAATTCCAGCTATATGGAGGCAGGCGTGGCCTAAGAAGAAGATTCGTAAATTATATTTGCACTGTTTTGCATTGTTTTATTACTTACATCATGGGCGTATATAGGAAATAATTTCGGGGGGCTTGGAAAATTTCCGGGGTGTAGAATACGAACAATCTAGAACTTGGAATAGTTTTAGCCAACTAAAACGCTATTATACCCAAAATAAAATATTGTCGCTGCAGCGCCTCAGCCACCCCTCCCCGTTTTATACGCCTATGACTTATTTTATTAAGCTGAGTAATCAATAACCGATTAATGTTTATATTAGTTTATTATGACTATATTTATTTATACATGCGATTTGTATGCTAATAAACGAATAACCTAGTTCGAAATAAATTTAAATATTTTAATTTTCATCTGTCTATCCCTCTTTAATTTTGCCCGATTCAAAGATGTTTTTATGAACGACCCTGATGTTATTCTTTAATGAAATAAAACTTCCAAGGGTACATTTAATCCTTAGAAGACTTTTAATTTATTTACTTCATAAGAACTCTTTAAGGAATCTCGCTAAAAAATAACAGCACGAGGTTCTAATTTGTATTTATTATAGAAATAAAGTAAGATTTAATAAATGAATGCTGTATGAAGTGGAACTCCAAACATCTCGGGCGAAGGGAAAAACTCCAATTGAAAAGCTAAAAAAGAAAGAAAGCGGTTTAAATGAATAAAGGCTCCTTTGAATTCGTAATGCTCGAATTACGGCTTAGTGGTTCTTAAGAAGGTGTACAATGGTCGAAATGAAGTACTAAAAGGTCGGCATGGTTGGAGAAAAAAATCTGAAAAGAAATAAGTAGAGTAGAGATAAAAGATGTATTTGAAGTGAACAGTAGGAAGTCGTTATGGATTCATGAGGCAGAGGAGGCTAGTAGTGGGACAAATTTCTAGAGGTAGGGGATTAGTTGGGCATCAATGGATGTAATTCTATGTGGAGGGGGGGCTTAACATCAACGGGTGCAGGAGATCATCCTAGACAATCCCCTTCTTCGGGAAGGGGTTCTTTTGACAGAAATAATCATATCTATTCTACAGGAAGATTTATTATGACTACGTTTCGGGATAAATTCTAGAACATCATCAGGACAATAACTCTGGAGAGACTTGATAGCAAACACAGTGCTTCAAGAAGCGATCCCCATAGTATAAACATTTGTTGTAAATGCAATTGCTAAATGATTTTAAAAGTTTCCTGAACCTGTCCAAATTGATAGAGTGCCATAGTATTTAAAAAAAAAAATAGTTCAAATATGTAAAGCATTTCATTTGGATTTTAGAACAATTTGAAAAAAAATTATGTTTTCGCTGGTACCTCAATTGCAAAATTATTGTGTAAAAACTATTAAAGATCTGCCAACGGCCATAGCCACGTTGAATGCACCGGTTCCCATAGATCACCGAAGTTAAGCAGCGTCGGGCATGGTCAGTACCTGAATGGGTGACCGACCACGTGCTGTTGGCATTAGAAAAGGGTGGCAAAACCTGTAGATAGCCCGGCGCTAATGGCCAAGATGTAGATGCGCCGTTAAAAAAAAAAACAAAAACAAAAAAAAAACTATTAAAGAGATTTAGGGTTGTTTTACTATGTAACTAGCTGGCCCGGCAAACTTTGTTATGCCATACACATAATTTCTACTGAATAAGTTGTTAGTGAAATAATAATCCCTTACCTGTTGTGGGATCTTGTTGTTTAATATTTATACAATATCCGTCTTGTCCCTTCCAGAACATATTGGATAGCGTCGTATGAAAAGCGCGTATCAGCAATGGACTCAAGATTAATATTTCTTCTTCGAATCAGGATTATGTAATTAAAATTATATCACTAAGATGATTTGATAGTTAGCCGTCGTAATAAGTAATAAGTAAAGATGGAATGGTTGGGATTCGGCTAAAGAAACCTCAATACGATTTTTGTTAAAAAAAAGAAAAAAAGAATCTATATTTTGGACGTTTCGGCTACTCATTGGTAGCCGCTGATCAGCTAAAATGACAAAAAAAAAATAAGTTAATTGTATTTATACTTCTGTTACTTATCACAATTATAAACTTTTTTTTGTTTCTATATTAATTTCTGTTTTTTTTTTTTGTCATTTTAGCTGACGAAGGCTACCAATGAGTAGCCGAAACGTCCAAAACATAGATTTTTTTAACAAAAATCATATTGAGGTTTTTTAGCCGAATCCCAACCATTCCATCTTTACTTATTATATCACTAGAATATAAAAGTCCTAAAAGTCGATTTCTTACCATTTTGTCATACTTCTTGCTATTTTGCTAATCCGCGAATCACTTGTAACGTTTCTAATTAATGGATACATTGAAAAAGCCTCTAGCATAAATTATTTCGGAGCTATGAGCAAAAGAAGTATTTTTTTTTAAAACAACGACAATTTTCGATTCATGCATACCCGAATTATAGCTCTCGGTACAGCACACAATATCAGAATTCACATTAGCCCATTCTAACCGACTGACCTCAGAATCGTTGCACCCCCATAAAGTTGTCAGAATGGCTCAAGTCAACTTGATTGATTAGATTCGATTTAATTTAAATTATTTTCAGCCTTCACTATGGCTAAGTATTGATAAACATTAAACACTAAACGAGACATAATTAGTGTTTATACAGATTCACGTGGCGTTTTGTTCATTGAAATGGGAATTTTCCTTCAACATTTCGCGCATATGCGGAAATGAACGTTTCCGTCTATCTGAACGGGCTTTAGTCGCATCAGCACCCCTGATGAAGGAGAGATAATTCCGTCATTCCTTGGCTATTCCGGTAATGCTCCTTATCTCGATAAGACCAAGGCCTCCATGGTAATGGTCTTGAGGAGTGGATTAATTTTTCAATCAGCCCTGACAAAATGGATTGGGCTCAGTCATCCTTATCTTAAACTTTCATCTACTAATGGTCACTCGACACTAATCCTCAACCTACGGCATCCTATGCATTCGCTACAAGTCTTATGAGAAAGTTTTTTATGCCGGATCACTGAATTTATCCAACGTTTTTAAACTCATTTAATAATTGTAACATAATCATAATCTATTAGTTTTTCGAACTGTTTCCCGATTTTCATCACCAAACTAATCAGCCAAACTGATGCTTTTCGAAATTAGAAAATGCCATACAGAGTAGTCATCTAGATTGGCTCTACTTTTTTAACCGTTAAACTTGAACGTATACCGTTCAAACAGAATAACATTCACTGTAATACTATTCCGTAAAATGTATGGGCTCGGCTGACGGAAATTAAACTTCGATTAATAAAGCATACTATTAAATATTAGCCTTTATAGTATGTTTTATGATTCAAGACTGAGGGCTGTACAGGGTGTCCCGCCTTGAAATGTCATAACTTTAGGGGTTAATTCTGCATGTAATTTGTGGTTCAATGGCGCAAAAATAAGCGTTCTATCTGAACATGAGCTATATTAGGACTTATCATGAGTCTGCATTCACATGGCTCGTGACATACATAGGGACAATGATGTCATGAATAAAAATAAATTTTGAAAATAATTAAATAAATCTGAGATCAGTGTATGCATGTTGTGTATGAATAAATTGCATAATAATCTTTAGGTACTGTAATTATAACAGTTATTTTCACGCAGCGCTAATGGCCGAGATGTCGATGCGCCGTAAAAAAAAAGTTGTTTTCACGTTTTTATATAGATTAATAATGGCGTGAGCCGAAACGTCTCTGCGAAAAATAAAATAAGATTTGAAGACCTCTAAGCTAGTAAATGTGAATAAAAAAATAGCCAAGCGGATTTTGGAAGCAGCCATTCTTCTTATCTTGCAATGGTGGCCTTAGGAGATATGAATTTTCCAGTGACATGTTCTTGATGTACTTTGTCCTAATAAACCTACTGACAATATGTAGTATGGAAGTTACCCAGAAGGCATGCAAAGAATGGTAAATGCCCCTTCACTACAGAAAGGTGAAAATTCCCTTGAAGTGAAACACCTCAAATAACTTAATACATTGTTTAACCTACTTTGGAATAGTACCATTTTAATATTTACAATATTTCGCTTAGTTAAGAATAACGTCCTAATTAATAGCATCGCTTAGAGAATATGCATGCAAAATTATAAAAACATGCAAATATAATAAAAATCATATATATTCATACATTGTCCAAAATATATTATAATAATACAAATATATACCAATAGAATAAAAATAATAATATTTATTTAAGAATATATATTTCCAACCATGAAGGAATATCCCAGCCAATGTCAGGAGAATAAATTCATTATGTCACTGAATACAAATTCTATTCAAATTATAAGCTGTCGGCACATAAGATATTATATTTACTTTAACGAAAAAAAAAAAATAAAAATAACTGGTCTAACGCTTAAAATTATTAAAAAAGAACATTACATTATAAAAATAATATCAGTTTTCCTATAATTTGGAATACATTTATCCAACAATTGAATGGCGTATTCAGAACGTCGGATATCAAGAGAAATTGGTTTATTTCCCTTTAAAAGAATGTACTCACTTCTTCTTTACGAAGTAGACAAATAGCTTGAGATATGCTTGAACCATTAATTTCTGTAACTTAAGATATAAACGACTATCAAGTTAATTTTATTTTATTTTTGGAATATTCTAAGTGGTACTACTTGTTTGTAGTTAAAAAACTACACAAATCTCCAAGATGATTAGTAGATGTATAATTTCAATTTTGTTCTCAATACCTGTGTTTCTGAAATATTACTCAACGATAAATAATTAATATCGATTTATAAACATACATACCCAATAAATAACTGTACAAAACACATGCTAAGGTTATTCACCTTTAAGGTAATGCATTTATCCTAAGGGCCTATGAAAGATCCTGGGTAATTATCCAATTTTAAGGGCTATTGTCAAAGCTGAGACAGCGGTTAGAGTATGCACATTAGCCAGCCCACTTCTCTGGCAGTTTTATTATAGGCTCAGGCCTACACACATTTCCAGTTGGTCTCGGGTATTCGGGATCGGCAGTCTTCTTAATAATGGAACTTGACCTTTCGGACTGAAGACACCCTCAACAACTATCTGGAGAAAATTAACCCAGCTTGAGAGCTCTGTCAGAAATTCGGTCTGTCTGGGAGTAAAACGGTATACGTACCATAGTAATTATGGCACTCTCACAATGCACAGCCCCAAGTTGTAGGCTTGGACCGTAGAACGACAGCTATCATTGCACTTATAGATGTGTGATGGCACGTGGTGCGCCCAGTTTTGCATCTTTCTTCGATTTTCTAGAGGTAATGCAGTCTTTCTAATGCGATGATGGGATTTGCTCGAGAATAAAAGATAACTGTATCGTCTGCTTAAGTTGCCAGAAAAGTTTCAAGTCTCACATCAGGTGTAGAGGATGCAGAGGACAGCGCCTAGAACACTGCCCTAAGGCACTCCCGGTTTTACCTTGACGGATACCTGTTGGATGGGTAGGATCATAGATTGGGGTAAAGAATGCTGGGAAGTAGGTTTCGAAGCTTGAAGAGAATACCATCACGCCATAACTTGATAAAGTGATGTACAATACCCATTCTGGTGCGTGAAGGATGATATGGCTCCCAAGGTAGAAATCTATTGTTTAAGCAATATTTTACGAAGATGAAAGAAGAAAGAATGTCGTTCTCCCTGAAAAGTTGTCTGTTTGAAAAACTGGCACAAGGCACAACTATGGTCTCCTGTGGATGAGTATTTTGTAGAAAGAGTCTGCTGCTGAAAGATCAAATGTATATTACATTGCAATATATAGATATATAATTTCATGATATCTAGTTAAAATGAAAATTCAATTTTTGACAATGCGTGGTCTGGTTTACAGCCCCATAATACCTCCTCATCAGTTTAAAAAATCAGGAACAATGTGGGGGTAAAATAGAAATACAAAAAAAAAAGAAAAAAAGCCTGACTTCCGCTCTGAGAATTAACCTTTTTACTACAGTAGCTAAAGGCGTACATCATCTTAGAACGTTTTGTTCCCCTTTTTTTCCATTGATTATTTTTATTTTATTTTAATACTAGCTGTTACCCCGCGTGCCATGCTACACCTACTTTCTGCATATAGAAAAGCCTAAATAAATTAGAAACCAAATAAGTATTATCAAAATCAAATAACACGAATCTGTAACTGTTTCGAACCCGTGACCTCCAACTGGGAGTCCTAGACGACTTTGACCTAACCTATAACACCCCCCTCCCCCCGTATCAAGACATACATGTATGCCAAGTTTGGTAAAAATCGGTCTAACAGTGTGGATCTTTATTTAAAAAAAAAAGCACATACAGACAGCAGCTGGTAGACGTTTTTGACCTGGCCTATGACACTCCCCTGATCAAGACAAACCTGTGTGCCCAGTTTGATCAAAATCTGTCAAACGGTGTGGGTTTGTATAAAGAACAAACATACAGGCAATCGCCGTATCAAGACCTACCATTATTCCAAGTTTGGTCAAAATCGGGCGAACGGTGTGGATTTGTATAAGGAACAAACATACAGACTGACAGCTGGTAGACGTTTTTGACTTAGCCTACGACACTCCTCAGATTAAGATCCACATGTGTACCGAGTTTAGTCAAAATCGGACGAATGGTGTGGATTTGTTTAAGGGACAAACATACAGACAGACATCTGGTATACGTTTTTGACTTAGCCTACGACACTCCTCAGATTAAGATCCACAAGTGTACCGAGTTTAGTCAAAATCGGACGAACGGTGTGGATTTGTATAAGGGACGAACATACAGACAGACAGCTGGTAGATTTTTTGGACCTAGCCTAGGAGATTTCTCGTATCAAGACCTACCATTATTTCAAGTTTGGTCAAAATCGGTCAAACGGTGTGGATTTGTATAAGGGACAAACAGACAGAGAGACACGTGATTTTTATATATATAGATGTTCTATATCTTTATATTCTTACACAACCCGCCCTGTACATAGTTTCATTATTGCTCCTCGCTTCCTCATCCCTTTTTGTTCGTTTCCCACAATCCCTCCATATCCACTCCCGTGTTTGTTTTAATATGTAAACATGAATTATTTTATCATTTAAGGGTGTAAATAGTGTTAGTGTTTTTCTATATATAAATATAGATTTAGACTATATATTTATATAGGTAGAAATACTATGACTACCTATATATTTTGTATAGACTGCTTTGCAAGTGTAGTTATTCTTAAGGTAAGAAGTCCCTGAATAAAGTATTCTTTTGCATTTTTAGTTTCATTTACTTCGGTATTAAAGCACCGGTACTTACGTACTAGTTGCACCGGTCTCGAGAAGTGGGTCTTGTTCAGTGATCTGGATCATGAAATTAAAAGTTAATATGGCGACAACGCAATAGCAATGACACAAGAGACTCTTTTGAAGCAATGTTAAATTGCATATCGGCCCATTTTCGACCGAAAAAACACTGATCTATATTACCAACGAGTTGGGTTAACTAGAATTTTGATGTAACCTTGAGCGAGCGGAAACGCATAGCAATTACGCAATTAACATATGTGCTAATGTTATATAACCTAGGAAACCAGTTGCACTTATGGTAATGGCATAATTGCTATGCGTTTCCGCTCGCTACGCTCGCTCAAGGTTATATCGAAACTCTAGTCAATCCAACTCGTTGATAATATTAATAAATGGTCTTTCGGTCGCCTTATTGCCACAACTCCAATAGAGTTTTCATTTCTGTCTAGTTTATCTGAGTGACCGGAAGAGTATAAAATAACTCCTCAGCGAATTCCCTTGATGAGTTAGTAAGGGAGCGAAGGTACGAGTTAAATGCCGGAAGGAAGGGAAGCAGTACTAAATCAAGGAGGTTGGCCACACTGTTATTCGCCGTAAATCAGTCTGGGCCCCTCGTTATATTTCGAGCAGGCGTGCTCCGTCGTTAGGTGGTAGCACTGTTCACTCTTACCCCCACAAATTTACACCTTTACTGACACTTTGTTTCTTTTGTCACGTGCTGAAAAGGCTTGTGAATTATGGCTAGGAATCATGAAATATACCAGGCTCTTGGGGTACAACTTCATTTTTTACTTCTTCCAGCGTTTTGTGTCCTTCATACATATATATATATATATATATATATATATATATATATATATATATATATATATATATATATATATATATATATATATAACTGAGGTTGATAACCAACATCACTATATATATAAATATATATATATATATATATATATATATATATATATATATATATATATATATTTATATATATATAGTGATGTTGGTTATCAACCTCAGTCCCGAGAGATGGAAACATTGTCCCGTTAGCCCGGCTCTCGTCGTAATTAATTAATTAAAATCGTAGGATTTTGGATTATTTTCTATTAAAACTGATTTTTCAGACCAATTCAATGTTAATCGAAAAATACTAGAATCATTTCATATCATTACTAGAACATTTGTTTTTCAATGTTTGTGTTTATTGGATCGATTTCAGAATGATGATAAGTTTTGCCATAATATTGCTACTTATCCAAATCGAATTCTTATCATTTTTATGACATTTATGTTATTATTCGACAAACGTGCAGATAACATAACCCTATTGATAATTAGATTACGGATTACAAAAATTAAGGTAATTTTGCAATATCATATTGTGTGCAATTTTCTAGTTCGGCTTGTGGTTCTTTGTTGGTTGCACGTCTAAAGAGAAAATTAACACATATAACAGATTCAAAACTATTAATGAGGCACTTAATTAAATTATTTTCTTTCAAAAATGTTAATTCTATTCGAACTATGCATTAATATTTAAACTGATTCATTCTTCTACTCCTTTTTATGTTCCATATATTCTAAGGACTGTAGTTCATTGATCTTGAGACAATTAGTAGTTATTATTTTACAGTAGCAATTAATGTCTTATATATACTCAATAAAACAATATACAATTAAATTTATTTTAATATTTTTATTTTTATTTTTAGCTGGGACGACCAGACTGGAAGTATCTTACATCAAGAAAACACGTTTCAAAAACTTGGCTATCTTATGGAACAAAAAACAGTGAGTATATTATATAATAACGCAGTTCGTTTTATTACAGTTTTTTCGGGGTTTTTTTGTTGTTTTTTTTTCATGTTTTTCATCATGTTTTTGTTGAAATTTGAGATATCTATAAAGAAAATACATATTACTGTTTTATGGGACCAATTCTGTATTTCCTGAATTGATTGTCCTGGTAAAGATTTTACGCTCACAGAACTCAGTGAGCTGGAAAGGAAAATGTTATGCTGGTATTAATACCTTCCACAAATATATTGCTTTACTTCGAAAAACAATGATAGAAACTATTCTTAAATTTCATTTGGTAAAGTACATTCATTCCAGAGACCATATCTCGCTCTGTAGAACGAACCAATGCTTCGGGCTCGATATGACTTGAAATTCCCTGAAGCTCATTAATGTCTGAAAATGAACACCAATCACCAAGAGCTATGTTCTCATTCGTCAAAAAGGGTCTTTTTATTTCCCAATACCTTCTGACAGCAAGTGTAGAAATAAACCTTATTTAAGTGTTTTCAAACGTATTCATAATACGTTTTGAAATATGTACGACTATTTTTGATTTAATCTAGAAAAAATAGCTATAACAACAAAGACGGAACGGCCATAGCCACGTTGAATGCATTGGTTCCCGTTGATCGCCGGCGTGCGTGGCCTGCATCTGAATGGGTGACCGACCACGCGCCGTTGGCATTATAAAAGAGTGGGCAATTTGTAGATAGCCCAATTATTGACACGCCGTTTAACAAAGAAAAAAAACACAGCAACCAAGAGAAAATGAGATACTTCAAATAAATTCACCCTTCATGGAATATATTGTTACTTGAATAAACTAGCATCTCTAATAATCGTTTGGTTTATTATCTTTGTTCACACCCAGCTGAGAATTATTTTTCAATTTGAAAAGACAATGAATTAAACTAATTGTTAAGAGCTGCGTGAAGAGTTGATAATTTTTGCTTGTTCAACCCTCTGCTATCTTCGTGCAAGACTAGGCCTCTAAAGGGGTGTTTGTATCTACTCTAAGAGATTGCTAAGGCTTTACCATTGAGTACGTTAAGAAACAATTCATAATCTTAGCTGAGGTATTCTAAAAAATGTATGCTTTGAAATTCTAGACACTAGTGTATTGTAAATTGTCCTGCCGGAAGCTGAAAAATGATTTAAGAATTATCTTATATATTATTCCGCGTATATTGAATAAGACAAGCAATATAAAAAAAAAAAATACATACAAATAATGTAATGGCATTATTTAAAAAAAAAAAAACATGTAATTTTGGTAAACATCCAATATGTACAGATATATTCTCTTCTTCTAATTTACGTTTGTAATATAAATAAGTTTCCATGTTCACCCGCATGTACAAGACAAGAATATTTATTACTAACAATAAAAAACAAATGTCCTATTATTTGTTTAGTATGATTTGTTGCTCAGACAAGCCAATGCTTCTGCCAGGGCTTCAATTTTAATCCAAAATTGAAAAGTTTCAATTTAAATATTTTCAGCTCGTCACCCCTTTCTCCAGCTCTATAAGAATAGAAAATCGGGGTCAAAATGGCTTAGAGCCTTCACAGTCGACATTTATTGCCATGACGTTTATCGTAAACGTATTCTCTGCATTTCTGCAAAATCCTCACTGAGATTTTAACTTAATTGGTCCTCTATTAAGCTGTTAAGGTCTGATGTACTAATTGGGAAGTAGATGATATGTAGAGAAATTTAAAAAAAATAAATAGTGCTTTAGATCTTGCTTAATCTATTTTAAATTTTCATATTAAGATCAAAAATATGAATACCTACGTGAGTCTGCGATACATAGGCCCAGAAAAATCAAATAGCTCAAATATAGCTTTTACAATTCCCTACCTCACTATGCTTGTGTAGAAAAGGTGACAACCATTAAATAGCAGGTGCTGATGGTCATTAAAAATTAATGTATAGGTTTCAAGAACGTGCGTCGTGGATATTGTTTTGAAAAAATTTACGTGAGCTATTGAAATAGTAAAACATTCATTTTTTTTCTTTACGGCGCATCGACATATCCGACCATTCGCGCCATACATATTATATATACAAATACACATTCTCTAAACAAACACATAGACAAACAGGAAAGAGAGATTTTTATTACAGCGATTTTTGGTAGCTAGAAGTTGGATCGATTTGAAATTTTTAAAATATTATGTCTACAACCACAACAGCTGTCATAACAAACATCAGAAGGTAGAATGTGACAGGAAATGTAATATATCAGCTGTAACAATGGTCCATAAAAGAGCCGAACAAGACAAACAGGACGAACAGCAGTTCCAGAGGTTTAACGCTTGTACCACTGCTTTACGACCTACAACGAATGCTGTGTTTGATTCAGTCCGTGATCTGGAGGCAGATGGTGTGTCAATCCACTTCAAAACAAGATGTCAGGTCTCTCTGAGGAGGGGATCACCAATGCAAGACCCCCTATTCGTCCTGACTGTTGTACGTACTTATAATCTTCAATACTCATGAATGTATATATATATATATATATATATATATATATATATATATATATATATATAGAGAGAGAGAGAGAGAGAGAGAGAGAGAGATTTAATTATATACATCTATCCCTCTCCTTAGTATTTGGCGGCAGTGGAAAGGCAGTTCTCCCCAGGGTGCAGATGAAGGTAGCAAACAAAGCGCGTCAAACTACCCAGTATGGAGTTTTGTATATACATATACATATATATATATATATATATATATATATATATATATACATACATATACAGGGTGCCCCACGTTGTCATAACTTTAGGGGTTTATTCTCCATCCCATTTAATGCGTAAATAAATCGTAAATAAAGGCCACATTTGCAGAATCTTCATTAAATTTCCAATAAGAAACACTCGTTATTGAAGTATTATGTAAATTAAGTTCTATATTAAAAGCCATATAAATGAGAGTGTTTAACATTAGTGTTTTATTAAATTATTCAATATTTTCTTAATCACTTATTTCTAGACTTAGAGGTTTGCCTCCGCCTCAAAAGTTGCATTATTTAATGCGTTTCAAAATGAAACCTCGCAATTTAAGAAAAACTTCTATTTCAATCTATTTTTTTCTGATTTCTAAGTCAAAAACGATAAATTTGCTTTTGCCTGAACGAGCCATTCTGAACAAATTCTTTAATTAAAAGCGCATTAAATAATGCAACGTTTCAACTCATACTCTAAGTCTAGAAATAAGTGATTAAGAAAATATTGAATAATTTAATAAAACACTAATGTTAAACATTCTCATTTATATGGCTTTTAATATAGAACTTAATTTACATAATACTTCAATAACGAGTGTTTCTTATTGGAAATTTAATGAAGATTCTGAAAATGTGGCCTTTATTTACGATACAATGATCACAAATTCGAAAACCTCAGTTTTTCTTTAAAAAAGCCAGTAGTTATTAAAAAATACAAAAGTTTGAGTAGGTCCTCTACATTTTCAGAAAGAACGCTCATTTTTGCGCCCCTGAACTACAAATGGGATGCAGAATAAACCCCTAAATTTATGACATCTCAACGTGGGACACCCTGTATATAGGTAAACCTATAGGAAACGTTCGGCTAATATGTTAGTTGTCGTTTTTTCTCATTAACATCTCTGGCTGGAAGAGGAGCCTTGCTGAAGGGGCCAAAATTAACCTTTTTGTTTCAAAGAATTATAAACACAAACGTGGAAACGTGGATGTACACGTTCATGTGGGGCCTTTGTGTGGCGGGCCCTATACTGCTTTTGTGTGAATGTACTGCTATTTAAAAAGATCATGGTGCTTTTCAAAATTTGTGTAAGTAAAAAAACAAATATTGCAACTAATTCAGGAGATAGACGTTCATTATGTTTCTACACAGTACACAAGATATATCAAGATTTCATACTTTTGATTAAAACCGTTTTGACTTGATAAAAATTTATTACGTATATACTATTCAAAATCAAAGTCATTCATAATAATTGATATAGGTAACATTTTATTTTTATTATTTATTTAGTTGTCGTGGCTAGGCCATTAGACTTTTAAAACAATTTTTTTTATCGTTTACGTAAGGGTTTAGAACGTATTCACGATTTTTTCTTCTTCATTAGATGTGTTTTGTCTCGTCTTTGGTCCAGCTACTTGAAACGTTCTGTCGTATATTGGCTCCCATCACCAAGTACTTGAGTCACCATACGAGACATTTTAACGAAGATATTTAAAATAAAGAAAACCCGGGATAACCAAAACTTACGAGAAAACGTCTTTGGGTCTATTCGGTACTGGAAAGTTTGTGCCAGGAAAAATGACACGACTCAGTTAAGACAGGATTATGCTCTCAAGGAGTTTGTAGACGCGTGATAAGTAATTCATCTTACGGAGTACGGTTTGGTGTAGCCCCATTCCGAATCATTCCCACATATAGCATAGTAACATCTCTCTCTCTCTCTTTACTCACTCGCACTGTTTATATAGGTGTCGTTCGTAGTTGTTAAAGTAGATATAGTTCAATGTTATAACAATATATAATAAGAGGCTACTAGATTTGATTAATTAATCAAATTTCAATAACGCTTCAAATTACTCTTCACTTGTTAATTTACTTATTTCCCACAATGTTACAAACCATTTTGATACCTGTTTTGGAAAATATGTTATAAATACAAAGGCTGCAACCTCAACTTGAAGAGGAGATCCTTCAACCAATGGGGCCACTTTGAAGCTGCATGATTCAAATATCGATAATTGATATACCATATGTTTAAAATTAATTTTCCAGAAGAAATAAATAAAACTAAAATACAACACCTAATTAATATGTGTATTCATTTATTTGACAAAAAACAAAGAATACGTTTTAATTAAGGGAGGAAAACGAGTGTGTTTTAATTATGTTGTGAAAGAACTAGACGTTTTTTCATTTACCTGAATTATGTATTACTATATTTGTTCTGTCTCTATATTTATTTCGATTACTTATCAGCTGACTTAAGTCTGCCATATTGGATTCATAAGTCTATGATCAGTCTTTACGTGGCCCTATTGGTGGAAAACAAGATGACGGTTTATAGCCTTTGAATTTATATCATATTATCCAAAGAGGCAACAAAAAGGTTTGAAACGTGTAAAAAAATGAATAAACCAGTAAACTGTAATTTGATGTTGTATAGTTCTATCGCCTATTCTAGGTTCTATCACAGTCAAGTGTCATGTAATTATTTATTAATAGCTGTCATAATGAATCGAGATTTTGAAAGGAGGCAAATAACAAATATTAAGAAATAAGCTGATTATAAATTAAGAATGATTTGCTTATTAATGATTTATTTTAACATAATGGCTAGATAACTTCATTGAGCTGAAAAAATGTTATGATTTTACAATATATATAGCACAATAGTTGTAGAGAGCTTCGTAAAAAAATTATTTAAAACTTCTATAAAAAAATATGTATGTATATCAAATCAATAAACAATAATGCCTTAGTGGACATAGTTTTCCAAATTCAATATTTTTCAAGGGAACTCGATCCATTAGGATATTGTAATTTTTATCAGAAATTTGCTTTAGATTTGCCACTAATTGTGCTTTTATCAATTATTATATTTTAATTATTACTTTATTTTCTTATTGCTTTGGTCATTAGCGCCTAGCTACAAAAAACTTAACAGGATTTGAACTAGCAGTTCCTCGAAGAGTGTCCGAATTAGGGAAAAACCTGTAAAGTTGAGACAAAAAATCAAAGTAAATGTAAAAAAAAACCTGTGTCAAAATAAAAATAGAGTATAAAATATAAACAGCAACCGATACTTCTTTCATTTGAGTATGAAATAACTTTGTACCTTATAAATTTAATATCATATTTGTTAGATGTGGCGTTATGAATACTCATAATTTTATACTTTGATGATTCCTAGAAGTGAAGCAACATAAAATAAACATACAGTCATCTATATATATTTATTTGAGTGGTGCAGCCGTATCCTTACACAGCCATTAGTATGTTTGGGTGCATTTAACGTCATTTTCTCTCCTGTTAGCCACGCTTTCGTGTCTCCAGCCCGTGGACCCGAAAGTTGCAGTAGGCCTTTTAGGATGTAAGTCTTCCTATTCACATTTGGCCTCTAGGTTCGAGGCGAAAGTGATTTCATTCTTCTCTTTCGCAAGAAAGTTTTATTTTTATTGCAATCGTTAAGTATTGTAACGCAATTCAAATCCCTAAGATTGACATTTTGTTTATCAAAACTAGGAGTTCCTTCCAAAGTACTAATTTCTATCTCTCGAGCAATAAGAATGAAGTGAAAGAATGTTGCCACTCCAATCAAAAGAAGAAAAGAATAACATTCTTCAATTGAAGACGAAATACCATAAATTAGCTTATGAAAAGAGAATAATTTGACTATTCAAATATTTAAAGAGACGACAGAGGAATTAGCCTCTTATCGCCTCTTGGAGTCCATTGAAGACATGCCTGAAAAAATACTGTATCTCTCCAAGCATACACCATGAGAAGTGTTGTACAACCATAGCTTTCTACACTCGTCATTGTAGAACCAGAAGTAGGCCTTTTGGGGGAGGGGGGTGCTGCTAGTGTTGTCTCTCTTCAAAACCTGAAACATTATCTAAAGCCGCGGTCACACTAGGCTGGTTACCAGCCGCTACTAGCCAGCCGCTGGGGAATTAACAGCAAGCAGCCTAGTCTGACCCAGGACCAGCGGTTGGGGAATGCTAGCGGGCTGGTAAGTACCAGCCAAAGTCAGAAGTTGAACATGTTTAACTTTTTAGCGCTGCTTACTAGCGCTGCCGGTCACGTGATCTCCTCGCTAGCCCCAGCCAGCTAATGTGACATATATGTATATCCTATTCTAAATATTTTATCATTTATATTATAACCTTGGAGGCCGGGTGGCCGTGCGAGTTAAAGCCTTACCACTTAACACTCCGTGTCAAAGGTCGTGGGTTCGATTCCTACTATGGGGTGATGGCTTTTGTTTAGAAAAAAGAAAAGACATCAGCCCTGTCATGGCTACAGAAGGGTGGTAAGCTATAGATAACCCGTCCTAAAATTCTTAGTTTATGATAATGGACGTTAAAATTTAAATTATAAATAAATATTATAATAGTTTTATTATTGTTTTATTTTGATCAATTGTTTTTTTTTTTTTTTCGTTTTAGCACTTTCATCCGAAGGAAAGTAGCTATTGAGGTTGCACTCATGACGGAATTGTTGAAAAATTGTTTCAAATCCTTATCGATCCTACCTAGTAGACACCGAAAATGACCCCCGTATATATATATATGTGTGTGTGTGTGTGTGTGTGTGTGTGTGTGTGTGTGTGTGTGTGTGTGTGTGTGTGTGTGTGTGTGTGTGTCGGACCACCGGGAGGGGGGTTTACCCCGGACCCAAAACGCTAATTTGACCATTCCAGGCGTAGTTTTTGTTTAATTTCAACGAAACTCGGTATTTGTTGTGATCCTGCGTAAAGAAAATTACGTTGTAAGAATAAACTAAATCCGTTTATTAGGCGGGGGGGGGGGGGGGGGGGGGTTACTCTGGAGCGAAATTACTAATTCGATATTATTTCTCACGTCTACCGCTAGGGGTGCTGTATCCCGTTCCTGCATCAGACCAAAAGACGAAAATGAGAACCTTTCGTGTATTTATTAAGTAGTTTTAATCAGCTTTCATTTGTTATTGAATAGTCATGTCGCAAGGACGCAGGGTTTCCGAGATATAAGTGAAACCCCGAAAAATGGGACCTTTTAACCCCCCCCCCCCCCCCCCCCCCCCCGCTGCCCTCGGCACAAAGACTACTGGCGGGGACTTTTGATATGTTCACCTCCTACCCGGACCATAGGAAAGTCCTTTGACGTATACACAGTTACGTCAAAAATGTTGTTTTGTTTTTTTTTTTTCGTTTTTAACGGTGCATCAACTAGTTGGCTATTAGCGCCAGGCTATCTACAGGTTGCCACCCTTTTATAATGCCAACGGCACGTGGTCGGTCACCCATTCAGGTACTGACCACGCCCGACGTTGCTTAACTTCGGTGATCTACGGGAACCGGTGCATTCAACGTGGCTGTGGCCGTTGGCCAAAAATGTTGTTCCAAAAATTTCCAGCTATAGCTGCTTTTAAGCATTCGTTGCCTGGGCTGTGTCCACTGAAGTAGAATTAAAACCCCAATTGATTACTTTACAGTCCAATGAGGCCGAGATTGTGCAGTTCAGGCCTGACGTGTGTGGACAAGAGGAAGTTTGCTTCACATGCAGTGGGTCTAAGATAACTGGACTGTGCAGTTCCGGCCTTGAGGTTTATTAAATTAGCGTGTTGAGATTTAAACTGAACGTGTATGGCCACCTTAAGCCTATACATGGGACTCCAAAGAAATTGTATTATTTCCATATTCTTCAGTTAAAAAAACTTCATATTTGTTCATTACGGCTTTTATTTCGTTCCTTCTTGTTGGTGTATTTGAGAATCAGGAAGTTATCTCTATCCTGGAATTTTTTGAGTTGTGATTTCTTTCTTTCTGGTGATCTCTTCTTAATTTAAATAATTCGTGACTACAAAAGAGTAAAACTACTTACGATTATTTGTTATTTATGCATGTTATTTTAATCATATTCAAAATAAAAAAGGGTGGCAACCTGAACTCAACGCGTCCTAAAAATCTCTGTTACTTATAAATGAATGTTAAAATTTGTTTATCTACCTGTCAATCTCTCTCACTTATCACTCTCTCTCTCATACACACGCTATTTTATGAACAATTTACAAATGTATAGTAGAGAAGGGATTCTCTTCACGAATTATTAACAGTTTTACCTTTCGAAATATTTAATTTCGAATTAGGAATATTTCAGATTCGTTGCTAAATTAATATTGATTATCAACATTCTAAATTTAAGCGTTTAACCAAATTGCTTGGAAGCTTAGGCTATTGACTTATATCATTCTAGTATTAAATAAATATATAATTTTGAATAATTTACGAATTTACATCTTAAACTTATCATAATCATAGTGTTAGATTTTACTTTAAGCAGAGAAGTGACTTTCCGAAATAGATCACATAATGCTGACCTAGGGAAAAGCTATTAACAGGGAAGGTTAAAATGGCCAGTTCTAGTAATCGTTTTACTACTAATCTAACATAATTTTCTTCCTTATTTGATATTATTATTTTACAAATACGCGTCATCACTTATTTATTGCCCATCCACTCTCTCCACCAAGGCAACTCAGACGACAGTGGCCCGCAGATCTGCTGTAGTGAAGTGTTAGCAATGGCTTTCTCTTCCTTCAATTGCGTTAATGTATGTGGCTCTCCTATCTCTCTTCGACTCCTGGCATTGGTCGGAGCTGAATGGAGCTTATGTAGGCCCCATTCAACGTCATCTGAGCGTTTTTCTGACGTTAATCGAGGATGAAGTTGGGAGGCCTTGAGCACTAAACTCTCATGTTTCATAATATTACTAGATGTATTCATATAAAGAATGTAGTATGCAAAAAAAGAAATTAATAGAATCACCACAGATTGGTTGGTTTTGTTCCAGTGAAGTCGAAATACCAGGAGTTTGTATTCTAAGCATTATCTTCATAATAGTTTTAATTAACACTGTGAGATGAGGAAGTTCTTCTTTTAATAAGTCATTTATTTTATAAAATAATATTTATTGCAAAAAATTAAATTTTTTATTATCATTTATCCCTGATGATAATTTGAAAGGTTATGCAATCTTTCTCAATCACATTACAATGTGAGGGTAGCATGTGCTGTATCTTTTTCTACTTTTTTCTTCTCCTATCTAAAGGCGTTGTTTAACCAGGTAGCAATCAGGTTTTTCAATCAGCCTTTTCAATTACCTCCCTCAATATTTTACTCTCATAGAAAGATTGCTACTACCGCCAATGAGTGAGTTTTTTTTTTTTTTTTTTTTTTTTTTAAGTTTAATTTTCAGATCGTTGATTTAGGTACTCTTTAAAGAGATTGTTCATTGATATTATCTTAATAAAAACAGTCAGAGAGTAAATTATATCGCGTGGAGGTTATCATTATTTTGATATTATATTTGCCGTATTATTTAAAATTACCTTGAAATATCTTTACAACTGCAAAACAACGTTTTTGTTTTAATTCATTTAAGTTGTAAATTGGAATACCATTTATGGTGTAAGGCCGATCATGTTATAATGGTTTCAACGCCTGAATAAATCAAATATCTGACTAATAGAGCTACCATTAGCATAAATCATTGTCCTTTATTTTCAATTTAAAATGGCACAATACAAAAATCTTAACTGCTTTATACCGGGAGTCTAAGTTTTATTTTATTGCATATTGAAAATGGATTGAATAAGCGATAAGGGTATATTCATTTCATGCATTAGATAAAACAATAAATAATTAATAATAATAACTTAAAGTAAAATACAAAAATTTACTGACTGCATGTTTTAATTCTTTACAAACTATCGACGAATTTTAATTTTTTTACGTCCATCTCAATATTAGTGTAATAAGAAAATACACACACACACACACACTTTTTATATTCCTTCGATTGAGATTTGGCATTAGCTTCCTTCAGTTCTATAGATTTAATCCTCTTAAAACTGGATTGAAATCAGCCCTGTTTTTTTCTCTGATTGCCTGACTGGGCGAAAGTCTTTGAATAATAAAGGTTTTAATCTGTATATTTTTTTTCTAAAGAAAGTAACTATAAAATCTCAGTTTAATAACACCCCAATAGGCAGGGGAGCGAGCCGTTCATATTTATATTTAATACTAGCTGTTATCCGGCGTGCCATGCTACACCTACTTTCTGCATTAAGAAAAGCCTAAATAAATTAGAAACCAAATAAGTATTATTAAAATCTAATAACACGAATCTGTTACTGTTTCGAACCCGTGACCTCCTAGCTGGGAGTCCTAGACGACTTTGACCTAACCTATAACACCCCCCATATCAAGACATACATGTATGCCAAGTTTGGTAAAAATCGGTCTAACGGTGTGGATTTTTATTTTAAAAAAAAAAAACATACAGACAGCAACTGGTACACGTTTTTGACCTGGCCTATGACACTTCCCTGATCAAGACCAACCTGTGTGCCCAGTTTGATCAAAATCTGTCAAACGGTGTGGGTTTGTATAAAGAACAAACATACAGACAGACAGATGGTAGCCGTTTTGACCTAGCCTCTGGCAATCGCCGTATCAAGATCTACCTGTGTTCCACCTTAGGTGAAAATCGGTCGAACGATGTGTATTTTCATAGGAAACAAACATACAGACAGACAGCTGGTAGAGGTTTTTGACCTAGCCTACGGCACTCTCCAGATTAGGATCTACCTGTGTACCGAGTTTAGTCAAAATCGGACGAACGGTGTGGATTTGCATAAGGGACAAACATACAGACAGACAGCTGGCAGATTTTTTTTTTGACCTAGCCTACGAGATCTCGTATCCTACCACATAGACCTACCATTATTCCAAGTTTGGTCAAAATCGGTCAAACGGTGTGGATTTGTATAAGGGACAAACAAACAAACAGACAGAAAAACATACAGGCACGTGATTTTTATATATATAGATTTAAAGAAACGTCCGATTATAATTCATTTTTGCACAATAGGTAATTAATTTCAAAAGGTCCGATGAAGTCCGAGAAAACTGTTAAAAGAATGAAAAGATGTGTTCGGACAACGGGGAGGTCCCTGAATTGTGTTGTTTCAATTTTGGTAACGTTTCGGTTAGTGAAATTATTTGTTACAAAAATTATTTTTTTAACAGATATGGATGGATTGACATGACGATTTTTTACATTCAATCAAACTATGATTGACATTGTTTGGAGAAGAGAAAGTGAAAATAAGAGAAAATAATTCATGTGAAAAGTAGACATTATAAAGTAATTTTTTTTTTCTACGGTACATCTGCATTAAGGAAATTCGGCCCGGGCTATCCATAAGTTGCCACCTTTCCTAAGCATCAAGCATCCATGGTAGAGCAGGGAATTATTTCAGCGGGCCCATAGATGAAGGAACCCAACCTGCTACTGGCGGGACTCTAATCCGCACGAGTATCCTTGGCATTAGCCACTCGACCACGGCGAGAACTTATAAAATACGGTATTTAAAAAAACAAATGTATCAACTTACACCAGCAGTTTTGTTGAACTTTTCCATTTACACATATGTGGAATCGGAGTAAATTGAAGGAATTTCTTATGACATGTGTGTACCGAAATAGGTGCAGCTGTAACTTTCGGTGAAAACTGTGTTGTTTTCGTTCCCTTCATGGCGAAATATTGCGAGCTTCTATAGTAAAATTTCCAAGTTACTATATGTACAAACTTTAGAAAAAATTCCATATCTATTTTTTGTATTTAATGCATTAGTTCCATCTTGGACCATTTTGGTAAATTTCGGATTGAGCCATCAGGACACCGGGCAGGTTTTCCTCTTGCTAAACAATTAAAGATGTCCCAAACGTTGAGAACACAGTGTATTTCCAGAATCTAGGAAAGGGGGTTTGTTTGGCATTATTCAAGTATTTTTCTGGTCAATGAAAATTCTAATATAAAGCTAAATAACTAACATAAAACTTTGTGTGTCAATATTTAACGTACAAAGCATGCAACCTTGTTGCCCTTACACGGCTGTGAGGGCTGCGTGTGGCTTCTACTCGGATAATCCGATAGTTAAGCATCTCTCCTCAGGTATAGAAGGTGTCCGTATCTCTGGTATAATAAGACAGTCGACACCTCTAGGCGGCTTCAGCAACACCTCAGTGGTTGAGGCTTGTTATGAATAATCTAGATCATGTAAAACATGGCTGATAACCATCTAAGGCTTGGTATAAACAGCGCTTAGCCACCTTTATCCATTAACGAGTTTCTTCATGAAGGTATTTGTGACGCACAGACCACATCCAGGAGACGTTAATTGACAGAACGTCAAGCCGTCTGTTTGGTTGATGTTACTTTGAAGGACGTTACTATCCTATAGAATCCTAGTGTCAGTTACAGTTCTTACTCGAGACGTTCCATCAAGAAAGGAGAGGTTTCCTATAGGACCCTGGTTGGAGGATCACTGAATTTGTCAAATATCAGTTCCTAACACAATATGTTCTGTAGGAGGGAGGAATTGCCCTATATTGAGCACAATATTATTTTTCACAATGTACTGAAGCAGTCACGGTAACATATACTGATAAACTGGATAAAACCGTTTATATTTAGACATATTTGTCTGAACTGTCAACTATCGGATAGAGCCATGATATTAAATTAACCTTAAAAGAAATTAAGAAATTTATATTATGTCATCCAATTCAATATCATTTTTTTCACATGGTCATGAAAAACACATCGACACAGTTTAGACGCCACAATGCACAGGTAACTGGCAGGTGCTAATTAGGTGCTTAAATCTAAGCGAATATTACTGACTCCTTCTCCTCACTCATTCTTAAGGGAAAATATAATGCAAACATGTTTCTAATTTACTGGCATAATCATTATACTGCCCAATGCAATTTAAAGGAAGAAACAAGGACCAATTAAATACTGAGGAAAACATAAAAAAAAAGCATTCAAATTTTAAGAATCGATTACTCCGACTGAGATCGCTACTTCGAAAATTGTGTAAATATTGCTTTTGTAGAAAATTTAATTATCTTTGGAATGTTTAATTACCCAGATTCCCAAAATTTATTCGAAATATCTACCAAAATATTAAAACTGCTTTTGTCTGCTTATCATTTATGTTTTCTAAAACTTTCTCAGGATCAAACGAGACTAACATTTTATCTCTTAGTTTAGATGAATGTCAAGCAATTGGAAAAATGTTCACCATAGTCCGCTGTCTCGAAGTATCCAATATTAAAATTCCAAACCAACCACACATAACCATCCCTAACCATCCCTAATCATGCCTAACCATCCTCAACCATCCCTAACCATCCCGTAGGTGGCTGCTGTTGGTGAAGGAAATTTATATTATTATATTATATATATATATATATATATATATATATATATATATATATATATATATATATATATATATATATATATAGTGTACATTTCTCATCAGCACTTCCCGATGCGATCTACGTGATATGCGGGAGGAATGAATGAAACGCGCAAAAATAAAGGCACGGGCTTGCTGAACGCGTTACATTGAGGAGTGGCGGTAAGCGTAAGTACCAAGCAAACTCATACTTTATTGGTTTCTGATAGACAAGTCTCACCCAAAGGGATGTACCGTGACAGTACAGCCTGTCAAGGTATGTCACGTTTCTCAAGGTATGGGATGTTCTTTCGAATCCTTTATTCCGTCCTGACTGGTGTCAGACTCCTACGCTCCTCCTTAAAAATGCGGCTAAAATTACCAAATGTAGTGCACCTTACACTTTTGTACGCACTTAATTCAAATTGCCCTACATTTTTCATGGTTCTTTTTCTACTACACATAAATCGAAATAATTTAAAACGTCTAACTTGCAGGAACTGCGTGATCTTAGCGTTTTTCATTTCGTATTCCTAGAGTCATTTGGAAAACTTAGAATAGAAACAGTAAATGTTTTGTTTTGCTCTTTCGTGAAAAATGTGAACACATGAAAATCTAAAATGAAATCTGAGAAGCAAGATTTTAGGCACAACAACAGAAACTTTAATGTATCCTAAGCGGAAATTACTCCTTCCACCTTCTCAAAGTTTGCTCTAGGAAACCACTATTACAAATACGTTTTTTATTTTATTAAATTTTGTAAAATAAAATACTCATTTTATTGATAAATTCAATTTAGAAAAATAAAAACCAATTAAAAACTCAGACAAAAACCGTTCAAAACAGTCACTTTCGAAATTAAAGCTCCGAATGAAATCGGCCTATCAGAAATGATTTCAGAATAGTTTTTGGAGAAAATGTAGGAAGCCTTTTAATAATAGCCCTCCATCGCCATGATTTCCCAAACGTTTTTGAAATATTTTCAAAAATATACGAATATCCTGTCTGTTTATAACACTTCTTTTTAAATACTTTCATATCCCCAAAAGTGATAAAAAATTCAATACCGTTGTTTGGATAAATCTAAAACGTCTAGAAAAAGTTTTCAACTGAATCCATAGTTTTTAAGTTCCAGATCTGAAAATTAGTTAGGAAAACTAGTTTTATGGACTTATAAAAAACGATAAACAGATATGGTCTTAAAAATATCTGGCATTTTACAAGTTTTCTAATGTGGTTTCATTCGTTTTCCTACATTATTTTATTTCATTTTGAGTTTCGCAATTTTAGTGATGAGCTCATGACGAAGGAAGTGGTTTCAGTCTAGTAAAAAAAAAAACAAAAAACCAAACAAATAAAAAAAAAAAAGAAAGAACACTAATAACTAAATTAAGAAAAAAGTAAAATGAAGAAAAAAAAAAACAGATAAAATAAAAAACAAAAGTAGCAAGAATTACATAAACTAATTTGAGTATTTAATTACTCGAGTAAATGCTTATTGGTATGTTATATATATGCAAGTGTCCTTAAAAAAAAAAAAAAAAAAAAAAAAAAAAACAATTATATTATATTATAACAACATTACAGAAATAAGAGGATCAAGTTAAAAAATAAAGAATGATGTAAATTAATTAAAGTTATTTTAAAGTTTATATTTTGTTATATAAGTTGAGTTTTTTAAAGTGTTCGAGTATTGTGTTGATGTATGGACTACCTTCAGTCAGTAAGTCGTGAAGGTCGTAAGGAATGTCTAAGTCAGTACGCAGTCTACAGTCTGTCAGTATGTGTTTAATTGTCAAAGGCTCATTACAACTTGCACAGGTTGGTCTCTGCTTTTTTTCCATTAAGTACCATGCTTTGATAGTGTTTTTAATTTCTCGTAATTTCGTGGCTGATCTCTGCCAGTCTAATTCCCATTCTTGGAGGACCTGTGCATGTAATGTTGTACATACGTCTGATGTTGTCAGTATGTTAATGTCTGTAGTCTGTCTTTTTGTCGCCTGTTTCGCCGCTAAGTCTATACGTGTGCTTTGTGGAATGTCTTCATGTCCTGGTAGCCATAGCATCGTGATGAGTTTGTTATGTTCTTGCAGAGTGTAAAGATGTGAGAATATGCTTGTTATGATTGGGTTTGTGTTGTAGATGTTTTCCAAGGAGAGTAAAGCACTCAAAGAATCCGTACATATAGTGAGTTTTTCTTTTTGTACAGTATTGATGTTTGTCAGTGCTAGTAATATTCCTTGTAGTTCCGCTGTGAAGACTGTGGTTTGGTCAGGTAATTTCATCTGGTATGTTGTATTGTCTACTATTGCTGCTGTCCCGGTGCCGTAGTTTGTTTTGGATCCGTCAGTGTACAAATACTCTCCGTCTGAGTTCTGATTTATTATTGAATTAAACATTGTCCTGTAAAATATTGAAGCTGTTGGGTCAGTTTTTCTGTACTTTGTCAACGTCAAGTCAATCTTTAAGTTCTTTACTCTCCATGGAGGAATTTTTGTAATTGCATTCGTGTAAATTGGTGTTTGTAATAGAGTGCTATAGTTTGCATTTTCCTTTATTCTCAACATCAGTGGTTTTGCACGTGACCTCGTGTATTGCTGTAGATTATTATTATTCAAAAAATCTTGGACGCATCTGGCGCCCAGCCCTATTGATTTAGCTATAAATCTAGTGCAAATCATTTGTCGTCTGTATTGCAGAGGAGGTTCACCTGTCATGGCACATAGACTCTCAGCTGGGCTAGACCTAAAGGCACCAGTAGCTATTCTGAGGCCAGTATTATGTATAGTGTCAAGGAGTTTTAATGTGGTTGGGCTGGCAGATGAATAAGCTATGCAGCCATAATCCTGAAGAGACCTGGTATAGGCACGATAGAATGTAAGCATAGTACATTTGTCAGCACCCCACTTTGTATTACTCAGAATTCTCAGTAAATTCAAGGATTTCTTGCATTTATTAAGAAGTCTTTTCAAATGGGGCAACCACGTGAGATGTCTGTCAAATGTTAGTCCTAGGAATGTTAGTGTGTCTGTGCAGTTAATCTTTGTGTTGTCAAGTGATATGTCACAGGTTAAGTTAAGTCGTTTTTTAGAGAAGATCATGTATTTCGACTTTTCTTTTGAAAATTTTAATCCTGATTTACATGACCAATTCTCTAAATTGTGTAATGTCTGTTGAATATTGTGTTCTGATATGTCAAGTCTACTGCTTGTACTGTATATGAGGAGGTCATCAGCATACAGACAATACTTTACACCCTGGGTAACACAGCTGCTGATAGAGTTAATAGCGATATTAAATAGCGTTGTACTCAATACCCCTCCCTGAGGCACTCCATTCTCTTGTAGAAATACATCGGATAAAGCCGCACCAATCCTAACTCGGAATGTTCGGTGGGAAAGATAATTGATTAGATATTGTAATATATTCCCTTGTATGCCCCATTCCATTAACTGTGTTAAGATTTTTCTTCTCCATACTGTGTCATAGGCCTTTTCTAAATCCAAAGAAACAGCAAGTATGGACTTCTTTTCAAGAAAGGCATCAAGGATATCGTTCTCCAGTCGAGCAATATGGTGCATCGTGGAATGTTGTGGTCTAAATCCACATTGGTAGTCACATAAAAGATTTCGACTTTCCAAAAACCATAGGATTCTTTTGTTGACCATCTTTTCCAGCAGTTTGCTGCTACAATTGGTCATAGAAATTGGTCTGAAACTCGACGCTAATGTTTTATCTTTCCCAGGCTTTAATATTGGAATAACTATAGCCTCATTCCACGAGAAAGGATAGGAGCCGTTCAAAAACACTTCATTAAAATGCTTGAGCAGAGTGACGAGGCCTATGTTAGGTAGGTTCTTGTACATATCATACGTTAGTCCGTCCGGTCCGGGTGATGTTAAGCGTACGGTCTTAAGTGCGTATTTTAGTTCGTTCATAGAAAATCGGTCATTTAAACATTGGTCAGTTTGTAAAGTTACAGGAAGTCTTATATTTTCTTCTTGGCATTTTTGATGCAAAAACTGATTTGAATAGTTAGCATTGCTGGAAACTGAAGTGAAATATTCTCCCATTACATTACTTATGTCTTTTTGATCTGTCACAGTTATGTTATTGTTGTTTATTTCGGTTATAGGTTGTCTGTATTTTTTGTGCTGAATTTGGTTTATTTTGGTCCATATGTCTAGTCCTGAAGTATGTTTGTTTATACCTGTCAAATAGTCTATCCAGCATTTTTTCTTGTTATTTTTAATTGTCCATTGGGCCTTCGCCTTCTTACGCTTGTAGTTCTGAAGGTTAATGTCTGATGGATTTCTACGAAATAAATTTAGAGCCTTTCTTCTATCTTTAACAGCTGCTTTGCATTCTTCATTCCACCAAGGGACGGGCCTTTTTTCGTACTTGTCAGAAGTCTTTGGTATACTGATTTCTGCTGCGTTAGTAATTAGTGAATTAAATTCTTGAATAGTTTTTGTCTGCCAGTTCAAGATGTTATTAGTAATATATCTTTGAAAACAGTCCCAGTCAGCTTTTTTGGTATTAAATCTTGTGATGGTATTGAAAATTGGTGTGTATGTGGAGTGTTTCACGATAATGGGAAAGTGATCGCTTCCATAAGAATCTTTGATCACCTCCCATGTAAGGCGTGTGTATATGGATGGGGTGCTTGATACGTCTATGTTTGTAAGTGTTCCTGTTCTTGGGCAAAGATGTGTCGGTGAGTCAGTGTTAAGGGAGATCAAGTCAAACTGTTCAAATATAGTTTGTAGCTGAGTTCCTTTACTATTACTGTTTGGGGAATTCCACATTAAACTTTGTGCATTCAAGTCCGCTAAAATTAGTAAAGGAGTAGGTAGTTGTGTCAGTAAGTCTTACAGTCCTAGAACATCTATAGGTTCCCTCGGTGGAAGATATACAGAGCAGATTGTTATTGGGAAAGGAAGGTGTAACGAGACAGCCACAGCTTGGATTGTCGTCCTGAGTTGGATGGGTTTACTATGGACGCTGTCAGCTACTAATATCGCTACTCCACCACATGCTTTGCCTCCCAGGGAATAGTCTCTCCTATAGATAGAGTAGCCGTGTATGCTGATTTCCTTACCTTGTTTTAGATGTGTTTCTTGTAGTGCTATTGCTTGTATAGGTAACTGACTCAGTAGCAACTTTAAGTCTCCTATATGCCTTTGCAGTCCATTAATATTCCACTGCAATACAGACATGGGTTAAGAGTTGTACTAGAAATATATGAAATGTCGCAAGTTCAAGATACACTACAGATAGACTATTTAGTTGAGTCAACGAAAGGTTGGGAAAAGGCATAAATGAGATCAGAAAGGTATAAAGGTATAATACACTTTCAGGGTGTATTGAGAGGAATTTATAGGATGTATAGATATTATAATTAAAATTACGATTTGGAATATAATAGAAAATTATAGTAAGTGAACATTTGAGTAAAACAAATATTTGCTTTGCAGTCAGAAGGTTATGGAACAAATTTCCTACATTAGAAAACTTATAAAATTCCAATAAACGCAAGGTTGTAAGCACTACGATTTCTTCCCACGTCTTTTGCTGAAAAAACAGTCTTTCTTATTGGCGGATTCTGCTGCTTAACGAACTTGATCTTTTTAAAATTATTTTTGTGCTAAATTTATAAAAAAAAAAGAAAAAAACTACTACTAGTTTTTAAAGTTACTTTTATTGAAAATAGGTTTGAGGCAGCTAGAGAGGGAACGGATTTATATATATATATATAAAAATGGGCTTCTAATGGGGGAGTAAATGGGACAATGTATATATATATATATATATATATATATATATATATATATATATATATATATATATACATTGTCCCATTTACTCCCCCATTAGAAGCCAATTCATCCAGTTTATCAACTGATAATTCCCGATTAGACGAAATCTTAAACAATGCCTCAAAACGGCGCTAATGGCCGAGATTTGTCGATGTGCCTTAAAAAAAAGACCTCAAAAATTGAATATGAATGAATGAAATTCTGTATTTTATAAGTAATAATTACAATTACAGGGAGTCTGGGCATATTATTTACAAATTTACAAAATGCTGATAAGTAAAATTAAATGCAAAATAAACAGTGTCTGCATCCAGCAAAAAATAAAAAAAATAATCAAAACTTAGCCATATAAAGAAAAAATAAATTAAAATAGCAACACGAGTAATAATAACAAATAAATCCTTATTTTATAGACATACATGTTGTTTAAGAGTAAATTTACGACAGTAATAAAATAAAATAAATAAAACAAAAAATAAATAAATAAATAAAGTAAATAAACAAACTCGAGCACAGAATAATCATAATTATTCGTTAATTATAAAAGTCCGTATCCTCATTACTTCCGTGATGAAGTAGAAGACACTGCTGCATTTGTTGGTTGTGATTTTGGTAAGGAACTGCTGTACTGCTTCTTCATCATTCCCAGGTGGAAGGTATTTCTTGATAAAGTGATTCCGAGGATGCTGTACATAGGGCAACGGATTAATATGTGAGCTAGTGTTTCTGCTTCTTGAAGGTTGCAGATTGTACACTGTTCTTCGGTATTAATTAAATATGAGCAGCCATTTATGTAAAACCGAATTTCCTTGTCCCCGCTGAGACTTAGCTGGATTGTTGACCTTTTCTTATTGATCATCATATTTGTTTTGATGTATTCTTCTCCATAACCAAGAACGTTAATCAGACGGTAGAAGCTGCTGAAAGAGGAATTACATGCCCGTCCTATATCTTTACACAGTTGGTTATTTCTCCATTTTTCCAGAATATCCTCCTTGTGTAGCAATAACCAGGTGTAGCTTGCTCTCGAAAAGACATCCTCATAGCCAATTGTATAGAGCATGTTATGGAGATTAGAGAACCAGGGATCTTGAAAATCATGCGGCCTGTTCTTCAGATGACCAACAATCCTGTTATAGCATCGTCTGGGAAATTCATCTTCATCCATAGATAATAATTTTATCCACCAATTGAGAGTTCTTTTTAAGATATCTCCACTCAAGTGCGGGATCTTGTTTCCAATCTCGCAATGTTAGGAGTCCTGGAAGGAAGGTAGAGCAAATGCTTTAAGAATTTAGTTTGAATCCTCACAATTTTCTCTAGATAACAGAGAGCCCATAACTCAGAGGAGTACAGAGCGGTTGCTCCAACAACGGAATAGAACAGTTTTTGAGTAGCTTCCCATGAGTTGCACTTTCCTCGCACCAGAATCTCCTTCGTCTTACCGATGGCCTTGGATCCTTTTAAGACAAAATACTCAGATAATCTTTGAATTTTCCGGTGCAACCAAACGGAACTCCGAGATAAAGAAAACTGTTAACATATTCAATTGGTTGATCTTTAAGCATTATAACCGGTCTCCTTTTCATTAGCGGCCCCCCAGGGAAAACAACTACTTTATTCTTTATTTTCTTTTTCTCGTTTATTATGAGCTTGTTCTTTTCGCAATATCTTACAAATGCATTAAGTTTTGCCTGTGCGTCCGTTCTTGAATCGCCCAACAATATAACAATAAACCGTGCAACGATGAGCCTGCATCTATACGCACGCCAGACAGCCCTTGCATCTCAAATTCGCTGAACACATCTTGTAAATAAAGACAAAAGAGATCGGGAGAGAGAGATTCGCCCTGGAGGACTCCTATCATAATAGATATTGCATGCAGAATAACATTCGTATTTATTTTGGGATAAAATTCAGCATTCTTATATAAACCATTCAAAATTCTTAATATTTTCCCGCTTAATCCAAGAGAATGAAGCTTTTGCCACAATAGATTACGGTCCACAGAATCGAACGCTTTGTTTAAATCTACGAAAACTACGTAAAGATTCTGTTTTTTTATTTTGACATGAATAAGGATTAGGCAATACAATGTGTACAGGTTATACATGCATGAACGTCCTTTTCTAAAGCCGGATTGCTCTCTAGGAATAAGGCAGCACAAATCTGCCCATTGTCGCAACCTTTCACCAATAATAGTTGTAAATAGTTTAGTACATGTATTGAATAGTGCTACCTCTGTAATTAGATGGGTCCAGCTTATCTCCTCTCTTGAAGAGCATGGTTAGTGCCCCTTTCGACCAACCTGAAGGAATCTTTTCTCTTTCCAGGACCTTGTTAAACAAGTTCAAGAGATAGTGTTGCCACTCTGGAGTTAGAGCTTTGAAGACCTCATAGGGGATCCCATCCAATCCTGGTGCTTTATTTGTTTTGCATTTCTGAATAGCGAGTTGTAATTCCTCCAAAGATATTTCAGCCTCAAGGAGCGGGTGTACAATGTTGTGGAAGGGTTTATCTATGTCTATATCTATGCGTGGTGCTGCATACAGTGAAGAGAGATATTGGCACCAGACAGCAACAGCGATTGGATTACTTTCAATGTTTTTCTTCGTAATGCTTTTTACTGTACTCCAAAACTGTTTGGAATTTCGAACCTCTGCCAAGTTTTTCACAACCGATTTAAAGTAGGATTTCCGAGCTTCCCTCAACTCTCTGTTATATTTCCTCTTCGCGTCACGATATTCTTCATATGCACTCGAGTCGTATCCACTTTTCTTTAGCTTGCGGTATGTTTTTCTCGCATTTTTTCTTGATGCCTTGCAATCTACGTTAAACCAAACTTTCCCTCTCCCAACTTGTTGGGCAGCTTTAGCGGGGGGTTTAATGAGATGGTTACTTTTGGCAGTGGATTTCATTGCATGGCAAAAGTTATGATAGAGCTCTTCTGTGTCTTCTGAGTTGAAGTAAATGTGTTTCAATTGAACCAAAGTTGCCAAAAAATGTGTAGATTTTTCAGGAGACCATTTAATTTGTTCAGTTTCTTTCAATGTATAATTAGTGTTGGTTTCTTGACTATCCTTAGGAATATTTAGATAGCTGGAGTTTGTTTCTCCCAGCTGAACGACTAATGCTTCATGATCAAACATATGGGACAAGTTCTTCACTTTAAGATCAGTTAGAAGTTTTAATCCCAGAGAATTAACCAATGCCAAATCCACGGTGCTTTTTCCAGAACTGGATAGAAAAGTGAAGTTTGCGGGTGAATCAGACTTAGTCCTTCCGTTGCAAATTTCCAAATTCAAGTTGTTTGCCATTTCCAAGAAATATTTACCTCGCTTGTTCAAAATTTTATCAAAGGAAGATCTTGGATATGATAAAAAAGTTTGATCAAAAATAGTCTCCTCTGACATTTCTAGGTCACCAATCCTGCAGTTAAAATCGCCAATCACGGGTACGGAAAGATTCACTATAGACTTCTTGGATATTCATAGTCTGTTCAGATAATAATGCAATAGACACTTCAATATCCAAATATGGGCTCCAATACACTGAGATTATCACAAAATGGACAGATTCAATTCGAAATCCAATGCAAACCCATAAGTTGGTTATATCTAATCTTTTTATTTCGGAAAATTTATCTTTTTTGTAAAAAACTGAAATCCCTGCGCTGTCCCACTGACTTCTGTTTAACAGCTTTACTGTATGCGTAATCATAGCCACGCAAAAAATCAGGGAGCCTTTTTTTGTGATCTGTTGCCCTGGTTTCCAAAAAACAAAAAATATCTATAGTTTTAAAAAATGAAATTGTTGTAATTGGGAAGTCGCCTAGAATTAATATTTGGAAGCCTGCTACATTCCATGACAATACATTTACACCTATTCCACGCCGGGTCGGGAACCGTTGAGACAGTTGAGAATGGTCTGGCTATGGGACCTGCATCTTCCTTGGTGGACTCTTCAAAGATTCGGCGCGACGACGAAAGGCGAACCTCTCCAAGACAGCCGAAGTACGCTCAGCAATACCACTATTCTCCAACTCCTGGAAGTTCCTCTTCATCGGGCTGTTTGTGTCGTCAGCTGCTTTTGAAGTTGAAGCTCCTTTGATGTTTTCACTAGGTTTTGCAGCTCCGCTAGTTTTCATCAAAGATTTATTCCTCTCCAACTGCTCAAGGGAGTAGAGCTGCCCGTTTATAAAAAGTTTGTCCCTTCTCAATGCTGCAGGAATATTTTTCTCCCTGGCCTCCGTAAGGTATGGCAAGAGTTCTCTTCGTCTGCGTCTGATATTATTGGGTAAGTCGTCTGAAAAGCTTAATCCGTGTTCCCTTATTTGAGTATTCAAACGAAGAATTTCATATTTGCGCCAGGTAGAGTTGAATCGGACTAGAACTGGCCTAACTTTTCCTTCAAACCGTTGCCCCAGTCTTATGGCATAATCAAGTTCGGTTTTTTGTAGAGATATTTGTAGTTTTCCTCTATGAGCCGGACAAAACTATCAACAAGGTTAAGGCGAGTCTCTTCCCTGTTTTCTGGAAAATTATACAAAAGTATATTTTTTCTCCGTCTCTGGCTGTCCTGTCCCTCGATTATTTTACTAAGGTTTTGAAGTTCTGTTACAAATACATGGTGAGCAGATTCTAGTGCGTGGACTCGTTCTTTGTTTTTCTCGAGTTCTTCTTTGTAAATTTTGGCTTCCTCATTGCTCTTTTTTACGTCCTTATGAATCAGCGCTAACATTTTGTAAACATCTTCTAGAGTATGCCCTGGTTTGTTTTCAAAATCGTTATCCATCTCGTCCATATATAGATAGTATGTCGGTTATATAGATAGTATTAGAGCGGAGATAAGGATAAGTTGTTAGGGATTGTAGAACCTAGACGATAGGAGACGAGATAAGTCAGTCTCACTCGGGTAAGAGTCAGTGCAGTGTTTCTCTCCTTACGGCATCGTGTACAGTTAGTTAGGAAAATGCGGGTTTAGTTGGAAGTGACGAAATATGACGCTTCAACAATGACGTCATCAAGAGAAAAAAATGGCGGTGGGTTTCGAAGCGCCACGTTTTCTGGCTAATGTAGACTTAAGATTATGAATTGATATTTCTTCTTTAATTTTATTTTTCAAATAAGGCGTGTGTGTAAAGCTTACCCTGGAAAAATTATTTAGAGATCATACTGGACAGCATCTGCAACAGAAATAAGGTAAGAATGTTCACCTTTAGGCAACATCACAATATCGTTAAAAAGTTGATATACAGCTGTTATTATAAAACTTTTACTTCACCCGTACTTTGGAAAACAGTTTTTCACAATGCTGAACACATTTTTTGAAAAAAAAAAATTTATCATTATTGCGAGCCGAACGAATTTTAAATATAGCACAAAACACCTGCTGCCAACACTAATGTAACCTTCCCCAGACTCCCAAAAATTGAATATATGCACATTTATAACTCTTTAAAAAATTCCTTGAAATTGAGAGCTTCATTGATTTCTGATTGACATAATAATAATAATAATAATAAAACACACAAGAAAAAACCTAGAATTGACAAATAAAAACCAACATTTAATATTAAGTAATCCGTTTTTTGCATTGTTTTCTCTAACTAAAATTATTTTAATAATCACTTCTTGATTACGAAATTGTATTATATATTTAGTATATGTATAGAAATATTCCTTAAATTTAATGCATAGAAGATGTGTTTATTTTCATTTATTTTAAGTTAAACTTTATTCATTAATAAAACCGATATGGACTTACGGAATCGAACTCTGGGGGACAGCCAAGCATTCCAACATCCACCGAATCCAAACATTCCAATCCAAAATCCTACGTACCATAGTTAATGCTCCTTATTATGTTTCGAATCGCACCCTCCATAATGACCTAAATATTCCTTTTGTCCAAGATATAATCCCTATCCGCTTCTCATCTTTCCATAGTAAATTGATTAATCTTCCTAATCCTATAGCCCAATCCTTATCCAGCACCAATCATCCTTCCTCTCCACCCAGACGTCTTCATAGGAAGTGGCCCCGGGATCTACTAACGCAGTGAAGTGTCGTGAAGTGCTCAAAAGTCAGTGTGATTGTAATAATGATAATTGAGAGTGATATCGATGGATATCTTCTCTCCTCGTGATATCACAGGCCACGCCTCATTCGCCTCCAATCCTCCCTGCTAGTCGCAGAGTGTGGTTGGATGGCGTAAGGTAACTCCAGGTCATCCTAGAATCCTTCCTAAAGGAAGGTATTCGGTTGACAACTGGTGGCACCTGAGGCGTGGTCAAGCTATACCTATACCTATGTCAAATTACATAATACATATACTGTAGATTGTAATATTTCTGTAAATAAATAAATAAATAAAAAAAAAAAAAAAAAAAAAAAAAACTTTATTATTTCACACAGTATCTGTGTCTTATGTAAATAGAACATATGAATAAGTTTTGTGTTAGTGTATGCTTATGAATATATTACTAACATAGGACTAAAAACATTATATAAAGTCAACTCCTTGCAATGGGGAAACCCTGTATGCAATAAAATAAATTGAATTGAATATATATATATATATCATGAGTGCAATTTCAATAGCTACATTCCTTCGGAAATTTTTAATAGCTTTTCCAGGGATAATGTGCATGCTACAGCAATAAAGTAAAGTCGATTCGAGTGAGGTTATTCAGGCATTTTTGCTTTTCAATGAAAATTCTAACATAAAGCTAATAACTAACTTAAAACGTTAGGCACAATTGGATAGCGGCTTCGAAATTAAATGAGCAAGCGTTTATCAATTGAGAAACCGATTTCCAAGACCCAGTTCACATCTGTCTAATTACAATTTCTCCGTAGGTCTGGCAAGCTTCCAACTATATACGTATAGTATGGGGAAAGATTTTCTTGTCAAGGGAACGGAACACAAACACCACAGTTCCTATGAATTTATTTCGATATCGTTTTGTAATAAAATACTGAGAAATGATTTTCAATTAATTCCCATTGCCTTTCGTTTCACACATCCATACGTCACTCAACTTTTAGAATTGTAAGCAATGAGGGAGAGATATTTTGTATCGGCTAATACTTAACATCTTTTTTTATGAATATAAAATGTTTTGTCATAATACAACGGATGGTTTTTCTTTTTTCCTTTATTTTATGAAATACTTTTCGGTATTACTCTAAAAATGATTTAGGATAAATAATTATTGGGTAAGAAGACTAATGAATCGAATACATTATATTTTATAGAGTACCAAATCGATTCGAAAAAAAAAACATAGAAAATAACCACTATTGGAAACATCGTAAAAAAATAATTATTAATACAACAATCCTGTATAATAACTAAGAGGTATTAAAAAATAACTAATAACTATGAGGTAGTAAATCTTATGCAGTATTAGTTAAATGTACAACACTATGGTTTGGCACTGCCTTACCTTTTAGCGCGGTTCCTCCTGCCTCCATAGGGATGAAACCCGCTTCTCAGGTTGACCTCATGACGCAAACCGGAAGTGCCGAATAGAAAAGTTCACGTTTCAGAACCCATAGATCACGAAAATAACGGTGGGTCAAATTCGATCCGGGAGGAAATCTCTTACGCTCTTAAATATGGAACTTCTTCTTACCGCTATTTCCTAATCTTTCAAGATGTATATTAAGAAAACATACGGAAAGCTCCTTTAGCTAAACGTACCAAAACATATATATCTTAGTTGCAGGAATGCCAAACGCCCCCAAAAAGGTGTGACTCGAGTAACTAGAATCTTATGTTTCAGGCGAGGATGACCCCAAGGCACAAAGCGAAGTGAGGAACCACCTTCTGAAGATGTCTAAAGAGTTCTACTGCAGAGTTCCTCAGCCTAAGATCGTGAGAGTATCTGACCACTATCCTGACCGTTCTGGCACTTACTATCCCTCTTGTACGAAGCTCCATGTATGTGCCGAGGACACGGGGTGCTGTGGACCTACACAGAAGTGCGGACCCAAGGCTACGCACAAAGTCGAGCTCTACTTTTATGTAAGTCATTTGTCTCAATTTTTTTTTAATTCATTATTTATTTATATATTTAAATAATACAAAATAATTGCCATTTTAAGCAATTTACTTGAGGAAAAATAAACAAGTAGAAAAGAAATCAGGAATATTAAAAACCTAAAATACTCAAATAAAAATGTTCATAATTTGAAAATGATGAAAAAATCAAAGATATTCATTTTAATGCAACGTTTCGGACTTCATTGTCCTTCAGGCATAATATTGTACGATAATGTAGTATAAATACGGGAGTAGTTTTAACATAGTAAATAATTTATTTATTCTTCATTAGGCTTCCTCGCTGAGGCTTCATTCTTCTGGTCTTTCCTCGGCTTCTTTCTCCAGCGGTGTCGGATTCTTGCCCGTTATATTTCACCCACATCCCAATGGGCTTCATCAGACGTTGGTCACACTTCTTTCAGGTAGCTCCTGCCCGACACCGCTGGAGAAAGAAGTCGAGGGAAGACCAGAAGAAATAATTTACTGTGTAAGAAATACTCTATGTAATTCGTGGATAAAAGTTGGAATTATCTGGCATAGAGCATGGCCCTAGATTTATCTGTAATTGCTTCAAGGTTTGTCAAGATATTAATATTGTCAAATAATTTAATACAATAATACGTGATAATTCATAACATTTATTTATTGAGAGTACACAACAAAGGCTATTTACTCTTAAATTCAATGTGCGAACAAAGCTAAATGTTGAAATACAAAGCTAAATGAAAAAAGAAAATACAAAAAGATACTATAGTAGCTGAAAAGATTTATCATTGTTTAAGAAAACAAAATAAAATAATAATTATAAAGTTAAATAAATTATTAAAAATATATATATATAAAAAAATAAATAATTTATAGGGAGGATTTCTAAAAACGTTGGAACTTATTTTTATTTTTTAAATATTTTAGAATATTATCAATGTGTGTACTGTCCTGTTTAAGCAATTCGTGTAAGTCTGTAGGTAAGTCAATGTCTTGTCTTTCCCTGCAGTCTGTAAGTATGTGTTTGATTGTTAAAGGAACGTTGCAAAGTGTACAAATCGGTTTGTCCTGTCTTGTCATCAAATATGAATGTGTCAAGTGTGAATGTCCAATTCTTAGTCTAGTAAGTACGACTTCTTCACGCCTCGAGTTCCTAATACTGGAACTCCAGGCTCCTATTGTCGGCTTAATCTCCCGTAACTTGTTGTCTTGTTTGTATGTCCAGTCAGTTTGCCACTTGTTCATTATGTGTATTTTTATTAAATTGTTTATGTCATGTCTAGTCATCTGATTAATGTCTTCAGTTGTCCGTCTTGTAGCTAATTTTGCTTCACTGTCTACGTCCGTACCGTAATGTTTCTGTCCTGTAGATCGTAAAGTAGTGATAGTATTTGTGTAATCAATGGATGTGTTCTGTACATGTCAGATAGGGAATGAAGTGAGCTGAGAGAATCTGTAAAAATAATGCAGTGTCTGGTAGTATGTCTAATATTTGAAAGGGCCAAAAGAATTCCGTTAAGTTCTGCTGTGAATGTGCTAGTGTCGTTTGGTAATTTTTAGTGGTATGTTGTGTTGTCAATGATTGATGCAGATGCTGTACCGTGTAGTGTTTTGGATCCGTCAGTGAAAATGTAGAGGGCTTCAGGATTCTCAGATACTATTCATAACAAATATTACTTAAAATGTTGAAAACATAGTACTATGCGTAAAGAAGGAATTTAAAGTCCGAAGCGTTGCATTGAATTGGATAATACCAAATAATTTGGAAGGTTCACGATCAATCTATAATTATACCCATCTTAATTTTTTTTTGTTTAATTTCAAGGAGACCTGAAAAAATGTTATACCTTTCTCTTTATTTTTTGCAAAAATCTGTGTAAAATGGATTTATTTTCTTTGGCTTTGATAATGGCTCGTTAATCCCGAAGTATTTACCCGCCATGATACTTAAAAGTCCGTCACGCAGGAGCTGCATAACTAAGCACTTTCCTCTTACATAACTAAGCACTCTCCAAAATAAAGTTGTATAAAAACAAAAATTTTTGAATCATTATTTATTCAAGCTCCGCAATGCCGGCGATGAGAATTTTTTTTAATCTACTGATTTTACTTTTCAACTGATGCAGTGTCAAGAAACTACATAAAGGTTATAAACGAAGCAGACTATGGAAAAATGAATTATATTCCTAAAAATAGTATGATGTTTGACAATTATTAATTAATGTTTCTATTTCTTGATATAATATAGTTAGGTGATAATATTAGTGAATGGATTGATATAATACACGTTAAAAATAAAACAAAAAATATCTATATGAAAAAAATAAATGAAAATAAGTATGAGATCCATGCTTTTCATCTTTTATAATTCGTTGGATAATTCGTGTTTTCAATATTTCCAAGAGTTGCTGTAATATGTTTAAGGGTTGTCCAAATTGCTGCACAATGTACAGGCAAGGAATGCATGTTTTGTAGTTAGATCATTACTGCTAATTGTACAATGTGGAACGAATCTTAGCTATTCCCTATTTACGCATTTTAGACGTAGAACTACGGGCCATCCTCTTAGCCCTGAAAAACCTATTCAAACACGCAAAAAACAAAGTTAAATATTTTATCTTATTTCTTGCAGATATTTGTATGTAGATGAGATTTGCCCTCTTTGCACCAGATGTGCTCTAGATAAGTTAGCGCTTCTATACAAATTTTAATTTTAATTTTAACGGAGTTGCTCTTGTAAGGGACGAAAAAACGAGTTTAGATAAAATAATTTTTATATTAATTATATACTTTGGGGAGTATATCTTGGGCTCCTTTTAGCTGGAATATTTTTAAAGAATTTCAAGATATAACTTGAGCAAATTATGCCTTCTTTTGTGCTGAAGCCGCTGAGTTTGATGAGGTTCCCTGCTCGAGATTAGTGTAACTCAGCTTCTTCCAGATTAAGGGCTGTATCTTCCCGTGCCTCAAGGCACTAGGGTTGCCATGATGGCGGACAATAGGTCCGTAGATACCATCTGCAAGCCCTCAGGCACTTCTATTTAACCCTAAATTGTATAGTTTAGGGGTGGAGATGGACACCTTCCGCGATACTTCCCCGTACCCTTCTTTAAGATAACTGTATTGAGATATTTTGTCTCTAGTTAAGGGCTTTGGCATGTGATACTTGAGACTTCCATGAAAACTATATTATTCAACATAATAAAACATTACTTGGCAGACGAAATTGGCTGCATTTGTTGCTTTCGGGGCCTGTCCGTGGTACAGCGACCATGCGGGAGAAGCGGGGTAGAGTCCCGCCTGCGGCAATTTTTCATTCCAGACCCGTTGAAAATCGACAATGGCCTAGATGTCGATGCAAAAATTAAAATAAACAAATAAAGAAAAAATATAGAATAAAATTTATTACTTTCGAGGATTCTTGGCTATGCGATATGTTCTTTTATTTGGCAAATTCGATTATTTGGCGATTTGGACCTAGCCTAGTCCACTAACCGGACCACGACCTACCTGTTTGCAAAGTTTGGTAAAACACGGTCAGATGGTGTGGATTTGTATAAGGAAATTGTGTGTATATATATATATATATATATATATATATATATATATATATATATATATTATTGTTTTTCGAAAGAGAACAAATATCTCAGCGATGTTTATTTTATATCTTGGCAAAAATTCAATAAATAAAAAAGTTGAGGGGCTGGGAGCACAGGAGTATTTGGGGGCTTGGTAACATTTTAGTGTAAAATGGTTAGTTTTGAGGACCTCTCGACACCTAGTAAACCAGGGTAAATGTTGAAGACATTTTTCGTTCTATAGGGTTTTTTTTTACATGAAAAATGCTCGCCAATACAAAATTTCAGAGGGCTTCAACACCCCTTATATAAGCCCAAGAGTTAGCCGCAATTAAAACTACTCGACCGGTTTTACATCAAGTGACACCTGTGAGGACACTTAAACTACGGATAATGGCTGTGCATCAGCTGTTAAAATGAAAAGCGTCCATAAATTATTTTCTACAGTTTTGTTAATGTTACACATAAAAATAAAATATTTTACAAGTTGCCGACAAAATATTTTATTTTATGAGACTAATATACTTCTTCCGATTATGAATATATATAAATTTTAACGGGGTCATTTCCGGTATTTAGTCGTTAGGATCGATGTGGTTTGAAGAAATTTTGCAAGCTTTCTTTCATGAGACCATCGTGAATAGCCACTTTCCCTCGGATAGTGATGAATAACAATAATTATCGACTTAAATACTGTAAATGTATGCAACGATAGCAAACCAATGGACAGGAGAGAAAGAAGACGTACTGGGAGTTGTCACGCGTCGCCTGAAAATGGATTATAAGTGAGTACTCTTCAAGAAATGAGAAAATATTTCTCCCTTCCGATTCTCCCACTCATTTGTACCATGTTCATCATCACGCTTTCATCTCCATAGTCCATCCTTTCCTGTCCTTGTATCTATGAATATTTCAGCCTTCAATCGTTTATAATAGTCCTTTTAAAATGAACAATCTATTAAATAATTGATAATAATAAGGAACCAATATAGAAGTATCACAAATTAAATATAAACTAAAAATAATTAACTACTACAAACACTTATTTCATACGCAATATTTACATATTGCAAGGATTTCAAATTATAGCCTTGATTGATGTAATGTATAAATATGTCTGTATTAGTCTTTTAACGCGTACATAGGGCTCGAAAATGTTTCACTTTTGATGAATTTTTGAACAACAATATTTAGTTTTCTTAGCGTTGGCTACTTAAATATGTAGTCGTATCGGCTGAACATTTTTTTTTTTTTTTTTTTTTGGTAGTTCGATAAAGTATTTCATCCATAAAAAGCATTAAAAAATAAATAATTCCATCTAATTTCAGACGTTTCGAGATGACAAATAAATATTTATTTATTTATTAATGTTTTCGCAATATAGGCGACAAAACGTATAGTGAACAATGATAGATTGGTATCTTTGTGGTAATACGTCCAGTGAGTTATTATATATTATATTATTTACAGTTAAAGTATTCTTATGTCAAGCTGGTTTCATTGTTGTATGTCTCAGTTGAAATAGTCAGATGTCAAGTAGAGATAACTGTTATTTATTTTGATAGTTGGTTCATGTAGTCGTTCGTCCAGTAGTTGTCATTCTTTTAATGTCATTTGGTCATTACGTTTTTGTGTCCTAGTGTAAGCTACAAATATAAAGATATTAAATTTAACGTTCACTTAATGGTATACATTTCGGTTTTGTAAAGTCTTACAGAATTAAAACATATAAATTTAATAACATAGAGTAGCCAATGAAAACAATTTTTGAAAAAATGTATACATAAAACACATGTTTACATCAAAATAAGAAAAACATTAAAGTAAATTAACAACAAACATTAAAAGCAGAATTATTATGAATGTTCTCAATCATTTTATAAATAAATACATTGACAAGAGTTAATAATCCTCGTTTAAAAATAAACCTTAATCTTTGTATTGGTAACATTATATTTTCAACAGCTTGGCAACATATGAATTTTCAACAGCAATTACAGTTATTGATGGGGATATTATAATCGCCTTTAAAGGTTTTCTGCACAGTAATATAAACATAGAAATGTCCATTGGATGAAAGAATCCCAAAATCATGATGTTTTTGCTCATGGGATGAGGTTATAAATAAATATTTTTAAATGATTATCTCTAGACAAATAATTTCGACAAGAGTGGAATTTAAACCGAATTACACCCTTCCTACGTGCGGGCACCTGACCAATTAGGTTTTCAACCAGATTTAAATTTAATCCTCAAACGGTACATGACGTCCGGCGTAATATGAAGTAGTTCTAAAAAAAAAAAAAAAAAAAAAAAAAAAAAAATTTACCACTATATATTATATTTTTTTTTTTTCTAGAGCTGGAGTTTTATATTATCGTAACGCAATATTATAAGGAAGAAAGGTTCTGTATTTCATTGAACGTGGGAGGGTTCCACCTATAAATTTAAATGGTGGTAATAGGTTTGCTTACATCTCACCAACACGGCCAAGGTCACTAGCAAAATACCTGTTCTGCTTACCATTAGCATCAGTAATGGCCAATAATTGGACAAAATTAAGAAATTATCATGTTAACTACTAAGTCGAACATGTAACTAATAATATTAGCCAGAATTTTGCATCTGCCTCATCAGATAGTAATAATTATATACCTGAAATGGAAGTGTGAAGTCAAGGGCGTGTACTATATAAAAAAGTGTTAATGAGATGTTAATTATGCGGTTAAATTGGGTGTCGAAATATATTCTACATGGTTTATACGTATGATTAATATGAACGACTAATTTATGCAAGAAAGAAAATTATATTATCTAAAGACTGTCTTCAAAATCAGGAGAATTTCGCGCATGACCAATGGCTACCGAAACTATGATATTTTCTTAGTTCTTTTTCACCAACCTCTACCAATAATAATCATTATTTGATTTTGTTTTAAAAAAACATTCTTATAAATCATAAATATTCATTTTTTTTTTTAAATTAAATTGTACTAGTTGGTTGTGATATTGTACTTTTTTTAGCGGGCTAAAGAATGTGTTTGACTCAAAAATGTATAATAAGTAGCAGAAATCACCAAAAGGATGATTGTACAAAACAAAAACTTTATTAAAACGTGAGATGGAAATAGCCGTTGCGGTCATACGAAGTCAAGGGATGGTTGGGATTCGGTTAGGAGAAAAAAATCAGATCTTCAGGCAAATATCTGTATTGATACACAATATAGATTTTTGCCTGAAGGTCTGATGTTTTTTCTTCTCCTTGCCTAATCCTTTCCACCCCTTGAGTTCGTATTATTAAAAAGTGTGATTGTATAGAAAAAAAGCGCGTTTTCCTATTATCAATTTTCCTTTTCATATACTTATCAAACAGAATATTATCAAGATAATTAATCCTAACGTCTTTACCCGTTAAAATGTTCGATGGTTTGGTTTAAAAACCACTGTGGAAAACCTGAAAGGCAATCAATTGTTGTATACAAAACCAATTCGGCTTCCAATTACACATGAGGTACTAGAGCCTATGATAGAAGAGGGAGAAGAGCGCAGGCTGTATACAAATCGGCTTTAAGCTGCTTACATATTCGACGAGGGAGGTCGTGGCACTTCCCTGATAAATTACAGTGTGGAATTGATAGCTGTATAGGAGCTGGCAGTTGGCGCCCGATCGGCGATTTGCAATTCAGAAATCCAAGTTGAGTGCTTGGAAGGATGTAGCGCTTCAACGCCCCCGCATAGTGGAGGATCTCTTTTGCTCCTGGAATTTAATGGGGAATATGTAAAAGCGAGAGTTTCGCACAGTTAATGAGGTATACTTTAAGAATATGCAGCTTCAAATGATAAATCAAACATTTAAATATATTTATATGTGGCAGAAGTTCAAATTGCAAAAACAAAAAACACTTACTTCCTTCACTACTCCTTTATTCTGCTCTACATGTTTCTCGTCCTTATGATGCCTCTTCATGAGCATTTAAACTAATGTATAATTACAGCCTACTAGAAGAACCTTCTGTAGGCAGGGTCTCGTCCAGACTGACAAGATCAATCATGTTTTCTGCGTATCAGCTGTTCAAAATCGATAGTTTTAGGGTTAATGTCGATTTTTTATATATATTTTTTAATTTAATAACTATTAAAATAAACTATTTTATAAAATGGCCAACAACTTCTAATGGAAAACCGCCATTAAACCTAAAAGTATAGATTTTAAACAGCTGATACGCTGTAGACATGATTGATCTTGTCAATCTAGACGTGGCCCTAACTGCGGACAGTTTTCGCACATGTAGGCTGTAATTATGCATTAGTTTAAATACTCCTGAAGAGGCGCCATGAGAACGAGAAACATGTAGAGCAGGAGAAAGAAATAGTGAAGGAAGGAAGTGTTTTGTTTGAAATTTGACCTTCTGCCACGTATAGATATATTGGCAAAATAGGTTCACCATCTTATAACATAAAAATATAAAGTTAGACATAGGACATCAAATTTGCAACGCTTCTTCGGGAGTACCTTAATTATATACATACATTTAGCCCTAACTAAGAAAGATCTTCCACAGGAAAACTGACTAAAAAAAATGTTGACGGTACTTTGATAAAACGCACCGTTCCTATCCTGTTCATAAAAGGTTACGCAAGGGCTGCATAACTAAACACATTCCCCGGCAAGGTGGCTATTTTACACCTTATTGTTGAAGAATTTGCTTAAACTAACCTTCATAGATACCAAATAAACATAAAGAGTTTTCCTACATTATATTTATGATCAGCTGATTCAATTAATTTTTTTTTTTTTTTTTTTTTTTTTTTTTGTATCGGTGGAACCCATCTTCTAAAAAACGGATTTTGAGTTAGTTTTTTTCCAAAACATGTTTCAGCTCGGAACTAAAAATAACGATTGATGCAGGTAAATTATTATTTAGGTTTCGGAATATACCCCTGTTTCTATTGAAAGGATTTTGCTTATTTGTATAACAAATCTTAATTTTTAATTTCTCACTAAGTATACCGATTATCGTTGCAACATAACAATAATTTCGGCAGTCAGGAGCATATTAATAATTTGAGTCCAGAGTAAGCACATCCCCTAAATTATTAGTTTAGATTATTATTTATTCCCAACCTATGTAACTAGTGTATACGTGGCCCTGCAAGCGGAAGGTCCTCCTTTAGGTCAGCTGAGGTTGAAATGAAATGTACTTCCTTAAGTTGCTCCTGATGAGGCCTCAAGTGACGCGAAACATTTAGAGCACATAATAAAAAAAAATAAAGAAGAAAATTAAGCTTTATAATACAGGGCATTCTGCCAATTTTAAAAGACATAGTTGAGAACAAGGGTCAAAATCGTATAATATATATATATATATATATATATATATATATATATATATATATAGAGAGAGAGAGAGAGAGAGAGAGAGAGAGAAATAAATAAATTTTAATTGGGGTCATTTCCGTTGTTTAGTTGGTAGGAAGAAAATTTGGAAGACTGTTTAAAAAGTTCTTTCATGAATGCCCATACAGACGAAAAAATACTAATATCTGTTTACGTGCATACCGCCGTGAATGCATCGATGCCCAAGAGAAATCCTGACTATTCAAAAAAAAAAAAAAATTATATAGTCTTTTAATATTCGTTTAAACATTAAAAGGATTTTCTCGAAGAAATTCGATACTATTCCGCGTGTGATATGAACACCAAGGATGAAGCCAGAGATATCCAACTTACCTGACGTTTTAAGATTAGAATTATCTTAGGTCATCTGACATGATGGGGAATAAAATAGTCTCCAGTTGCTTAAATTTAATGAAATCAGAAGCGACTAAGAGAACAAAAACAAAAAAAGAAACAAATTACTTTGGCGGTAAGAGTGGAATAAAGTAAGTGGATATCTGTGAAGGATTATCCATTGAGCCTATCAGTATGACTGATCCGATTAAGGGAATTCAAGAAAAATATACATTTTATTTAATTATGGTATTAATATTTGGTTTTATTCAGGCTATCTGACGGGAGCCGTGGGAGCAAATTAAGTCATAACCGTTAGAGCATTGGATAATGATTTTTGTTTTATTTTTTTATTTATTTATTTATGAACATCCACAACCAATGCGATTCGCTCAATACAATTGTTAGATATACTTCCAATTATACAATAGAAGTTATAAACATATACAGTTAATTAATTAATACATATATACATATATGAATATTAATTATACATATAAATCCAATCAGAAAATTAATCGAATTTATATTACAAAAAAAAACAAAGAGTTATAAATAAAAACACATCAATAAAAAAAAAAGAAAGATAAAATAAAACTTCTGAACGGTATTGTTATAATTATTTATGTATGCCCCTGTATTAGGCTTATGTATAACGGTTTATCCGTAAAAGCAATGCCGATTCTCAAAAATTACTCTAATATTAGAAATGATGGAAACTGCTAGGAGAAAATATATACCTGGATGAAACAGTAGTTACCTTTCTGTTATAGTTGCCTAGCTATTATTATTTTTACTTTAATTAATTGTAAACAGCTCAAGTAATATTAATACTAATAGTAATACAATTTTAAGTAATTAAATAGGGTGGGAAACGATAGCTGTTTCTGTTCTAAGCTTTCCAAATGACACTAGGGGTAAGAACGGAAATGCTCTAAGATGATGCAATTCCTGCGAGTCAAACTTTTTTAAAAATTGATGTTAGATAAAAAATATATAAATACATAGATTCGCTCCCTTTATACAACAGATAATTTGTTTTATAAGAAATAAACATATAATTTATATTTGATCTTTACCCTGAAAGGAAGCTGGTAGATCTGAGGGAATAGGCGGTAGATGAGAGAGTATGGAAGGAATGGGCAGGTGATGAAAGATGATTTAGTAAAGGTAGACCTCTGATTAAGGCATCAGCTGCTAGCGATGATACCATCTAGGGATGGGAATTCTGTTTACTCTATCTGCCGGTAGAGGGGTTTACTTTCAGGTTATAGTATACCGTATATAGGCCCGGGGTCTTTTTCGTTAAGTGCCCTCATCTCTAGTTTAATATAAAAATACAAATATTTTGAATAACGTAGTAAATATATTAACATAATGACAACTTAAAAATATATTTAATGGAGGTTTGTGCTGATTCTCTCAATAAAAACCCAATAAAGATAGGATGATATGGAATGACAGTGGATATTGACGAATCTCGTTCCACAAAAACAAAGTATAATGTGGGTAGGATGTATCCTCAACAATGGGTTTGGGAAGATTTGCTTGAAAACAAAACAATGTTTCCTGTATACAGTGCCAAATAGGAACCAAAGAATCTTGTTTGTTTGCATTTGAGAATGCATTCTTCCCCAAACAACTATTGTCTCAGATGTATGGAAATCTTATTCAAAAATAGAGAAAATTGAAGCATATAATTACAGACATTCTGTCAACCCACTCTGAAAACGTTGTTCATCCTTCTACTGGTGCACAATCTAGGTCTATCGAGTCTTCATGAGCTGCGGCTACAAAAATGAATAAACCAGAGACTGCCAAAAGTTGAACATTGTTTGATTCTTATCGTTTTGAATTGTTGTGGATACATAGGAATAAAAACAAAGACCTTTTTCAGGTAATATTGGAAGGCATGTCTAAATTCTTGACATAGGAATACCTATTTTTTTCTATTAATAAATAAATTTCCTTTTTTTTTAAAGAACATTTTTTATTGTTAGATTTGCTCACCCCAAAGTGGTGCATCGTTAAACAAAATAAATGAAATAAATATTGTTAGATTATTTATTTAGACGTTAACGTCCATTTATTATTAACAAAGAATTTTAGGACGGGTTATCTATACGTTACCATGGTAACGTATAGATAGGGTTGGTGGCCCCATCCTGGCTAGAAAAGGGTGTACCCTTTTCTAGCCAGGATGGGGCTTGATGCCTTTTCTTTTTCCCAAAGAAAAGCCACCACCCCTACTGGGAATCAAACCCACGACTCTTGGCACGGAGTGGTAAGTGTTCACGCCTTAACACTCACGTCCACCGGGCCTCCATATTAGATTAAATTAAAGATGCGGGTATTAAACGCATAACACCCCAGGCCCGTTTAAAAGGTTATACTCCCTCTTATCGGTTAAACTGAAAATATTTGAACACATTTTAGAAATCAAAAGAAACAAAAAGAACCTGTCAATTATCACTTCTCGTTGAAAACTGGATTCAGATTGAGACTTTTATAATCAACCACTATGATAAATACAGAAATATTGATTTTCAACAATGGGCCCTTAATATTATTATTCTAGGATTTTTTAAAATAAAATTGGCTGAATGTTAATCAACAAAATTACACTTTTACTTAATAATAATTTTATTAAAACTAGGTACTCTTGAAATAGTTAAAGCTAATTATACAGCCTAACCACAGGGGCTTATTGGCATACATACGCATGTTGTAGACAATGACACTAAAATACATATTATAATATATTACATTACTGCTTTTAAATTTAGTACAGTTGGTTATTTTTTGTAATATTGAAGACATTTACAATTATTCCTAATTACTAATTTTACATAATGTTTTGAAGTTAGACTTTGTAAACAGCGCATGAAATATCTTGCTCTGTGGATACTTACTTTCTAATTGTTTTTAAAACAAGTTATCAATGTAGTAGTTCTGCACTATAAAATAAACCAAATAAATAAGATAATTGAACTTATTATCTTGTAAAATATTGATGCCATGCTAAATTATTCAATAAAAGATAAAAGAGCTGAAGGTAATATCTTCCCTACCATGTCAATCGAATATGAAAACCAGAGCAAACCAGCGAACGAACATATTCAATACATTGACGAAGTAATATATTGAAAAATGGTCTTATTCGATACTGTATTTAAGGCATTAAGGGCTATTGTAAAGGGGTCAGAGTTGAGACAATTAGCGACAAACCGTATTGTCTACAATCCAAGAGCGAAGTCTCTAATTTGGAAAGTGCGATTTTTCATATTCGATAGTTTGACATGTTAGGGTCAGTATGATCAAACTTTTCAGGAAGAACTTTTTAACTGTAATGCTGAAGTCATTCTCATACCAATAGAAGTTATTTTTTTATACTAATACTTCTGTGCTTATTAAATACCATCAAAGGAGACGTGCTGTTTGGGCATTTACAATTTAAGATGTTACTCAACCTCGGATTAACTTCTATTATCCCTTTTAAACCAACGCCTCGAGCGAACATTCGGACAAATATTAAAATTACCTTGTCTTCTAGCGTTAAACTTCCTTTCCCGGAGCGTGTCTAATTCAGTAAAATATTTAAAGGAGAGGTTTGAGCGGTATTTGCATTGAATGGTTAGGGAGTAGAGGCTTAGGTAGAGGTGCTTATGCAGGGAGGTTCTCCAAATAGAAGAGGGTTACCGCAGATACAGGTCCCGATAACCTCACAGCTTCTCCAGCCTTTATACTGCTGTAATTGAGAAATAAATTATATCCTTTTACTCCATTTTATAAGGCTATCTTTTCAGTCGAGGCATACATTTATGAAGCAAAATATTTATTTAAAGCATTTTCATCACTATTTGAATCATCTCACTAACCCAGAATTCCACTATTTTGGTCTGATGTGAGTCTATCTTATATATCATAATATTAATTTATCCGAGTTCCGACGGAGGCGATTTAATCAATGGAACTGTAGAATCAATATCAGTCTAAGTGACAAAAAGTATAAACCAAAATAATTTCATCAAATAAAAATAAAATACTAAAATATTTTCATTAGAAATTACATATAATCATATTAAGTAAATGAAAAACGTCCAGTTCCTTCACAAAAGTTTATTTTCCATGGTGAGCGCTATGGTAGCAGGAGGTACCATCCTCAGAGCTAGAATGAGTTCAGCTTCACTGCTGAGAGCTGACTCTGCTGAGGGGAGTCAGCCCTCAGCAGTAATGCTGAACTCATTATAGCTCTGAGGATGGTAGCAGGAGCTACCGAAAGCGCTCAGCATGGAAAATAAACTTTTGTGAAGGAACTGCACGTTTTTCATTTACCTAAAGATCTTCCTTCTCTGCCAGCAACCGCAAAGTAGGTACTTTATAATCATATTTTTTATTCAATTTTTGCATACTTAAAATTTATAAGGAGTGTTTGAATGTCAATAAGTCATGTAAGTCCTGAGGAATTGCCAAGTGCTGCGTTTTCTTCAGTCAGTTAGTATATGTTTGACAGTTGAGAGCCCTGGAACTTGGCCTCTTTATTTCAACGTTAGTTTTACGTCTTGCAGGGTGGCTAACGTGCGTGACTGCCACGGAGCGGATGGACCCCCATGCATGTTTAGAGTGGTCTGCAAACAGTACACATTCCTTTGTCAATAGAATTAGATACTGCATCCTGTAATAAGAAGGCCCAGATCAAAACCCTCCTGATGGACCTTTCAATGTACACGATAAAAAGTTCCCTCCGATGGAATGGATGTTTAATATGATTGTATATTACATTCCAAGTCTTGAGTTAGATGTTAAAGTTCTATAGATCATGGTAAAATATTTTTCTTCTTGATTCATTTTTCTCCCTATTATAAAATATCTGAAGCCTAAGCTCATCTCTTTATGAAGGATCCTCTGACAGCTGGCTCATTCTACTTTCTAATTTATGATTTACGCTGATTGGCTGTGAAATATGGCTGTCATGTTTTGAATCTTTCGGCTTAATTATGGTGAATTAGGTCTGGTATTGTGGTGGTATTTTCTGAGTTGATCTCCTTCTTTTCTGGCGCCTTCGCTGCCATGGTGTTAGTTCAAGGGGCTTGCTATTACTGTAGCTTTCGCGAGTCCGTCCCGCATATTGGTCTAAGACGTAAGAGCCAGGGCCTAAGGCAGGAGTGCTTAAACTCAAACTCCTGAGGATATCTACCTCAATATTTTTTTTTTTTTTTTTTTTTTTTTTTTTTTTCCAAATTTATTTATTTATTTAAAAGAATATTACAATCTGTTCCTGATACCAGATACACTTTAAGCGATTAATCTAAGTTGTTACAATATTTAGGACACAATTTTGCAATATAGGAAAAAACAAAATGAAATAAAACCTATTCATAATTAATAACCTCAATATTATTATACTACGATACACGGGCGTATATAGGAAATAACTTGGAGGGCCATTTCCGGGTTATAGAATACTAACAGTTTCGAACTTGGAATAGTTTTAGGCCACTAAAACCTTATTACACCTAAAATAAAATATTTTTTATGAACTAAGTGATCTTATTTAATTTATTTTTAAAGGTTTTATGACCCATTTTAGCGCGGTTACTCCCTATCTCCATAGGGAGAACCCGCTTATGAGGTTGACCTCACGACGCAATCCGGAAGTGCCGAGAAGAAACTTTCACGTTTCAGACCCTATAGATCACGAAAATATAGGTGGTCCAAATTTGTATATATATATATATATATATATATATATATATATATATATATATATATATATATATATATATACATGCTTGTCTGTTAACGCTCTAGCAAGCTCAAAAATGGCCCGATTTTGATCAAATTTGGTAAAAAAATATGTCTTCTAATTTGAAACGTCAAGTTCGTTAACTAACAGAATCCGCCCACGGGAAGGTAGTGTTTGGGGCGAAATTCGCGCAAAAAAAATCGTAACGCTTACGTTTTTGAGTTTATATGCTTGCAGGTACTTGTTTTATACGTTCCTTAACATAAGAAAACGAATGAAACCATTTTTAAGGCGATATCTGTAACCGTTTCTGAGTGGAATCAATGTTTTTGTAAGTCATTATATTTTTGTGAGTACTTAGAATCGCGGGATTCAATTCAAATATTTTCTACATCTTAGAAATTAATCCCAACTAAGATGTTTAAATTTTGGTTATATTTGGAGTTAAGGAAGTATGCGAAAAAATTATTTTATTAATAGACATGAAAAGTTTTCGGATCTCCATACATTTTTCGTAAATATCTCGATAACGGTTGGAAAACCGTGGTAAGTGGATGTTACCATTCGAATGCTTATTAAATTCTTTACAACAAAGGTTCTGAAGCAATATTCGATAGGGCAACGTCAGTCAGAGATATAAGGGCTTAAAACTTAAAAAGTGTTTGTTTTGAAAGGGTTTTTCTCTTTGTTTATCTCACTTTTTAATTGGTTGTTTCTTGTTTTAAATTGCATTTATCGGTAAAATTAGTATTGTAGTAAAATAAGCTAAGAAACGGTGAAATGTATTGGTAATAAGTTTGGAGTGGCTGTGGAAATCATGATGACGTTGTTTGTTTTGAATTCTCCTATCTACATAACCTTCCTCATAGCCTCCAACTGAAGTTATCGTTATTTCTTATTTTATAGAAATATTTAACCCACGACAGAATGGAATTTTATTCGCCATGAAGCACATATTTACAGTTGATTATAACAGTAAAACGAATTTGCTTGTAAAACTAGATACTTAAAATGACAACGAATTTTTGGTTGTTTAGAATAGAGCCTTCTCAGCAGTAGTCAAAGAGTAAGTACGTTTTCAGTACATAATTGTATTGGCTTATACAGATTAAGAATTATCCGCTTCTGTGTAAGTAGGCTACTGTCAGTTTCCTGTGATTTGTGATGCTAATCTATTCCATTTCTTCCAGATGTACGTAACCGCGCTAAGATGATGCAGTTCCTGCGAGTCGGACTTTTTTTTAGTCTGATTAGATCCGCTCTAAACTGCCAGAAAAATCAGTCCTGTTAAAGTCTACGAGGGCACAAATATGTAGATACTCTCGCGGGATCTGGTTCTTGACCATACGACACAGTAGGGACATAGTGCCAGTGGGGACTATGCACGGTCATCAAGCAGTCTACTCTCTCCGATTCTCAACTTCCTTTAGTCCTTAAGGAATTCGTTATTAGAAAAAAAAATACAATTACTAAAAACAGCACTCTCCCCATTTTTGATGACTAGCTATCTCACTTTGCTGCTTAAAAATCATAAAATCCGTAAAAATATGTTTTAATGCATCTAATTGAACGAACCAATATCTAATTTTTCTCTCCGACTGAGATGGTCCGATCAAAATATTTGTGTTAACCTTGTTGTTAGATATTAATTAGGCATTCGAAGGTCACTTAAAACCTAATTACCATATTTTATAGAGATATAGTTAGCAAAATATTCGAAAATCCCCTCACGTCTGTTAATAAAAACATTTATAATTGAATGGATATTTTAGGGTAAAATAACTACTCAGGTTCTTTTTTTATTAATGTATTAAAATGGCGACAACTTTTCATTTTTTTTTTTCATAGCATATTATTAATTGAGAATTAGTTTTACCAAAATAGAACTCTGAATAAAAAACAAATTATAGGTCGCGTGGCTGTCGACATATTGACTAGTCAATAGCATGTTTTGGAACTAAAGACGGGCCTCAGGCAGTATGAACTACGTAAATACCTGTCAGAATAATGAGCCAATCGACAATCAATGATTTTTTCTTTTGAATAATTTTAAAATCAACTGATCCTGCTACTACGTCTAGGATTATTTATGATTGACCTAACCGGAGACGATGCTAATAAGGACTATTATCGAGAGGAAAAAGTCTAGGTACAAGGAGTTTTTCAGGCATTGTTCTGTATAACAATCAAGGGAAATATTTTAATGTAAAATGAAAAAAAAAAATAACAATAAAGTCCTAAGTAGTTTTTATTAAATGTTGCTAATACCAATATTTCTTAGTCGTTTTCGAGATATCTAACAAGTTTATTTAGATTCTGCAATACAATCAAAATAATATACATCACTTTTTTTCTGAATTTCAAGAGTATAATAACAATAATATTAAGATAGATATGATAGCGTAATCATTGTTACTATATTTTTAAAAAAATAAAAAATAATAATAATTAATTTTATTCTTGCACCATCTTGAAGTGGGCAGTTGTATATTATATGGTCATAGTGTTGTATTGTCTGTTGGATACATTTGCATTTATTGTCCTGTGTAAGACTAAATCTGTGTAAGTATTGTTTAATACCAACATGTCCTGATAGGACTTAGTACGTGAGTTAGTTTTTATGTTAGTTTGTTTATATAGTCTGTCCAAATTCGAGAAGTATTCTTACACATGCCTTCCTTTGGGTGATGTTCTCCACCGGAGATTCCCGGCTTCTTTTGCCTCCTGTTTAAGTAGATACACTAATGCACTCCGGGGGGCCTTATTGTAGAAAATAGGTAATGTGTCATCTGATATGGCTAGCTTTGCGGCTTGAATCGCAATTTACCGCAGTTAAATTCATTACGTGTAATGAATTTATACGTAAAGAAATATATGAAAAGTTCAAATTTCAGGACTACTTTTTAAATACTCTTTTTTTTATATTTTTCCTCTAATGCGAACGGTACCAATATGTATGTATCTTAGTTTGTTTGGATGTAGAACGTTTGAAAACATTTTCAACTGAATCCGTTGTGGTGAACTAGCCGAAACAATTTATTTTTCTTAAAACCGATTAAGGAAATCAGCTTAAAAATGTTTTTATTCGATTTCCCGTGTAAAATACTTATACAAAGTTTACTTGGAAGCCTATTAACGTAAGACCGTAGGTTGAAAAAAGAAAAAAAAACTTCTGATGGGCCGTGTGCTGTATACATACAAATTTGAGCTACCTACCGTTTTTTGTTGTTTTTTTTTTTTTTTTTGCCTATGACTTACAGGTAAATCCTTTCTCTTTTTAGGTGGAAATTCTGAAAGGAGGAAGGAAACTTGCTAATAATAGTAAGTCAATAATTTATAAATCATCTTGACAATTGGGCTAGCTAAAATCATTCAGCATATAATACATTCTTCAGAATTGCGTTGAATATAGTCAATAGTCAACATTTAGGCTAGTTAGCAAGCTGTCGAGGATGCTCCTTAGTAAACCAAATAAATCAAGTGGTTCTCTATTTTTCTCCTTCATTTATTATTCGCTCTATTATAATATATCCCAAGTATTTAAGCGGTATTTATTGAATAGTTGCAACAGCTAGATTAAAAGGTTCTTCTAAATATGGATCCCACTTCCCTATTTATAGAATGAATGTGTACGCTGATTTTATGACATCCTCGATACAAATGAAAAGTTGCTTGGTACCTTATAAATGACTTTATTATTATTATATATTTTCTTTAGATAGAATGGTGTTGGCCATGTTCCTTTCTACTCAATTCACTTTTAGCACTTTCCTCCGAAGGAAAGTAGCTATTGAGGTTGGACTCATGACGGAATTTTTGAAAAATTTCTTCAAATCTTTATCGATCCTACCTAGTAGACACCGAAAATGACCCCCGTTAAAATTTATATATATCTATATATATATATATATATATATATATATATATATATATATATATATATATATATATGTCTGTTAACACGATAGCGGCCAGAGTTTTTGTTTTTTCGTCACGAAACTTGGTATATAGCATTCAATTAGCAAACGATTGAACGAGTTCGTTAACCACCAAAGTCGGTCCACAGGAAGGGGGGGTTTACCCCGAACCCAAAACACTAATTTGACTATGTCAGCCGTAATATTTGTTATATTTCAACGAAACTTGGTATTCGTAATGGTAATATAGAGAGAAAAGTGAGATATAAAAATGAACTAAATCAGTTCATTAGAATGGGGGGTTTACTCCAGACCCACAATACCAATTCGCCACTACCAGCCGTGATTTTTGGTATATTTCGACGAAACTCGGTATTCGTAGTGGAAATCCACAGGTAAATATGTGTTGTAAAAATAAACTAAATCGGTTCATTAAGAGGGGGGGGGGGTTTACTCCGGACCCACAATACCAATTTGCCACTACCAGCCGTGATTTTTGGTATATTTCGACGAAACTCGGTATTCGTTGTGGTAATCAACAGGTAAATATGTGTTGTAAAAATAAACTAAATCGGTTCATTAGAAGGGGGGGTTTACTCCGGACCCAAATTCCTAATATACCGGTCGTAACCTCATACCGGTCGTAATTTCTGGTATATTGTAACGAAACGCGGTAAACGTCGTGGGTAACTCATGAGAAAGAAGTGTTGTAAAAATGAGCTGAATCGGTCAATCGGAAAGCGGGGATTTAATTTGTAATATATTTCAATAGAAAAGCCCGCCAGACGTAGGTTCACAAAGCCGCCGCAAGGAGCGCTTTCTACCACTAGAGTGACTGTATCCTGTTTCTGCGTTAGATCAAAATACGAATGATATGAGGTTTTTTGTATTTATTACGTAGTGTAATAGGTACCATGTGTAAACATAACTCTGGAAGCAAATTAATAATTGATCAGTTACTCATTACAAATTTAAAAGAGAACTATTCACGTTTTTATTTTATTTATGTAGGATATTTTAAGCAAATTGTTCTGGAAAGCAGTCTACACTACCCAAATTCTGAGGAAAGTTCTTAGTTATGCAGCTCCTGCGTGACGGACTTTTTTATAACATATTGGAAAATCGGTACATACGTGCTAGATTCAACGCAGGTTTAAGGTGTGGGTCTCATCCGGAGATCTGGATCATGGATAACGCATTTCTATTGGTCTATCCCTATGAGCAATTCTATTGGCCATTGTACTTATAATAACCGACTTCTTCCCTTTCTACTTAGAAAGCAATTCGTTTGTACATTGGTGTTTATATATATATATATATATATATATATATATATATATATATATATATATATATATATCGTGTTTAACGATAAAATGGCTGTATCAATATAACTGGCAAAGCTGACACGGGGTTGATGCCAATTTAAAACAAAAATATTATTTAATATTCTTTATTCAGAGCTTTCCAAAACACACCGAGGATAAGGGCATTAATGGAATAGCGCTAATATGATGGAGTACCTGCGATTAGGACTTTTTTATTTTTACACTTTTAACTTTGTTAATGTGTGTTTTTTATTTATTGAGCTGACGCCTCGATAAAGCTTTAAATAATTTTCCAATTACTTAAAGCTTTATCATCAGAGTAATTTATACATAAAGGTTTTAAGGAGGTAATTTATTGCGTCATGTAAGAGTTAATTAATTGCACGTTGCCTGCCGCTAATGTGATACTTGCATGTGATAAAATGTCTGACATATTTAGACATGCATCCTAAATGGGTCATTCTGCAGGAATTTGCATTTTACAATTCGGCCAAGGTATTCATAATTATGATAAGTTATTAATATTCATCATACCTTCGGTGAATTATAACATTCATCTATGATGATAATGAATAAACTTTCTAAAATATAAATATACAAAAATTAATTTCACGGATTTAAACATTCTCATATAATTTATCTTTTCGCTTTAGGGTAAGCTATAAATGTATTTGGGGGAGTGACTGCGGGTTATTACATCCTTGAACCAATTAATATCTGTTTCATGTTTCTGTTTATGTGTGTTGAGCTCACATATTATTAATTTTCATATACTTTACTAAACAGAATGTACATGAACAATGTGTAAAACTTACTTTCGCTTGCATATACTTGTGGAGCTTTATTTATTTCAATAATTTGTTCTTCTCTTATTTATTTTTATATGTAAGTTAAAGGTGAGGGTGTAGAAGGATGAATGGATTCTTGAAGAAACTGGTAGGAGTTGCTCCCCGAAATTGTTTAAAACATTAAATTATTAGCGACGTTTCATACCTGTTCAGGTTCATCACCAGGCATCTTATATTGGTTAGGTTTAGTACTACTGTAGTTTTTAAATTTTATTTTAAGGTCCATCAATAATGAAATTTTGAGAGTGAACGATAAATTAGGGTAAGAATTTTCATGATTTGTTGAATGGATAAGTTAAACGCAATCTATTTATTTTTATTTTTTTTTTTTTTTTGCGGCGCATCGACATATGGGCCATTAGCGTCTACATCCATGAAGAAACTGGATATTTTCTCAACGGGCCCTGCAATAAGAAACATCCCTGCTGCAGGCGTGACTCGAACCCCTAACTATCGCATACATTTATTTAATATATAAAACTTAAATATTCTCACTAGAAACACTTTATATCTGCGTAATATATGAGCATTATTCAGATAGATTTTACTTTTTGGTTTCAAATTTACAGAAATCAATTTGAAAATTAATCAACTTTTTTTGTACCAATTGAACATATATATGATGGTTAATTTTTGTCGATAGTTGGTCATGCATCCACAACTTTCTTTTTGGAAATGTGGCCATTTCCAAAATGGCGTCCCGGACGGTAGTGATAAGTTATTGGATGGTAATTCTCTTCAAATAATTTTTGTATCTTTTAACTCTCGTATTTAATAAAAATGGAACTCAATGTCTGTTTTTCTATCCTGCATTTTATTAGCATAATAGGTTTTTGTTGAATATCTGAATAGGTTAGACTAGAACCCAGGTTTGTCCCACAATTTATCGCTTGAATTGTTTTACTTAGTGTATTTTCTTTACATACGATTACTTGATAAAAAGGTACGTACAAATTGGAAATCATTAGTTTTCAGAAAAATCAACCAACCAAACAAACAGGAAAAAAGAAAAACAATATTATATTAGTGTAAATATTTATCTTTTTTTTTTTTTTATTTAAATGAATAGTATGAAGAATATTGATATCAAGTGTTTTCTGAATATTTAAAAACCATGCACGCAATTCCAAATATCGTCGATTCATGTCGTCATTATACCGAGTCCCTTCTGGAGCGACAACAGCTGCAGGCCTTTCTGGAATGATTTCTGGAAGCTTTTCTGAAGTGACATCTGTAGTGACTTCCTTATACCACCATCTATACCCTTCCTTATATCACCATACATATCTTTTCTAATAGCACCTTCAATATATTTCCTACCTTCTATACCTTTCTTATTCCACCTTCTACGTATACCCTTCCTAATACCACCTTCAATATCTTTCCTAATACCACCTCCAATATCCTTCCTATTCTCAAAATTTGTAAATATTCACAATTTTGGTGTATATTTAGAATTTTTCCTGTAAATTAAATTTTATTTACTGGAATATTTGTGAATACAAATAAATTCTTATTCACACTTCTGAATACGAATTTATTTATATTCGTATTTACAAATAAATGACTTACAAATAAATTCTTATTTTTATTTCTAATTAAAATTATGCCCAACTCTGTTACCATGCTATGTAGAGTAGGACGGTAATGATAATTGTTATAAAAATATTTCTATTTTTTTTTCTAAAATAATTATATTAATAAAAAATATTGTAAAATACGTAGTTTATAAAGCACTATTAAATTGTTAGACGAAAAAAATAATTCATGGATGTCGAATCGGTCGAATGATTTCCACTACTGTTTCGTATTGACATTTGAAATAGTGTTTTCCTAGGGCGAAGTAGAGAAGGGTGGAATTTCTGCTGAGAACACTGCTTAAAGTGATTTCGTATTCTAAATTACATCTGGGATAAGAACGGAAACGAGCTAAGATGACGCAGTTCCTCCAAGTAGGATTTTTTTTTTTATACATAGAAAGAATCTCCTTCCAACACACTTATATATATATATATATATATATATATATATATATATATATTTATATTTACATATATATATATATATATATATATATATATATATATATATATATATATATATTTCCAAATTTTGCGTCTCCGGTGAAGCAAAAGTGTAATGGAAGTGACTTCATCTCTCACGTGACCGGAAATTATTTTTGGCTGAAGTAACTCTTTTTTATTTACTTCCCAAATGGCATTTTCATGATAAAAATTATTCCTCTTTGGAGGGAAATCAGATCTTTGTGAACTTTGTGAAAACCTGGAAGTCTTAAAAATGTTATATTCTTCTATATTTACTAATTGCTCGTTTCTTAGCTGTTATAGCTGTTAAGCATTGGTCATTGAAGGGGTAATTGTTTTTCTTTCGAAAAAATCAACCCTAATAAATATTGAAAATAAATCAACCCTATACTGGCTGATATTGGATAACCTGTCCCAAAAAACTGTTTTATGTATAAATGTACGTTCAAATTATACTAAAAGAAGCCATAAACATGCACGAATTAGCTGTAGAACGACAGAGGTTATTATCTATGTCATTCTTTAAAAAATCCCGGTTGGCTTTTTGATAGTTCAATCTGTAAAATCCAGAAAATGGCGACTTACATAGGATTCATCTAATACTTTCCAAGGCACGTTGAGTGTTTCCAAGACATAATAGATCGGGCAACGATAACTTAGTTTTTTTTTGTGTGTGTTTAACAGCCTATCAACATTTGGGCTATTAATGCCGGGCTATCTACAGGTTGCCACCCTTTTATAATGCCAACAGCACGTGGTCGGTTACCCATTCAGATACTGGCCACGCCCGACGTTGCTTAACTTCGGTGATCTATGGGAACCAGTGCATTCAACGTGGCTATGGCCGTTGGCCGATAACTTAGTTGTTTTTTGTTTTGTTTTTTTACTTAAACCAGAAATATAATAAGAAATAACCAGAAATATATAAATTAAAAAAAAAAAAAAAAAAAAAAAAAAAAAAAAAAAAAAAAAAAAAAAAAAAAAACCTATCCTACCTAGTCTATTCGGTTTCTTTGATCAATGAATTAATGCATGATTATATGTGGAACTTGCGAGTGGTGTTATGTGTTTCTGTGTGGATGGAATTTCTATGCGTGATGGCTGGGTCATGATGATGGTTCAAACACCGAAAGACACATACTGCAAAATTGAGTGGAAACAGTTCTCTTCTTCTTCCTCTGCCTCACATCTTTCCTCTCCTTATGAATTATGGAAAGAGGTGGCGAACTTTCATACTCAATATTCCATTTATCATGGCCTCCCTGATCTGAATGTATCCTGTGAGGAGTTTCTCAAGTCTTGCACATTTCTAGTCATTATTATTGTCTTTCTTCAACATCTGGCTACCAAAACCTAATGACACATTATGAGCTACAGGTATAGTTACTCTAGATCACTGGACTTACAAAGTGTTTGCATGGGTACACAAACTCACCACTCCCCGTTAACATGTTTTCATAATGATGGAGTTAGTTATAATAATATTCATTGGATAATTTCTCTTGTAATAGAGTGAACAGAGACCATAGCCATGTTGAATATACTGGTTCCCATAGATCACCAAAGTTAAGCTGCGCGGAATAGGACAGTACCTGAATGGGTGACCGACCATGTGGTGTTGGCATTATAAATGGGTGGCGATGTGTAGATATCCTGGTGCTAATATCGCAATTGTTGATACGCGTAAAAAATGTATACTGAAATATTTTTTTATAAGAGTTAGTAATGATTGTTATGTTTTTTTACTTGAAAATGGCAAATGACTGAGGGTCTCCAAATTTTGCGTCATGGGCGTTACAACGGAACTTTTTTATTTACTAAATGTTATTTTTATGATCAAAATGATTTCCCTTTTGAGGAAAATTGCTCAAAGCATGAAAGATTTACCTGGGCGTCTGCTCGCCCTCCCTAGATCGTTTGTGTTTGTCTTTAAGAAATAGTACGCTAACCAGGAAACTTGGTATGACACCTGTTAGGTTAATGACTTTTAGTTCTACATTCAATTTAATTTGAATTTCAATTTATTTATTGTTTTAAGGTAGAATAGCCTTTTTATTGGAGGTTCCATGATATAATTACTTAAACCCACTGAGTTTATATGAACTCTTATGAGCATGTATAGCTAGCCTACAATGAATTCAAAATTTTATGATAGTTTTAGTATAAATAGGAGAAGAATTATCTAGGGAGAATGTTACGTTCCATATTATTTAATTTAGTCTCCACTTTTCCCCGAGAATGAACTCTAAAAATCGCGAAAGAAATGCAAATACTATTTATGAGGACATTGCATTATTTTGGCGGGTGAAGTTATATTTGTAATGACTGTTTTTCTAACTAACCAATGACCGCAAACTCAGTGATAATAGTTACTGGCCATTGCGGTCATTTGGTCAACATATTGTATAGTAACTGTCTCCTGACGTTAGTTGCAATAAATTATAAGATAAGGTTTACCTAGAACATAACTAGCACTTCAGATCAGCAGTCGGGGATTTTTTCTCCAAATATTTCTAAACGTATGTTGTCTAATTTCAAAACTGCTTAAAAAGGAACGTTTCATAAATCTTTGTCCTATAGGGATAAAAACGCTGGCACTCTAATCCTCTCTTGATAGGGAAGATTAATGTATTAACTCGTGGCTGTAATCTGTCAAAAGAAACTAGGCGAGGCGTTCCCAGGAAAGATGCAGAGCAGATGCCCCACCATGTGTGTGAATAAAGGAATTACACAGAGAAATGGTATTTCTGTTACCTTGTCATGCGTCCCATTTCGACATTAGTTACTTTGGTGCAGGGGTTTAATTCTTAACTATCCTTATCCTCAGATAGAATATGCATTAATACATATACTAGTCATACAAGCAATATGCCAAATATGGCAATGGACCGTGTTGACAAACAAATGCAATCTTCATAGGGTTACTATGACGAGAAAACAAGGAAATGTTAGGCGCCTTAGTCAAGATCAGCGGACTTAAATTTCAACAAAAATCTCCCAAATTATTTAAGTAATAACTCCCTTTCTAGTATCACCTCATGGCTGTCCTCCATCGTGACAATTAAATACTGAACGCCTACTCACCCATTGAAGACCTTACTCGAACAAGTTTTTAACCATCAATTTCTGAATTACATTAATTATAGTTAATACCCGAGTTGTCATTCTTCAAGATACAACATAAAATTAACCTGCACGGAATTTTCAATGTCTGATTCATTAATTGTAAATATTTTCAACATCCAATACCGTTTATTTCAATTTTCTCCTGAGAAAATCCCTGAGGAACTTTTGTAAGCGCCATGAAATTGCGGACATTGTTTTGACCTAGTATTACTTAAATACTCGGTTTTGAAGTATTCTAAGTTATAAAAATAAATAACACTTTCATAACAGAAAACATTGCAAACATATTAATAAATAAATAAAAACCATATTCAGAGGAATAAAATAACTTAATAAACGTTTACACATTGGACCCACAGATGAATATTTCGTGAGCCACTACTGTTAGACGCCACAGCCGCAGGTAGTAATGGCGCAGTTACCCGGAGTTGCCAGTATAAAAAAAAAATTCATAACTATTAACTATTTGATTATTCCACGGGGGTGGCAAGACTGATTTCAAACAATCACGAAGCATAACCTTCCCGTTGGTTGACAAAGAAACTTATGCTAAGTGCTATGTTGTTAGAGTGCCGTTAGATGGTGTATACTATGTTTAATGAATAAAACCTTTTTATGAATCAGTGTGTAAGTTATTTTGAATATGTAAATGCTATAACGGTTTTAATAGTTTGGCAGGCTTATTGTTTATAGATGTCACGTTTCTCGAATCTTCCCCGAATGATATGTAGCATCCATTTTAAATGAGAGGAAATATTTCACACTGATTCCCACACGTTCTCGGAGTGTGAAAGTACCCCTGTAGATCCATGGTTGGCCGAGACGACCTTACAATCCGCTGTGGAATCCTTCCAGCTCCAGGGACGTGATGTTCTTATAAATGTGGAATTATTCTACGTCCGCTAATATTAAAAGGTACTCGTCGTGCATCTTCATCTTCTATTTAAGATGTCTTCAGACTGCTGAGAAAATTGATTCAGGTGGAGTCTACTGTGTAAATATATTCTGGACGTTTTATTGACAGACTAACTTTCTCAGTACTGCATAAAGCGCGATAGCATCCATGGGCGTATAATAGGAGGGGCTGCAGCCCGCCCCTCCCCCAATTTTTTCTATTAAATCGGTAAAAAGTGTGTCTTAAAAACTTTAAAATTAATTATATAAGATCATTTAGTTCAGAATTTTTATTTTTTTTTTGGGTTTAATAGATTTTTAGTTGGCTAACCAAGTTGTAGATTGTTAGTATTCCATACCCCCTAAGTGGTCCCCCCGAAATGCTCCTCCCTTCCAATTGTTTCCCTACATACGTCCCTGATAACTGCAAAGACGACTTCGGCAGTTAATAGATTAAAGTATGAATTCAATGCCTACACATGTAAATAAACTTCTTTAATATTTGTCTACGTTCCTCTCATTTTATTTGGCCTTGCTGAGTCTATTACAATCTTATTATATGAATTGGTGAAATAGTTGAAAGAACAATAACACACTGAGTGACACTTTACAAGTTTATTCATTCTTTTCCTTCCATGTATCGTGCCTTTTCAGGGGAATATTTTATAAATACATAACATCGAAGTATCCCTATTAGTGCAAGGTTCTCCTTCTCAAGTTGAGACTGTAAGCGTCTGTAGAGAATCAACATTTGTATCAGAATGCTGGTTAATTACTAGGGCGTATATAAGGGGGATCTGAGGGGGTAGAAGCCCCCCGCCCTAACGAAATTTTCATTTCATCGGTACGAATGTGTCATAAAAAGTTCAAAAATAAATTAAATAAGATCACTTAGTTCAGAAAAAATATTTGTTGGATGTAATAGCGCTTTAGTTGGCTAACTGTTTCAAGTTCTAGGATGTTAGCATTCCATACCCCCCAAATAACCCGGTGATCCCAGCCCCCCCCCATAAATGATTTCCTATATACGCCCCTGGTTCATAGACCATACAGTTAACATCTTGAAGGAGTGAAATCGTCTTAGTAGCGAATCCACTGGTCATAAATCTTCAGTTTGAAATTTCTTTGCCGATTTTAACAAGGAGCATGGTGAGTACAAAATTTCATCAGGATTTGAAATAATTCGAACGTAATGAGAAGGAAATTGGGGTTTCAATATGATAGCTGACTGCTACAGGATGCTTCTTATGAATTCTTACAAGAAGAAAAAGGATATTAATTTTGTTATTGATGGTTATCACTATGCTTTCATTATACAATTATTCATTATATTATATTTAGGCTTGCCATACGTCCGTTGAACGGGACAGTCACGGTATTTTTCTCTTGTTCCCAAGTCCCACCCGGTGTTAATTAATGTCCCGGAAACAGCTGTAAGATGTAAAAAGTAATGAATTTATGTTATTAAAAATCTTTTATGAATCGTTTACTTGTCTACAAACAACATTTTTGACTACCGCTTGGAGTGTCAATTAAGAGAGAAGTATTCTAATTAAAATCAGTGAGCAAACGCTGGAACAACTTACACAGCGCTGCCAGCAAATTATGTAAGTAGGAAAAATTCCTTTTAGCACTTTCCTCCGAAGGAAAGTAGCTATTGAGGTTGCACTCATGACGGAATTTTTGAAAAATTTCTTCAAATCTTTATCGATCCTACCTAGTAGACACCGAAAATGACCCCCGTTAAAATTTATATATATATCTATGTATATATATATGCATATATATATATATATATATATATGTGTGTGTGTGTGTGTGTGTGTGTGTGTGTGTGTGTGTGTGTGTGTGTGTGTGTCTGTTAACACAATAGCGGCCAGAGTTTTTGTTTTTTCTTCACGAAACGTGGTATATAGCGTTCAATTAGCAAACGATTGAACGAGTTCGTTAACCACCAAAATCCGTCCACCGGGAGGGGGGGTTTACCCCGGACCCAAAACACTAATTTGACCATGCCAGCCGTAATTTTTGTTATATTTCAACGAAACTCGGTATTCGTTATGTTGATCTAAAGAGATAAATACGTTGTAAAAATAAACTAAATCGGTTCATTAGGAGGGGTGGGGGTTTACTCCGGACCCACATTACCAATTTGCCACTACCAGTCGTAATTTTTGTTACATTTCAACGAAACTCGGTATTCATAGTGGTTATCAACAGAGAAAAATGGGTTGTAAAAATAAACTGAATCGGGTTATTTGGAGGGGGGTTTACTCCGGACCTAAAGTACTAATATACTCATACCGGTCGTAATTTCTGCTGTATTGTAACGGAACGCGGTATACGTCGTGGGCATCTCATGAGAAAGAAGTGTTGTAAAAATGAAGTAAATCGGCCTATTGGAAAGGAGAGTTTAAACTCTGTTTCATTCGAATTATCTCACCAGACGTAGGTTCACAAAGCCGCCGCGAGCGAGGAGCGCTACCTCCCAATGGGAGGACTGTATCCTGTTCCTGCGTCAGATCACAAGACGGGAAATGAAGTTTTTGTGTATTTATTAAGTAGTGCAGTATCATGTAACATAACTCTGGAAGCAAATTATTTACAATAATTAATAATTGAACAGGCCTCATAAGAGTAGTAAATCTGCAGAACTATTCACGTTTTTATTTTTTATTTTTATATAGTTTATTAACATCAAATTATTCAGTAATGTAGTCTACACTACAAATATTCTGAGGAAAGTGCTTAGTTATGCAGCTCCTGCGTGACGGACTTCTTTATTTTTAAAAATTTTGTAGACTAACAATTTAGAGTCCCAGATTGTCCAATCCCGTAACTTGCGTGGCTTCAAAAAAGGCTTAGAACTCACCATTTTGCCTCTAATTTATACCATTTTTATTCCGTATGCACATCCCATATTAATGAGTCCCGGTTTCACTCACCAGAAATATGGCAAGCCTAATTATATTACCCAATTATTCATTTGAATCTGTAAATATCAGGAAGAATTGAGCATACCAAGAAATAGGTGGGCTACAGACCGAAGGAAACAGAGTTGCGGCAATTTGTTTGATTATGGGTGCCGCCGGGTCTAGACAGTGGTTAGGTAGGACAGAGTTGGTTAGGATGTCTGCCTCACCTTTCTGCGCAATTGCACCTAATTTCAGTGTCTCGTCTTGAGTCGCCGGAAAAGGTTATTAGATTCCATTCACGGAGTTATCTACATCTGCTTGGATGGTTTTGAATCTCATGTACAATTCTTCTATCCGCTCTGCTTATCCTTCCTCTTCCTGGAAGGCATTAAATAGTGCAGTATGCCAAATTGAGCGAACCTTTATAGTGAGAAACTACATACTGTACATTTTTCTATCTATATCACTTATTTTATTACAAACAAGAAAGAATTTTTGGGGGATTTCTTGAAATATGAATAATTCCTACTAACATTTTGCCAAAAATGACACTAGTTAAAATATTATGCTGTATATTATGAAAGCTTTTTCTTCGACACATTAAGCGAGGAAGATACGATTCCATTAAAATAACTTTAAAAAAACAAAACAACTTTTAAAAAAATATTTTGTATTTTTTGTTAATATGCTATCGATTGCTTTAATCTCTTTACAATATTCCCGCTGGATTCATCTGATACACATTAGATTTCCTATAATCAAAGGAATAAATAGGAGAATTTATTGTACATACTTTTATATATATATATATATATATATATATATATATATATATATATATATATATATATATATACATAAAGATAGATAAAAAGATGTTTGTGTTAACTATATTTTAGCTGCCTAAACGGTTGATTTTTCCCCACGAAACATGGCATACTGCATTCCATAATAACCGATTGGATTATCCAGGCCCAAATTATTAATATGCCCCAACGGTCGTTATATCGGAACGAAACTCATTACTCTATACCCGAAGTTAATGATGGAATTGAATTATAAAAAAATCGTTCTATCGGGGGGGGCTTATCTCAAACCTCCAAGTCCTGACAAAATTTAATCATGTGCCCCTTGCGTAGGCAATTTTTGGTTTGCTTGCATCGAAAGTCACCTTTTTCATTCTGAGCAAATAAGAGAGACATCCCTTGAAATGAAGCGAAAACAGTCCATTAGGAGTGGGCTTCATCTAAAAATACCTTTACCAGACACAAAATAAAAATAAAGCCATGCGGCTGGAGTATAGTTTTACATAATATGTATTCTCAAAAGCTGCTGAGCCAGGTAAATTGAATGTAACATTTACTTATCTTTTATTTAAGCGTACCAACGTTAAGATGATTAACACCACAGATTATAGAGTTAGGAATTTCATTTTATATATGTACTATTGGAAATAACTGGTATTAAACTTAAATGTGATATATTCTTTTATTTAATTTTAAGGTTTCAAAATGCTATATTATTTTATGATGATTTTAAAACTCATTTTTTATAGTTTATTCAGGAGTTCCGTGGATTTTAAAAAATGAATTAAATTTGTTATCTTAGTTGTGTCATCGCCCATATTTTCATTCAAATTACCGGTGATGTCAAATGGAGACGTTTCGCTCTCGTAGACACAGCATTCAGTGAAGATATGTTTGATTGAAATTATGACACCACAAACTGGGCACTTTGGTGATTCCTCGGCATAAGCAAGGAATGAGTCAATCTTGTGAGGCCGATGCTGAGCCGAGCAAGTGCCACCTCTGCTCTCCTTTTAGCACTTTCCTTCCGACTTTACTTTCCGAAGGAAAGTAGCTATTGAGGTTGGACTCATGACGGAATTTTTGAAAAATTTCTTCAAATCTTTATCGATCCTACCTAGTAGACACCGAAAATGACCCCCGTTAAAATTTATATATATCTATATATATATATATATATATGCATATATATATATATATATATATATATATATATATATATATATATATATATATATATATATGTGTGTCTGTTAACACGATAGCGGCCAGAGTTTTTGTTTTTTCGTCACGAAACTTGGTATATAGCATTCAATTAGCAAACGATTGAACGAGTTCGTTAACCACCAAAGTCGGTCCACCGGAAGGGGGGGTTTACCCCGAACCCAAAACACTTATTTGACTATGTCAGCCGTAATATTTGTTATATTTCAACGAAACTTAGTATTCGTAGTGTTAATATAGAGAGAAAAGTGAGATATAAAAATGAACTAAATCGGTTCATTAGAAGGGGGGGTTTACTCCGGACTCACAATACCAATTCGCCACTACCAGCCGTGATTTTTGGTATATTTCGACGAAACTCGGTATTCGTAGTGCTAATCCACAGGAAAATATGTGTTGTAAAAATAAACGAAATCGGTTCATTAGAAGGGGGGGTTTACTCCGGACCCACAATACCAATTCGCCACTACCAGCCGTGATTTTTGGTATATTTCGAAGAAACTCGGTATTCGTAGTGGTAATCTACAGGTAAATATGTGTTGTAAAAAGAAACTAAATCGGTTCATTAGAAGGGGGGGTTTACTCTGGACCCAAATTCCTAATATACTCATACCGGTCGTAATTTCTGCTGTATTGTAACGAAACGCTGTATACGTCGTGGGTAACTCATGAGAAAGAAGTGTTGTAAAAATGAGCTGAATCGGTCATTCGGAAAGCGGGGGTTTAATTTGTAATATATTTGAATAGAAAAGCCGTAGACAAGACGTAGGTTCACAAAGCCGCCGCAAGGAGCGCTTTCTACCACTAGAGTGACTGTATCCTGTTCCTGCGTTAGATCAAAATACGATAATATGAGGATTTTTGTATTTATTACGTAGTGTAGTAGGTACCATGTGTAAACATAACTCTGGAAGCAAATTAATAATTGATCAGTTACTTATTACAAATTTAAAAGAGAACTATTCATGTTTTTATTTTATTTATGTAGGATATTTTAAGCAAATTGTTCTGGAAAGCAATCTACACTACCCAAATTCTGAGGAAAGTGCTTAGTTATGCAGCTCCTGCGTGACGGACTTTTTTTTTTGTCTCTGTTTACCCTCGTTTTTAATTTTTTTTTCTCGGTTTGCCTTAGTTTTTAATTGCTTGCTGTTATTTTGATTGCATTTTTTTCAATAAAATATCACAAGTAATTGAAAAGCGTGTTTGTATTTCGAATTGACTTTGAGTCTTGCTTTAAATTGAGGAATTTCCGCTTCTAACCTGTGGGTGTTAGCAATTTTCATGAAATAAAAAAAAAAAATGTTTAGTTCTATTTTATGTTATGGATGACACTATGGATGAGAACGGATACGTCTTAAGATGACGCAGTTCCTGCTGAAAGAGAACACTCTGTGTAGGGTCAGACACCTGCCCGGGTCGAGCTACTAGGCAGGCTTCAGGTAGGCTTTTATTGCCCTTCATAAATCAAGATCCATCCTAGGAGAGTTGACAGATATTTTACCTGTAGGAAGTCATGCAGCCAAATGCTATAGTAGAAATATAATTATATTTTGTGGTTGTATGTGGCGAAGTACATTAAAATATATCACTACGTTCTAATTTTCTGGTACAATTTTATTTTGTTTAATTGTATTTAACAGTAAAACGAGTAGGTAAGTGTTTTTAATTGCATTTAACACTAAAATGGATATGTTAGTAAAGCAAGTTAAGTCAATTAGATACATATTCGTAGTAGAGTCTTCGTAGAGCGAAACCTGGAACGGCGGAAAGAGTAATTTCCGCTTAGAATAGTTTCTTGTGCCTTGCCGACAATCTTGCTTTTTTTTGGAATATTTGTTTACATTAAGAATAATCTAAACAAAGTAATAACTGTTTGTATTCTACGTATTCAAAATGACACTAGGGATATGAATGGAACTGCTCTGAGATGATGCAGTTCCTGCGAGTCGGACTTTTTGAGATGGTAGTGAAAGAAATTATAGAGTTGATTGTGAAAGTCTCGACCCTTGTGCCGGTAGAATGCCTCTTGTGGCATGGAATTAAAGGATTTTTAATAGTCGATCAATACGAAGTTAATTAGGTTTTATGTAGGTTTTTAACTACATTGGGCCTGAAACGTACTCAGGAAAATGGAAACCTGCCTGCTTTGGAAAAATAAGATCGTCAACTCGAAAATGCATCAATGATATTTCAGAGCTATTTTTTCTAAGATATCTTTGACGCCAATAGCTTCGGATGGTACTCGTAATTGGCGGATATGAATGGAGGGAATGTTTTGAGGACGTCAGAGAAATACCTGAGCCTCAGACAGGATTTTACGTGTATGGTAGGTACGATAAGGTCTTATGAGGTATCTGGCGCAAGTGTACGTATTGTAACGTTCCAAGATAAAGGGGCAATATACCGTTATTGTAATAACTACTAGGGGAAATCATTTTGACGACACTTGGGAGAGGCATGAAACAGTAGGAACGGGCGAGCTAAGCATACTCGTTACGGTCTGAGAGAAATGTCACCCACCTGGAAGTGTAGGTGAGAGCGGGGGAACCAGGAAACAGGTGCTTGGATGCAGGGGTCTGCGCACTCTTGTTAGATTGCGGGCGTTCAACCTATATACATACTATCTTTGGGTGGTGGGGAGATTTTATTTTTGGTAGTGTGCGGATTTATATATATATATATATATATATATATATATATATATATATATATATATATATATATATATACACACACAACATTATCTTTAAGTAAGTCAATATTATCATTTTTAATTTAAACAAGTTCTCATGTTCTTTTGGTTCTTTGGCAACCGTAATAGTTGCCATAATTCGTGGAGGTCGTGACCACGATCCAGTGAGGTCGTTAAAAGGTATAGCAACAGTATTTTTACAGCGGACCTAACGGCCAAGATTAATCAAAACACACTTCCTTATCCCAATGTTGTATAATTTCAAAACTGAAGTTCCATAAATATTTTGATTTACATCAAGATATGTTATTCACTCTTTAAATTAACTAACTTATAGAGTAATAATTTAAAAGTGATTTTTAAGAAAGATTAACAGTTATAAATTAATAAAAATCCATCACGCAGGAGCGGCATAACTAAACACTTTCCTCAGAATTTGGGTGTAGACTGAATTCCTGAATAATTTGCTTAAAATATCCTATATACATAAAATAATAACCTGTATACTTCTGCTCTTTTACAATTGTAATGAGCAACTGTCTCAATTATAAATTTTATAATTAATTTCCTTCCAGAGTTTTGTGTACCCATGGTACTTCACTACTTAATATATTATTAAATATATATAGTGTCTGGAGTAAACCCTCCTCCTAAAAAGGTAGTTGGAATATTATTAGTTCTTCATTATAATTTCTTAATGTAACCTAGCATTCGTTCTAATATAGCCCGATAGATGGTTTTTATTTACTCCTGATGCAAATACTACAACGTGAGAACACATTAGAATTCTAACTGCATCCTTGAATGAACTATTAGAATCGTGTTTAGTGGAGCCAATAAACCTCTTCTATATGCATTTGCACTTAAGCCTTCTTAGCACGTCTCCACGTTATTATTGCCTGTGAATGGATTACGATATGAAAAGCGGGAGGCTCAGGGATCATGATAAGATCAGATTTCCGGACTTTTTTCAGAACCAGACAAAAAAAAAAGGATTCTAATCAAAAGAATCGGAGGTACGTAATGTGACCATATTCTTCAGCAAGGCGGTGACTACAATAAAATAAACTCTTTGTTGCTTTATTAATTGTATCATAAAGGTGAATAATAATAACTTGGAATCCAGTTACATACCGTACCTCACAATTAGTAGCATTTTGCCTAGTACCACGGAATGATGTTATATCTTATATTCCCCTCCTAATGAACCGATTTAGTTTATTTTTACAACAGTTATTTACCTGTGGATTACCACTACGAATACCGAGTTTCACCGAAATATACCAAAAATCACGGCTGGTAGTGGCGAATTGGTATTGTGGGTCCGGAGTAAACCCCCGATAATGAACCGATTTAGTTCATTTTTATATCTCACTTTTCTCTCTATATTACCACTACGAATACCAAGTTTCATTGAAATATAACAAATATTACGGCTGACATAGTCAAATTAGTGTTTTGGGTTCGGGGTAAACCCCCCCTTCCGGTGGACCGACTTTAATGGTTAACGAGCTCGTTCAATCGTTTGCTAATTGAATGCTATATACCAAGTTTCGTGACGAAAAAACAAAAACTCTGGCCGCTATCGTGTTAACAGACACATATATATATATATATATATATATATATATATATATATATATATATATATATATATATATAGATATATATAAATTTTAACGGGGGTCATTTTCGGTGTCTACTAGGTAGGATCGATAAAGATTTGAAGAAATTTTTCAAAAATTCCGTCATGAGTCCAACCTCAATAGCTACTTTCCTTCGGAGGAAAGTGCTAAAAAAAGAGGAGTAGATACAATTATTAGTTTGTTTTGATCTTTCGTGAAAAAATATAAATATCTTTTCCATTTTCTTATCTTGTTTCATTCCTACTAGAAGCAATAATAAAATAACAAGAAATAAAAACAGACAAAAAGAACCGTTCAAATAAACGAAAGTTTGATGCACTTATTTCTCCGATTGACATCACTTAATCAAAAATTTCTTCAGACTCTTTTTTGTGGAGCATTTAATGAGCTTTCTAATGGTAACCTTCCACTTACCTAGATTCTCAACCGTTTTCGAGATATTAAGGAAAATATACGAAGGGGCCTAATAGATATTCATATGGCATCTGAGAATCCCAAGATTCCGTAAAAATAAAATATTGTTTCTAATTATACGTATCCTGTTTTATTCACAAATACATTTGACTACTATAAGCAATTACAAACACTAGGGAATATGCCAAAGAACTCGGAGTTGGAGCCTCAACAGTTTCAAGACATTTGAAGGAAATCGGCAAATCCAAAACTGACATTTCATACGGTACAGCCTGATATATTTCAAGCAAATGAATTCGCTCCAAAAACCATGTTCCGGTGGGCGGATTCTGCTGGTTAACGAACTTGACCTTTCAAATTATACGAACGATTTTTGTACCAAATTTAATCACAATAGATCCAACAGGGTCGCAGTGAGCAAGGGTAAATTTGGCCCAGGTACCTTTATATTGTATTATTGTACCAAATTTCATCAAAATCGGACCATTAGGGGGGCCCGAAATGAGCGAACAGACAAATATATATATATATATATATATATATATATATATATATATACCTATATATACGTGCAAATTTGAACCACCGTTATTTTCGATCTCTAGGGGTTCTGAAACGCAAAATTTTCTTTTATTTATTTTTTACTTATTTTATTTTTTTTTATTTATTTATTTATTTTTTTTTTTTACGGCGCATCGACATTTAGTTTATTTATATATCAATTATTGTGCATAAGCTGCTGTGGCCATGAGCACACATTGAATTCAATCGATTACTGTCGTTGCATATTCTTGTCGGCACTTCCGGATTGTTTCATGAGATCAACCTTATAAGCGGGGTTCCTCCCTATGAAGGGAGGGAGGAACCGCGCTAAAACGAAACCAGCTCTACATGGTCCCGTATAGGTACGGGTTTCTACTCCATGTTACTCTAATCCTGCGGTGTCCCGCAAGGTTTTATCGGCAGCACTTGGGAGTGGGTAACTCCCTAAGTGTTTCCAATTCGACTTACAACACTTCTTCAACCGCCATAAAATGTCTTACCAAACAAAAATATCTGCGATACAGCCAGTTATTGATTATGTTATGAATTAAAGAGATTAAAATCTGGATCGAATATGAGTTGATTAAGTAAAGATGGAATGGTTGGGATTCGGCTAAATAAACCTCAATATGATTTTGTTTTAAAAAATCTATATTTCGGACGTTTCGGCTACTCATTGGTGCTAGAATATTTGTGCAAATGTGTGAATAATTTTAGCACTTTCCTCCGAAGGAAAGTAGCTATTGAGGTTGGACTCATGACGGAATTTTTGAAAAATTTCTTCAAATCTTTATCGATCCTACCTAGTAGACACCGAAAATGACTCCCGTTAAAATTTATATATATCTATATATATATATATATATATATATATATATATATATATGCATATATATATATGTGTCTGTTAACACGATAGCGGCCAGAGTTTTTGTTTTTTCGTCACGAAACTTGGTATATAGCATTCAATTAGGAAACGATTGAACGAGTTCGTTAACCACCAAAATCGGTCCACCGGAAGGGGGGGGTTTACCCCGAACCCAAAACACTTATTTGACTATGTCAGCCGTAATATTTGTTATATTTCAACGAAACTTGGTATTCGTAGTGTTAATATAGAGAGAAAAGTGAGGTATAAAAATGAACTAAATCGGTTCATTAGAAGGGGGGGTTTACTCCGGACCCACAATACCAATTCGCCACTACCAGCCGTGATTTTTGGTATATTTCGACGAAACTCGGTATTCGTAGTGCTAATCCACAGGTAAATATGTGTTGTAAAAATAAACGAAATCGGTTCATTAGGAGGGGGGGGGGGGGTTTACTCCGGACCCACAATACCAATTCGCCACTACCAGCCGTGATTTTTGGTATATTTCGACGAAACTCGGTATTCGTAGTGGTAATCTACAGGTAAATATGTGTTGTAAAAAGAAACTAAATCGGTTCATTAGAAGGGGGGGTTTACTCCGGACCCAAATTCCTAATATACTCATACCGGTCGTAATTTCTGCTGTATTGTAACGAAACGCTGTATACGTCGTGGGTAACTCATGAGAAAGAAGTGTTGTAAAAATGAGCTGAATCGGTCAATCGGAAAGCGGGGGTTTAATTTGTAATATATTTGAATAGAAAAGCCGGCAGACGTAGGTTCACAAAGCCGCCGCAAGGAGCGCTTTCTACCACTAGAGTGACTGTATCCTGTTCCTGCGTTAGATCAAAATACGATAATATGAGGATTTTTGTATTTATTACGTAGTGTAGTAGGTACCATGTGTAAACATAACTCTGGAAGCAAATTAATAATTGATCAGTTACTTATTACAAATTTAAAAGAGAACTATTCATGTTTTTATTTTATTTATGTAGGATATTTTAAGCAAATTGTTCTGGAAAGCAGTCTACACTACCCAAATTCTGAGGAAAGTGCTTAGTGATGCAGCTCCTGCGTGACGGACTTTTTTAGTTAATTTTAGTGTAGTGTGCCTGTAGTATGTTTGTAAGACATTGAAGAAACAGCGCCTTTTTGTATTGTTCCGCTGTGATTGAGAATTTATCTTTTATTGGACGTTTGTGTAGTATTCTTGGTTTAAATTGTTAAACATTGCTGGTTTATGAATTGCCAAATTTCTCAATTACTTAGATAACACAGATTTTTACGTTTTTCGTGTTCTTCTGAATCCACGTCTCCATTGAAAACTAACCAAACGTGGCAACAATCCTAGTATGAATGGCTGAGTTGATAAAGCCTTATCGGTCCAAGGTGTAATCTGAATGGACCAAGTGTGAATGGAAGAGAGACAGTGCGATTCCATTAGCGTACTAAAAGCCCACGTTACAAGACAAACAGCTCCTTTCTGTGAGAGTGCTCGTAACCAAGGGGAGTGGGTACCGTTGTACGATAAGTGAATCCACTTTGTCTAGCAACACTTGCAAATTGTCTTGCTTCTCTTCTTCTACAGAGGCGATATCTTAATAGTATATTGCTGTGTAAAATATCTCCTTCGTAGACTGGTAGTATCTCCTGCATAATGACGACTCTTGTCTGGGAGACCGGTTACGGATTACCTATGCGTAATCCAGTCCACATAACCGGGGAATGTAAACCCCCACTAAAAGTATTATTTAAAATTAATTCGGATGTCTTCCTAATCATAATAATGCGAGTATCAAATATGATATCTACAAATTTATTATTTTAATGTTTTATTAGCGCTTATTTCTTCACTTTATAAGATGAAACCCCGCTAATGATGTTTACCTCATGACGCAATCCGGAAGTGCTGACTAGAAAACTTGACGTTTCAGAACCCATAGATCTCGAAAATAACGGTAGTTCAATTTACATATATATATATATATATATATATATATATATATATATATATATATATATATGTGTGTGTGTGTGTTTGTTTTAATGCGGCTTCTTTCGCCAGCGGTCTTGCTCCTCCTATTTTTGCAATATTTCTCTCAGAGGATTCCTCTCCAACTTCTTCTGGCAGTCACTTGACGAGCTCATTCCCTTACCAACCAGCAAGGATGAGTGACTGTCAGAGGAAGCCGGAGAAGAATCCGGCGAAATATTGCGAAAAAAAGGAGGAGCAAGACCGCTGGAGAAAGAAGCCGCGTTACAACAAACACATGTAATTCCCAGCGAAGTAGTTTAAAAGAATATATATATATATATATATGTGTGTGTGTGTGTGTGTGTGTGTGTGTGTGTTCGCTCCGTAGCTGTCCCAAAAATGGATCGATTTTAATGAAGATTGGTACAAAAATACTTTGCGTGATTTGAAAGGTCAAGATCATTAGCTAGGAGAAGGGAATGTATACGCTATACGCTTATAGATTACTAAAAACAACTGTGGAATGGGGCATATTACGCATTTAGTATTTACTGCGTATTCTCGAGGATTAACTATCGTTCGCATTTGACCAAACGTAAATTTCTACCTTATGAATATTAAATCATACACGGTCGAGTGCATTAATTCCATCTGATAACCATAGACATTTTCGAAGGAGTGTTAAATGACGTCCATAAATAAGGAGAGAACTCGTTTATTTTCTTCAAACATCAGAAAATGATAAGGCTTTAAGGGTAAGCAAGAAGCGAAGATTATGTCGTCGTGGTTTTCATCCTTTTTTACTCTTTATATAATGATGGATGATAAGGCCGTGAAGAGAAGCTAGCCTAGCGAGCTGTTCGCACAATAAATCAGTACCTTGGCTGCTGCATCATCTTCAGATGATTATTCCAGCACCGCCTTCTCCAATGCATCTCCTAGCCACGATCTTTATGGTATTTACACTCTAGTACCAACTCATCTACAGCAGTTTATGACTGAACACAATATCCGCATGGAAAGGCATTTTTTGAGGCAACCAGGCTTCCAATCGGAAAATACAGTCGAAATACTTATTTAGTAGGGAAATACACTAACGTATACAGAAAATAATTTCGGGGGGGGGGGGGGCTGGGAGAATTTCAGAGGGGGCTGAGAGCATTTACGGGGTATGGAATACTTACAATCTAGAACTTGGAATAGTTAAACGCTATTATACCCAACAAAAAATATTTTTTCTGAAGTAATTGATCTTATTTATACACTTTTTTACCGATTTCGGGGGGGGGGGGGGGCTGCAGCACCCTTAGCTCCTCCTTATATACGTTTCTAAAACTTATAATCAGTGAATGTGTGAAAATGCAATTTCTATCTGAACTTTAAATGGCCGACTTGTAGGAACTGCGTCTTATTAGCGCGTTTCCTTTCATATCCCTAGTGCCATTAGTAAATTGATAGAAGCTGTTATTGGTAGGTTTTGACCTTTCATGAAAAATATAAAATTATTTTAGGCAGCACAACAGGAAACTGACACTATCCTAAGCAGAAATAACTGCATCCTACTTCTCAACATTCGCTCTAGGAAAACAATATTACCATTGTATTTCCCATTTTCTTAGCTTTACTAAAATACTCATTATATTGTTAAATGCAGGGCCGCCACATGGGGGGGGGACAACCGGGTACCGTGGGGGCCCGGGCCAATCCTCGCTAATTGGAAAAAAGTACCGAAAGTGACCTTTGCAGCACGGATAGGTCGGCTTTTATTCTCATTTTGCTCAAAACTCGAGATGAAAATAATTTTAAAATGCCCAAAGTGCTATAAAAAAGTACTAGAATTTTCATTCTGGCTCTGAGAAGTGGGGACCCTGCTGTGAGAAGTGGGGGCCCGTGATCTGGTCCCGGGCCCGGCTCTGAGATGTGGCGGCCCTGGTTAAATGCTCTTTAAAAAAAAAAAAAAAATTGAAATAAACAGAGACAAAACCCTGTTCAATTGACAGTGGAAAATCTTATTTCAAGCAGGAAATGAAATCCTTCCTTGAGAAAAGTTTATGGAATGGGTTTTTCAATAGATCAAATCCTTCGGGACAAAGAATAAAATATTAAAAAAAAGACTTAGGAAATATTTAGGAACAACAAACATGTACTCAAAATTATAACTTTAATTGTCTTTTAAGCTATTATTCATTACAATTATTATATATATATTTCTTGTATTATTGTTCATAATTCTTTTTATTCTCTTCTTTTTAAATGTCCTCCTTCCCTACATAGGTAGGAAACCTATTTATGACGTTGACCTTATGATATAATCCTAAGGTGCAGATAAGAACTGTCCATGTTTTAGATCTGTCCATGTTTTAGAACTGTCCATGTTAGATTGTATATATGTACATTTTTTTTTTTTTTTTTTTTTTTTTTTTTTGTGTAGCCACCACATCAAGTGCAATAAAAAATAATGTTTGACCAATTTTCATTTGCATTTTATGACATTTATTCAGATTAGCCATTCTTCTTCCTTCTGGAGTTGGTAATACTGTAATTATTTTCTACTTTCTTGTTTCAGATGACAGTTGATGTTCCAACAATAGGGAGAGGTTCTAAAACCATGAGAATTGAGAAGTTGACTTTCTACAACCATACAGAATGCTCTTGCCAAGATAGAACTGATGAAATGCCACGAGATACAGATCCAAGAAGCGGCCTTGATACAAATAAGATTCCTGAACAGCCACTTCAATACAAGTAAGTCACTTTTACTATTATTATTATTGAGCTTTATGTCTAACAATTATTAAACTGGATATCCAAATCTTCCTCGCCCTTTTTTATCAAGGATGATAGTATTTAAAATAAAGCTTTGATGCAAAGTTAGTTTAATAAATTTAAAACTTTTCATGCAAGTGATTTAGATATTTTTATTTCCTTGAACCCAATGTATTTTTTGTTGAAAGTCTTTATTCAATTACAATGAAAACTGTATATAACATAAGTACTTATTTATGCACATGTGATTAGTTAGTTCATTTATCTTTGACACCCCCTCTCAATTAGATGTAGTTACATCTAATTGAATGTCGCCACACTTTTCCATTCTTCTGATTCTATAGCCTCCTCGAATGTCTTTAGCTCTTCACGAGTTGACGATAGAAAACAGTATGCTGTGTACAGCTCGTAGTCCTCCAGATATCCGGGTTTCTTCTTTCTTCTTTTTGTGGTTATTATTTCCTCTTGAGCATTAGTATCTGTAAAACTTTCTTGCAAACTATTCTCCACCACAACATGTTCTTTATCTTCATTAGTTTCTACAAGAGTATTTTCTTCATCAATAGTCATAACTGGATTATTGCTTATCACTTTAATTGGCTCTGTAATTTCTTGAGATTTATCTTCAATTGCATTATTATCTTTGTATTCCATTATAGACTCATCAAATTTTACATCTCTTGATTTAATTTTTCTGTGTTGTGGTAACCACAACCTATAGCCACCTCCACAATAACCAACCATTTCAGCATGAACTGCCAAGCCTGGGAGGCTTGGGTGTGAGTGTTTACCATGCTCGACAGCCAAATATTTTCAATTTGGAGAGATCATTTCGTCCATTCCACAGATCCAAGGGAGTTTTACCTCTAGGTAAAACTGAGGTTGGAGATCCATTTGCCTCATAAACTGAACATTTTAATGCTTCTCCCCATAAAAATTTGGGGACTCCAGAGTCGATCAATTTAGTTCTTAATTTTGAAAGAAGCACCCCGTTCATTCTTTCTCATCTACTATTCATTTGAGGAGAATGGCTTATAGTATACTCCATTTGTATGCCATTTCTTTCAATAAAATTTAAAAGATAATTAGATTTTGCTTCACCACCATTGTCAAATCGTATGTGCTTTACGCTTAATCCAAACTGAGTTTTTATTTACCTAACATATGATATCAAATTTTCAGCTGCTTCACTCTTATGTTTCAACAGTTTGACAACAACAAAATGATAATAATCGTCTAATATGACTTGAAAATGTCTCTCCCCATTGAGTGTACTTGGATTGATCGGACCATCTAAATCACTAGAAATAAGACTACCTATTTCTGTAGTACGTTTCTTGTTTTCATAAAATGGTTTCCTTTTTGCCATTCCATCAGCGCATGGTTCACATAATTTGCTGGGTCTAGGTAAACTCAATTGCGAGAGTCCATCATTTGAAATATGACCCATACTTCTATGCCACAACTCCCATTTATCAATAGTTACTAAGCATTGTTCATTAAATTTGTCTGCTTCAAAATAATAAAGGCCATTATGGGGTTTGAAAAACAAAACAGGGTTATTTTTAATATAAACTGTAGTACCTGATGTATCTGTAATTATTTTTGATCCATGGCTAACAATTTTTGACAAAGAAAGCAAATTCTGTTTCATTCCTGGTACAATCAATGCCTCAATTCTAATTTTTTTATTTTTAACATAAAGACTCAACTCACCCTTTTCATTTGCCGTCAAAATCTTGCCATCCACTTGAACAATTTTCACTGTGGTTTTTAATTTCGTGATGTTCTTCATGAAACGTTTCAATTCTCTCTTGACAAAATGATTTGAAGCACCACTGTCATAGATAAAAGATTTTTCTTCAAAGATCATGCTTGAATTACAAGTTTCAGTTGTCAATAAATCAATTTCACTCTCACTTTGTGCATGATTTTCATGACTATTCTTATGTGTTGGATTTTCTCCAGAATTCTGTTTTGAGAGAAAATTGCCACCCCAGTTCCTCCTGGTTTTCTTATGAGAGTTGTTTGTCCATCTGCTTGGTCCACGTCCCCTGAAATTTTTAGGACATTTTACTTGGAAGTGTGAATTATCCCCACACCGAAAGCAGCCATTATTGTGGGCTTTAAGGCCTGTTTCAGAGTATCTTTGTCATAACCTGAATTTGGAATATTAATGCAGCCTAATTATTTCAATATGTTTTTAACTATTTTTTTACATCTGTGTTACAAATCTTTCGCAGTCCACTTCTTTCTTATGTACAAAGCAATAAACTTCTACAAACATTAAGTATTTGCCTTTCTCACATTGGCGACAAGGATAAAGTTTTAAACATACATAAAGCAATGCCTAAGAGAAGAGGAACACACAGAAACATCGACGAAGATTGCCACTCAGTCTTGCGATCTTCTCAGGGAACAACACTGGAGGCTACGGTAAGATTGATTGATCATAATTACCCTAAACTCGATTCATTTAATGGATCTGAAGGTGAAGAACTTAAATACTGGCTCCAACGCTTTAGGATCTCTGTGAGGACATCGGGGATTACAGATGACAGCTTACAAGGAGATATTTTGCTATCTCATATGGGTTCAGAGCCATTCAAGTTATTGGTTGACCATTTTTATCCAGAATATGTAAGTGAACAATGTCTGGATAGTATTATTGATGTCCTAAAACAACGTTTTTATAAATTTTACAACCCTCTTACTGCACGTATAAAATTTGCTCACAGGTATAGGCACGAGGGGGGACGGTACAACATATCATTGACGATTTAAGAAGCTTATCTTCTTCTTGTGAATTTCACAGTACTCTGGACGAGCACATGAGGCATTATTGGCATTAATAATCATTATTGGCATTAATAATGAGTTTTGGCAGCGGGAATTGATACGATTACATTCTACTGCAGCGGCGGTTTTCGCAGACGTCCAGAAGACCGCAATGCTTTTAGAAAATGTTGACATCCAACAAAATCATTTACAAGCTTTTAGCTTAGGGCAGAAAGATCAAGTTAACAAAGTAACATATAACAAACACAGTACAAGAGTGCTTAAATTAAAAAAGGGAGTCCACTGTTTCAGATGTGCAAACAAATTGCATCAGCATTCAGACTGTCCTGCTCGAAAAACAACATGTAGGGCATGCCAAAGGCCTAATCATTTCGCAAAAGCTTGTTTAGTTTCAGGAAATGCTGTTATTGAACGAGGAGTATCGAAGTTATCTCCACGATTGAGTGCTCGTTCGAAATCGAACTCCAGTTCTTCAGATGAACAAAGCATCAGTTCACAATCTTTCGAATCAAATATTCACTCTCTGAAAGAAAATATTACTAAGGCGTCTAAGGTTATGCTTAAGGTGAAGTTAAATAAGAAAGTTGTTAAAATGCTTTACGACCCTGGAGCATGTCACTCAATTATTAGTGAATCTATTTGGGAAGCTTTAGGTTCACCTGAGTTAAAGCCAGCAACCGACCTGACAGCATACACTGGGCATAAAGTTACGGTATTAGGAGCAACAAAAGTACAGGTTACAGCTCTTCATCGAATTAAAATGCTACCCGTCTATATTATAAAAGGCGAAGATGTTCCATTATTTGGGCTGGATTGGGTTCTTGCTTTTCGTCTCCCATTGCCACCAGGAGCCACTTTATGTACTTTGTTTTCAACAGACGTTTCAAACGTGGATCATGCAGACCATCCAAAAAGGAGGGATTTATTGAACCTACGGTCAGACAACGTACTGTTACCCAAGACAAATCTCCAGGAAACTCGACCGCAGCAGTTACGTTATAATTACCGATTTCGTCTGAACAAACAACCGGTAGGACAGCAAGAGAAGTTCTTCATGGTAGAAGGCTCAGAACTTCTTTTGATTTACTAAAACCTGATTTATGCCGGAACATTGACAAGCTGCATCAGGACCGGAAGTCTAAATATCGAGATTTTGGTGTTAGAACACACACGGAAAAGGGGTTACAAAAGGAAAAAAATTGAACAAACCTGCTCCATACTCTTACGAAGGAAGAATTAAAAAGAAGCATGCGGACCAGCTTCGATTGGCAAATATACGGCACAAGCACTCATCGGCAGGGGGAGAAGATGTCATAACCTGAATTTAATGCAGCCTAATTATTTCAATATGTTTTTAACTAACAAATCTTTTGCAGTCCACTTCTTTCTTATGTACAAAGCAATAATCTTCTACAAACATTAAGTATTTGCCTTTCTCACAATCTTGACACTTAATTTTCAATTCATGGTCCAAAAGACGCGCGCTTTTACAAAGTCCATTTTTATGTTTTCAATTGTTTCCAAAACAGTTATCACTGTATTATAATCTTCAGGAAGTGAAAGAAGCAAATGACATATTTTGTCACTTTTGTCCAATGTAGAACCTAAATCACTCAGTTCTCTGATAATTTTATCAAAATTAAGAAAATGGTCTTACAAATTTTCATATCGTTCACTTTTCAAATTTACAAGTTTTCTCCATAACGTTAATTTAGAAAAAGAATTAGACCTGGCAAATATATCCTTCAAAGCTTGAAGCATTTAGAAAGAGGACAAAATATAGCTGGTGGAGTATAATAAAACTACTCTAGCTTATAATTCCACAAAACATAATGTCAAAAATATTGAAATAATAGCAAAAGAAAAAAAAACGATCAAGTATAAAATAAATGAAAACATACATATTACAATAAAACGGGATAAAAAAATTTGAATCAAAAGAAACAGAGCTAAAATTAATTCATTATTTTGTTATTCTCTGATTAAATCTAAATGCTTTATTTTAAATGACTCTCTTCTTCTGGCTGATCAGTTTTAATTGTTTTGGACTTTTTCAATAGTAATTACACTAATTTTATTTAGGTAAACGAGCAAGTCGCTTCTTTGTGGGCTCGTAAATTCAATAAATAAATAAATAAAATAAATTTATTTAGGTTAAGTAACAATTGTTTAGGATAGTGGCTCTGCCAATGTTCAAATATGTTTACCTATTTTCATAAAATGTTTACTTTTGGCTGCGATTAACTCATTTCATTTTTATTTTAAATTTTACTGATGAGATACATATAAAATTATTAAAAACATTTCATTATGTCTAATGTAATATTTTTTCAGGTGTAAATGTCCATCAGAATACACAGTAAGGAACCTTGCTAATGGATCTTGCACATGTGATTGCTTCGATAAACAAAGAGACTGCACAAAATATAAAAAGGGGAAAGAAAATTTTAATCACCATGACAGATTGTAAGTTTAGCTACTAGAAAAAACGTTTACATAATTTAGGCTTAGAGTGGACATAGAACCCGTCATAATCCCATCTTAGGATGAATAGATGAAGTAGAGTAAATTTAAGACATGATTGTCTTTAGGGGGAACAGAGCTCAAGCATGATTTCTCCTCTCAAGATCCCCCTGACCATATATAAAGCTCTGTTTACACTAGGCGTGTTTTCCTCGCAAAATAATTTCACGAGGGAATGGCGCTTAGTGTAGACGCTCCCCCACCCCCAAGGAATTGAATGATGACGGCCCTAGCTGCGAGCCTTAACTCAGTAGGTTTTGTCCGTGCATCCAAGAGTTTCACACGGTGCAAACATGGTCCCCATAGTGGTAGACAGATGATGAATGAAGAACTGTGCTTGCAGCTCATCGAACACTACAAAAACAAAATTTCATGTGGAATGCCAAAAATTAAATTATTTCAATCCCAATAAAAGAGAAGATGAGAAGAAGGAAATAAGTTGTAAAATATACTTTGAAAAATGGCAGTAGCTGCTGGAGGGGCAAAACAAGTTTCCATGTTGGTGGCATAACCAGACCTGAAGGCGGCTCGCTCCACTCACACTGTTTTGGGGAGAGCAAAATTTCTCTCGTAGGGAGTAAGTTATGCTATTCTAAACCAAAAAATATATCTGAAGCACTTGCAGACAACCCCTCCATGGTGGACAAAGTACTAAAGTTTCTCAAAAAATCAAAATTATATACAGAAATATAGCCAAAAAAATAAATATATAAAAAAAAATAAATAAATAAAAATAATAATAAAAAATATATAAAAAAAAAATAATAAATAGAAGAAAAAAATAATAAAAATAAATAAATAATTTCTGTATATATTCTATACCTTGAACTCAGATGCATTGATTACATATAGATTTAAATCATATGCCGTAATGGACCAAGCTCATATCACCATAATTATTATTATAGTAGTATCTATGCAAAACAATTATATTAGCCATAGCAGTTTCAGAACCAATTTTAAAAACCTTTTGAACATTATATAACATTACAATTTAAGAGCATTCCCGACAATATATGTAGTGCAATTGACTCTTGTAATATCTTTATTGTACAAAAATAATTTTCATTGAAAAACACTTTAAGGACGATGGTAACCTTTGACGTTCTTCGTCCTTAAACCTTATTCATAAATACATAAATATTCTAAACCGAGCTTTATGAATGAAGGATTGGGAAAGCTCCCTTACATATACACCTGCAAAACTTGCTGCTAGGCAAGAAGCACCCAATCAATCACAAACCAAAACTTGCCCAATGTAATTAAAGTATATTATTGGCAAGAAAGCTGGATTCGACAAGTGACAATAAATTATAAACCATCAAAAATACTACTAAAGTGTGGTCTTCAACTCAGATTTGGCCACAATAAAACAACACACGGATATCTCATTAAAGGACATAACAAACCAACTTGAGATATAATCAATACAGAATTTATGGTAAAACAGCTACTTAGGTAGCAGAAGATAAAATCAACTAAATATCCCACATGACATGAATAAATTGAGGCGATAACTTTCAAAATGGGACAAGTCCATTTTATTATCAAATTAATTTATTTTCTAAAAACTTTTTCTCCCTTACAGCAAAAACTTTTTTTGTTGTTGGAAATTCATTAAATCTCTTCAACAATAAGGCAATGAATGTTAGTGTAGCCTCGTAAATATTAATTTCCTAAAGGAATTATGCTAGCTCAGACTTTTTTTTGTCCCCTGAATAGTTTTGCGATTTGGACATATCCCTTTTTGAAAGTCGACGTCTCAATTGTTGAAAGATAGCAGCCTACACATAAACACAAAATTCTCCTACCTATAAACTGTATAATCTCATATGAAGGAAATTTCTCAATGACTAGTAGTGTTCAAGCATAGTACAGAAATGTTCAAACCTTTATTTCCGAGGATTAAGGAATCAATTACTTTTGATCAAGATGCTGAATCATTAGGGCTTTTAGATTTGTTGAAAACTTTGAAGGCCTGAAATCACCATAGAAGTGAAACAATTTTCCAATAATAAATAAATAAATCTCATCTAGTCATCCTGGACCAAGCAATAAACTTGTTCCTTATTATTATTCCTCATATTTTTGTGATGTTTTTGAAATTACAATTTGTTTTAATTCTGACTAATAAACATAAAAAAAGGAGGAAGCGGAGGGAAAAATTTGGTTGCCTAACTGAATTGGGTTGCTGGAGACACCTTCTTCTTTGACCTTTATTGCATTTATTCCAAAGAAAAGAAAAAATCAGTAAATAAAAAATACTTCATACAATAATTAAATAAATGAAATATAATGGTCAAGTTGTTAATACAAATGGATAAAACAAAAAATAATATAATATACTACTAAATAAATAATAAATATACCAAAAAGGTAAAAACTTTTTGCCTTCAAAAGAGAAAGTTGGGTCTGAGATTACATTCCAGGCAACGAATGCTTGAAAACAGCTATAGGTGGAAATTTTTGACTTCGTAACTTTGTTTGGGCTGGATAGGAGGTGAACATATCAAAAGTCCTCGTCCCTAGCCTTTAAGCCGGGGGGAGGGGGGTTTAGAAGGTCCCATTTTTCGGGTTTTCACTTATATCTCGGAAACCCTGCGTCCTAGCGACATGACCATTCTATAACAAATGAAAGCTGATTAAATGCCCTACAAGTCCTATTCTATAAAGTTTTTCGAGATATCTTTAGGTTCCGAAATATCCGCTCTTGAAAGTCTGTCATTTTGGGAAAAAACACTTTCGCCACATATTTTTTCATCTTAATGACGGGATAACTCTTCAACGATGAACCCAAAAAATAAATAATGGTTATAGGGTTGTAGAGTATTGCATTCCCTTCAATAATATATATTACTTTGCTATTTTATGTATTTTCCTTCAAACGTAAAAATAATTTCAGTGTTCATCGTGAAATTTGAAATTTAGCGACTAATAGTCCAGGTAACTAAGATTTATAGATGGAAATGTTTGGAACACAATTTTCAACTTCATAACTTTGTTTCGGCTAGTTAGGTGGTCAACATATCAAAAGTCCTCACCCGTTGCCTTTGAACCGGGGTGAGGGGGGGTTTAGAAGGTCCCATTTTTCGGGTTTTCACTTATATCTCGGAAACCTTGCGTACTAGCGACATGACCATTCTATAACAAATGAAAGCTTATTAAATTTCCTACAAGTTCTATTCAATGAAGTTTTTCGAGATATGTTTAGTTTTCAAAATATCCGCTCTTGAAAGTCTGTCATTTTGGGAAAAAGCACACTTTTTTTCTATTCTCGACCGGATATCTCTTCAACGATGCACCCAAAAAATAAATGTCGGTTATGGGGTTGTAGAGCATTCCATTCGCTCCAATAATATATATAACTTTACTATTTTATGTATTTTCCTTCAACTGGGAAAACAGTTTTAGTGTTCATCGTGGTATCTTGCAACAACTGTCGACCAATGAATTGTTCAATTTCTCACCATTTCCAGTCATTGTATTGTCCAAAATATACTCCATTATATAAATATAGGTCGTACTGGAAGTATAAATAGTACGAAATATATAATTTTGGGCCTCTGACCAGTTATTCACACTCAATTATATAACATCTTGACCATTATATTGGCAATGGTTTTATTAAGACCAAGTGAGTGCGTATATAACGTTTGAAAGAAAATACATAAAATAGTAATGTAATATATATTATTGAAGCTAATGAAATGCTCTACAGCCCCATAACCGACATTTATTTTTTGGGTGCATCGTTGAAGAGATATCCGGTCGAGAATAGAAAAAAAGTGTGCTAAAAAAAACAGCTTTTGACCACTTCCGGGTTCTCAAAATGGCTTCCGGGTCACCAAAATTACTCCTGGACAGTTTCCGGATGAATCTGGACAACTTCGGACCACTTCCGGTTGCTTACAATTACTTCCGGGTCACTGCCGGTTCACCTCCGGTCTATCATGAGTGCCTGGAAGGCCCTGGGGTACTTCCGGAAACGACCCAGGGATGAATATAGGACCGGAAGTAACCTAGATTAAGGAGTTTCAGGGTGTGTCATTGTCTGTGAGTGACCGGAAGTAAGCCAGATCGAACAGGAGTTACCCAATGATAGGCATGAGTCGACCGGAAGTAACCGAAATTGACATTGATGTGATCGTAAATCCTGTAGATTGAAGCGGAAGTGGAACAGGAGTGAGGTTGCTCAGAGCAGACCGGAAGTGAACTTTGAGGTGACAAAATGTTGTAACTATAGCTTAAGCTATTAGCAATTACGATATTTCATAAATAGATTAGCGGTTAGCGCTGGCTTTCTTCAGTTTTGCTAAATTAACGGAGAGGTATCAGCTTTTAGCGCACGCTAACGTTTGCCCAACTCTGCTTAAAACAGAACAAGACTCACTTGAAAAAACTGATTTCAATGGTGCTTAGATTTTTTTTTTTTTTTTTTTTTTTTTTTGTGAAACCAGACAGATGAATTTAGAAACTGATAATAATACAGATAATGAAAAAAAAAAAAAAATAATAATAATAATGGAAACTGCATCAATAAATTTAAAGGGAACTTATTGATAAGTTCCCTTTAAATTTAACTTGTGGGCTGTCAAAATAGTGCACACCCTATTTTAAGTTTTATCGCTGTTTCTATATAACTATAGATGCCATTGTTTGATTGTACTCCACGAAATTGAAATGGAAGTGCTAGTTAGATGCTTCATTTTTTCATAAAAATAAATGTTTCTTTTATGTATTCTCTGAAGGCTGTCCATAATCGTCCTATAGTTATTGGGTTTGCCAATAAAAAAAAAAGAAACGAATTAAACAAATTACTTGAACTTTTTTACAGATGTATTGAGATGGGGAAGTGCACAATTCCTGCCTGTGATTTCGGAGTGTTCAATAGACGACTCGGAAGATGTCCAAGGAAGCACGAAAAATTCAGGAGCTGGGCTCGATACAAGATCTAAACAGAACCTAATCCAGTATTCTTGAGTGACTAAAGCACTACATGACATGTCTCAATAATAACTTCTGTCCTGTACACAATGCTCATGTTGCTTTTATTATTTGGTTTTTTTTTTTTTTTTTTTTTTTTTTTTTTTTTTTTTTTTTTTTAATGAGAGAAGGTATAGTTTGAACAACTCTGAAAATATGAAGTATTCTTAAAAAATAAAATAGTTCTAGCATTACATCATTTAACATATCATTATTTTTATAGTCCGCACAATAAAATACTATAAAATTCAAAAATCAGTTGTTTTTTTTTTTTTTTTTTTTCTTTTTTTTGAGAAAAAAAGTTAAGGGCAAAAACATTCCATTTATATAGTTCTAATTTTTAGACAATTACTTTCATTTTGATTAAGTAATGTGTCCCAAAAAACCTTAGAAATGTATTCAAAATTAAATTTGTTTTTCTTGTTTTAATTCACATACCTATCTATGCTGGAAAAATTGATATTAATAATTATAATTCTCATTGAGATAATGTCATGTTAATATGTTACATCTACTTACAATCAAGAAGTGACATGTTATTTATTCAGATAAATGTATGGGTCTTCTCGTTCGTTACTTCAGCAAGACGGAGTTTTTATTAAATTTAATCCTTAGAAATATAATAATGATTTTAAGTGTTTCTTTTTTTTAATATATTCAGGGAAAACTACTCTGTGTGATATTTTCTTTAATTTATATTGATTTTTAGAGCTATATATAAGTTTTACGTTGTCAACTAGCGTGTTGTCCAACCATGATTATTTGTACATATTATACTTGAAGGAAAATGAGACTACTTATAACATGAGTACTTGTACAAGTGTATAAGTAGTAAACAAAAAAAAGCAAATTATTAATTTATATTCCTTATTATCTTTAACCATTTAGATCCATTGTGATTATTTAAAATTTTGAAAATAACAATTTTGCAATGACTTATCGTTCCAAAGAATTATATCCGCCTTAGATCAGATAATTCCTTTATTGTAGAATAAATTTAATGTAGAAAACATTAAATATATTTAATGTATTTGACTGTTAAGTAGAAAATGTATTTAGAGACTACTTAGAACACTTCTATTCTAGTTAGTAATAATTAAACAACTGGTAATTGACTTTCTATTTAATTAGGAAAGACTTTGATAATCAAACCACTAACAAACCTTACTTCATATAGCATTTAAGAAAAATTTAGATTAAGAAAGATCAAAAATAATATCACAAGCATTTAATCTTTTAAGAGTTTTATTTGCACTAATAAGAAACAGAATGGAACTTGTTTATGTTATGTCTATTCGAGTTTATTCTTATACTTTATAAAAAGATATATCTACAGTTTTATAAACAAACTCGTTTAAAAACGCTAGAAATATTAAGCTAAACTAAATTTGATAAGTGGTGGAATCTCTCTGATTGTTATTTCAAAAAATATCATTGTATGGTCAATTTAAATTCTTCAAAGAAATATCATATTTAAGTTTATAAATTCTATTCGTTTATTAAGATAAATGAATTTATTTATCTTATTTGACAATTTGTCTTAAACGCATTGGTTAATTGATATTGATTTCGCCAAAAGGTTCTTTGGTTATTTCTACTTTAAATTACTTCTTCTTTTATTCCATGTTTATAAATATAAATTTATTTATATTTGTGTGTGTAAATGTCCAATGCAAAAAATTAAGGATTATGTTTGTTTTGAGAAAGTGAAATTAATAATTATTATTTCAAGGTAAAAATTTGTTGTTATTTCAATTCAAGTACAGTAAATTTAAATTTTAAATTACTTGACAATTGGCAATATTATTTTAACTATTGACCAATATGCAGGCCAAAAGAAATCATTTAATCCTGCAAAAGACTAAATCAGAATGTTATGATTCATTCAATTCAAACTGAATTGAAGAAAAATTAATGTTTCCTGTTCCTTTTAAGCAACTTTTCCAGTTGTCTACATTTTATATTACAATTTCACTGGGCTGTTGGACTAAGACTAATGAAGACATACTTTTCAATACTTTGGGTATACATTTGAGGCGTTGTGGATACGAAGGGCGAACTCAACGTTGGGTCCAGATGATGAGTTCGTCCTTCGTATCCCCTCAACGCAAGACCAAAAAACATATGTAATTTTTTATCATACCAAAAATGGTTAAAAATCGTAATAAAATCTATTTATGGACTTGCAGTATACCATAGAAAATCGAATGGAGAAAATATTATCCAATCAATAACGAATGAAATGGTAAAGAAATTTTATTGACAGTTGGTCTTCAAAACTTTAGGTTTATTATGTCCTCTTCCGCCCAGATCAAAAAATAGGTTAACTTCTCCTAGGGTTTAATCATAAAAACAATTTGGATTAATTTAATGAAAAGTCAAATAGTACACATAAAAAACATTTATCAGTTTGGATTGATTTAAATAATTTTTATTTTTCCCATGAAGTTGTTTTACTATATACAGCACCCAATTGTAGTAGGAAAAGCCAGATAATCCTGCAAGTTTGAGATTCCATTAATTCAGGATTAAAAAGCCAATTTTTAAAAGTTTTGTTTAAACCCTGGAATATAAATAAATATTACATTATTGATGTATAGAAACAAATATTGATAAAGCACAAAGAAAGAAAATATTCACTAGTGTAAAAATCTAATATCACCCATGTCTGAATGGAATGTCAAGGAATTCTACAGCCCGGCATACAAACCATCAGGAGGCTCGAGAAACACAGTTATCAACTAAGTGCCAGAGCACTGTACTGCCAAATCACCTTATCCAAGAAAAATAAAATTCCTAACATGTGCCAGAACCCTCTTATTGTGTAATTCAAGTTTTAAGGCCTCATTCTACTCTCTTTCTTTTATCTTCAAATTTTCTTTCTTAAAAACTATTTATTATTTCTGATAATATTATTAATTCGCTTGTTTTATATTTTTATTTTTTTTTATCAGAAGGAGGAGAGGTGAATAATTGAGATTAATAATTCTCAAATGCCTCCATCATACGTTTTTATTTTTCAACAAAAAAGGGAGAGAATAATATTTTTACAGAAAGCCAATAGATTGACCGTTATTTATCAGGAAAACATTAATTGTATAATTTTTAATTAGCTTTGTAAATACTGGTGTCATTCTATAATTGTAATAATGTTTTGTAGAATTACTCTTGTAGCAATGTAAACTCAAAAGATATTATAAAACAAAGTAAAATATGAAAGTTGTGGAGAAAAGCTTAGTTTTAAGATGAACTGATATTAGTGGTTACCTTTATTGCTGATACTAATAAGGTACAGTTGTAATGTCTGTTCTGTACAGTAGTGTCAGTTTGACAAAAGTGATTGATCTTGAAGTTTATTTCATTAAGCCATTTTATACATAATTTGTTATTTTGAACAAGAGACTTAACTTAAATGTGCCATAAGTAGTCATTTTAGTTCATGTTTTTTTTTTTTATTTTTATTTTGTTTGTTTGTTTTTTAACCTGAATTTAAATAATAGACCATTTTTATGGATCAGTCAAAAAAAAGAAAGTAATAATAAAAAATGGATTAATGGAGGGTAGAAAAATAAAAGTATTTAAAATTGGTTTAAATAATTTTCTGTAGATATAGTTGTATTAAACTAGAAAAATAAGGTTTTATTTTAAAATCATTTTGTATAGGTATAGTTGTAAATACAGCATTTATTTTAAATTTACATATTTATAGATTTGTTGTTTTGTTTTTATATATAATTTTATGCACTTAATATATTTCTTGATCACAAACATTATTTCTCAAATTTATAATGTAAGTTCTGCAGTAATATCTTAGATAGTTTGCATGTTACAAACATTCATATAATTGCATTGAAATGAAAAATACCTATTTGTAATCTTTCATGTCTACATTTAATAAACACAAAATATGATTCAGTTGTTTTTTTATGTTTCTTATCCTTTTAAAAAATATAAAACAAAAAGTTAACCTAAAATTTTGTTGAAGATCTCTGAAATATCATCATTAAATCAAAATATTTTGTTGCAATAGAAATAGTAACTAAATACCTAACTAAACCACAAGAATTAGAAAAAAAAAATGCCTGACTCGCAAGAACTGCCTCATGTTAGCATTCTTATCCCTAGTGTCATTTGGAAAGCTTGATATTTCAGAAAGACTTAATGTTTCATGAAAATGTAAAATGGAATGAAAAGAGAAGCAAGATTTCAGGCGCCACAACAGGGAACTGACAGTATCCTAAGCGGATTACTCCCTCTGTTAAAAGCAAATAAAAAAACACAACAACAATGTAAAAACTGTGGCAAACAGAGACAAAAAAAAAACTCAAAAGAACAAAACCGACACTTTTGAATTTTGATAATCGATTTCTCCAACAAGATCGCTCTGTCAAAAAAAGAACCTTTTTTGTATGAAATGTAAAAACCTTTTAAATAGATACTTTACATTTACCAAGATTTCCTAACTGGTTTCGAAATATATAAGAATATATCTGAAAATCCCAAGAGTAGACGAGTTTTGTCCACTTTTCTTTAAAACAGTTATAGATATGGCCTCAAAATGGTTTCATTAGATTCCCCATGTTCAATTAATTATAAAATGTGCCCCTACTAGCACAAAAATGTAAGCACTAAGGTTTTTCCCCAATGAAGGAATCAGCCGTAAATTTGTCATAAAATCGTTAAATTTTAATTGTTCACAAGCTATAGTATAAATTTAGATGGAGTCAATTGGATGATGAAAGCGCTTGTGTTTTGGCCGATTTGAAAACATAACTTTGAGAAAAACAGCTAAATGGAATCGCCTTATTCAATTTAGGAATGAAGCCTAATCAGTTTTTGCTTGTGTCAAATTTTTTGTTGGAACAATACATGAATGAACTCATCCATACCATGGCTTCTCCAACTTTTCTCCTTTCTTTTTTCCCCACCCTTTTCCATGGGGACAGTGGAAAATGCACAGAAAGAGCATCGGAATCTATGGACGATGAAAAGATTCGACAAGAGAAGTTAGAGTTTCGATCAGAGTATTAGGAGAACAGGAGAGCTCCTCCCACTTCTTAAGAGCTCCTCCCACTTCTGTACATCTTCAATTTTTTTAAGTAAATTAGGAGCTTCCAATTTTGATGTACCCCCTCCCTCCCCTAACTATTTCTGAGAAAGTTCTAAGACAATGACTTTTGCAGAGTATTAGGAGAGCATGAATACATAAGAGCTCACTTTTCTGTTACTATGACCCTTTCTTCCCCCTGCCTATGCCCTGAGTTGTTTGTTAGCCGATGATATTTTCCATAAGTATTAGGAGAATAGGAGTTGAAAAGAGCTCACATTCAATTTTTTTAAGTAATTAGGAGCTCCCAATTACTACTACTCCCAATATCCTTCCCCTTTACTAATTATTTTAAGACAATGGATTTTCCAGAGTATTAGGAGAGCAGCAATTAGAAAGAGCTCACTTTTCTGTACATCATCCCTGAATAAGGCGCCCCCGCCTATGCCATTCGGTGACATTTCCCTTAAGTATTAGGAGAATAGGAGTTGAAAAGAGCTCACATCTCTGTACAACTTCATTTTTTTAAGTAATAAGGAGCTCCCAATTTTCTACCCCTCCTCTTACTATTAATTTTAGATTTTCCAGAATATTAGGAGAACAGAAATAAGAAAGAGCTCAGTTTTCTGTGCATCTTCCACAATCTGAGTAAGGTGTAATTTATAAGGTATGCATGCCATTCCAGAGATATGTTAGTTGATGATGGCATTTTTCTTAAGTATTAGGAGAACAGGAGTTTAAAAGAGTTTATTCCATTTCTGTTCATCTTGGACAAAACTAACTGTTCCGGGATAATAAGGAGATACAAATTTCTAAGGGAAGGTAGATAGATATCTATATATATATATAAAAATCACGTGTCAATCTGTTTGTTCCTTATACAAATCCACACTTTTTGACCGATTTTGACCAAACTTGAAACACTGGTAGGTCTTGATCCAGGAAGTCTAGTAGGCTAGGTCAAAAACATCTACCAGCTGTCTGTCCCTTATACAAATCCATACAGTTTGACCGATTTTGACCAAACTTGGCACACTGGTAGGTCTTGACACTGGGAGTGTCAGGGGATAGGTCAAAAATATCACCCAGCTGTCTGTCTGTACGTTTCTTCCTTAAACAAATCCATACAGTTTGACCGATTTTGACCAAACTTGGCACACAGGTAGGTCTTGACACTGGGAGTGTCAGGGGATAGGTCAAAAATGTCTACCAGCTGTCTGTCTGTACGTTTCTTCCTTAAACAAATCCATACAGTTTGACCGATTTTGACCAAACTTGGCACACAGGTAGGTCTTGACACTGGGAGTGTCAGGGGATAGGTCAAAAATGTCTACCAGCTGTCTGTCTGTATGTTTGTTCCTTATACAAATCCATACAGTTTGACCGATTTTGACTAAACTTGGCACACAGGTAGGTCTTGATACGGGAAGTTACGTAGGCTAGGTCAAAAACATCAACCAGCTGTCTGTCTGTACGTTTGTTCCTTATACAAATCTATACAGTTTGACCGATTTTGACCAAACTTGGCACACAGGTAGGTCTTGACACTGGGAGTGTCATAGGCTAGGTCAAAAACGTCTATCAGCTATCTGTCTGTATGTTTGTTCATTATACAAATCCACACCGTTTGACCGATTTTGTCCAAACTTGGAACACTGGTAGGTCTTGATACGGGAAGTTACGTAGGCTAGGTCAAAAATGTCTACCAGCTGCCTGTCTGTATGTTTGTCCCTAATACAAATCCACCCAGTTCGACTGATTTTGATCAAACTTGGAACACTGGTAGGTTTTGATCCGGGAAGTCTCGTAGGCTAGGTCAAAAACATCAACCAGCTGTCTGTCTGTACGTTTGTTCCTTATACAAATCTATACAGTTTGACCGATTTTGACCAAACTTGGCACACAGGTAGGTCTTGACACTGGGAGTGTCATAGGCTAGGTCAAAAACGTCTATCAGCTGTCTGTCTGTATGTTTGTTCATTATACAAATCCACACCGTTTGACCGATTTTGTCCAAACTTGGAACACTGTTAGGTCTTGATCCAGGAAGTTTTGTAGGCTAGGTCAAAAATGTCTACCAGCTGCCTGTCTGTTCCCTATACAAATCCATACAGTTTGACCGATTTTGACTAAACTTGGCACACAGGTAGGTCTTGATATGGGAGGTTTTCGTAGGCTAGGTCAAAAACGTCTACCAGCTGTATGTTTGTTCCTTATAGAAATCCATAACGTTTGACCGATTTTGACCAAACTGGGCACACATGTAGGTCTTGATTTGGGGAGAGCCATAGGCCAGGCCAAAAACGTTTACCAGCTGTCTGTCTGTATGTTTGTTCCTTATACAAATCCACTCAGTTCGACTGATTTTGATCAAACTTGGCACACATGTAGGTCTTCATTCGGGGACAGTGATAGGCTAGGTTAAAATCGTCTAGGACTCACAGTTCAGAGGACTCGGGCTCAAAACTATGAACCCAAATAGTTAAATATTTGCGTTAGATTTGTATTACATTTTAATATTACTTATTTGCTTTCTAATTTATTTTTGCTTTTCTAGATGCAGTAAGTAGGTGTAGCATGGCACGCCGGGTCACAGCTAGTTATACATATAATTAAGGGTTCTTCAGTCTTGACAACTTAAAAAACTAGATTCTTTTATAAGAAAATGCATTTTATTCTTGCTTGACCAGTAAATAATATAATCCCAATTATATAAGATCAAGTATTAGGAGAAGAGAAGTAAGTAAGAGCTAACAACTGAGGACCATCACTCCTCCAAATCTGGATGCTGAACAAGATTTTTCATTTTTTTTTTTTTTTTTTTTTTTCTTTTCTTGTTCAAACTTTTCCATTCCGTCTGATAAAAAAGACCCCTCTTTTTTTTTTTTTTTTCTCCTCCCTATTCCACAAGCTTTTGCTATCCACATTTTTGCGGGTAATTACTAGGTGAGCATGCCTCTATTCTTGTTAGTGCAGATTCAACTCTGGCTACCCAATGTTTGGAGGGATCCTGTAATATCCTTCGCCCACATTGTGGTGACATTTTGTAGACAAATTTTAAGGTCATTTAAAAAACAACACTTCTGGATAAAAGTGAATAGTTAACCAAAGAATTTAAGCCAAACAAAAAATGACGAAGTAGCATTAACCCTTAATTGTGTTTGACTTTATGATTTCACTGTGGTAGGGCAAGGAGAAAACTCATAGTTTACTGAGTTACTACCCAGGACGCTAACTCTTGAGCTTGAATCCACATTATGAGAAAGCTCATAGTTTGTTGAGTTATTACCTAGGGCCCTAATTATTTTGCTCGACTCTAGACCATGAGAAAATTAGTAGTTTGCTGAGTTACTACCCAGGACGCTAATTCTTGAGCTTGAATCCACATTATGAGAAAGCTCATAGCTTGCTGAGTTATCACCAAGGGCCCTAATTCTTTCGGTCGACTCTAGACCATGAGAAAATTAGTAGTTTGCTGAGTTATTATCTAGGATGCTAATATTGATCTTGATTCTAGATTTTGAGAAAAGTCAAAGTTTACTGAGTTATTACCTACACCACAAATTCTCATGCTTGACTCTAGACTATTAAAAAAACTAGTAGCTTACTGCTAGACAATGAGAAAACTTAAATTTTGGTGAGTTATTACTTAAGACACTAATTCTTGAGCTCGCCTCTAGTCTACGAGAAAACTCCGTCATTTCCTGAGTTAATTCTTGCGCTCATCTCAAACCAACAACTCACTCACATCAGAATCCTGAAAAATATCCCCAACCAAGTGTTAGTAATGGGACATGTTGGTTTCAGCTTAGTGATTCTGTTTTTAAAACAAATTATTTATAGAGACCTGCAAATGAGCACAGTTTCAATCACATATTATTTGTTTATTTCTATCTTCCTTGTTCTTTTTACAATATTTTCCGTCTTAGGGAATTCTAAACGTTTAATTTACATAGATTAAGTAAATATGTCATCCAACATAAACTAAAATCTAACAATGGGTGGTTTACAAAATAACAATGGAATATATGAAACAAACACAGCCAAATCAAAGGAAAAACAAGTATAATCAAGAATTTGTACATCAGAAACAATCTAAATTTCAAATATTTTAAAGTATGATACTTAAATTGAAATAAATAATAACAATATTTTTACTCTGTACATTTCTTAAGTATTTACATCATTCACACATTTATTCTAAAATATAAAATCACAAATTAATTAGACCAGTATCTTCATCAACTTTGTCAAGGAACTCACAGACAAGTGGGGATTCGACACCAAGAATATACTGACACACATGGGGTTCAAGCAGATAAATTGACACTGTTCCTCTTTTTTCAATGCATTTCAGTTTTACCTAAAAATATAAAAGAAAATAAATAATAGAAACACATAATCAATCAAATAAGAATGTCATTTGAATAATACATTTTAAGCCATTATTTTTGAGTAAAGTCAAATGACATAATAATCTCAATAGAAGCATAACCTAAGCAATATAATAGAAGAAGGTATATAAATACTATTAATACAAAAAAATAAAAATTTAATTTGTGCGTAATACACCAAAATATGTAATTCAAGGATCTCAGCATTGTAAAACCAAAGCTTTGGAAACTAACAGCACTCAGAAATAAGTTTCAAAGTATGTGCTTGCTGGAGAAGGACGATCTTCAGCAGAAATGAAACATGCCAAATCTCTTCATAAAAAATGTATTTGGGCGCAAAGCACTTTCGTCAGCAGCTCCTGCTCCCATTCTCAGAGCTATATTGTGATCAGCTTTTGAGGAATGTCAAAAATCATTGAATGCGCTAAGCGTCCAAATAAGTTTTATTAATTTTTTTTTTTTTTTTTTTTTTTTTTTTTTTTTAAGGAATTTGATGTGTTTCATTTCTACAATCAGAAATATTTTTTTTTAGGAAGTAAAGTAATTAAGAATCTGATTAACTATTCAACAAAATGTAAAATAAAAAGTCCGTCATGCAGGAGCTGCATAACTAAGCACTTTCCTCAGAATTTGGGTAGTGTAGACTGCTTTCCAGAACAATTTGCTTAAAATATCCTACATAAATAAAATAAAAACATGAATAGTTCTCTTTTATATTTGTAATGAGTAACTGATCAATTATTAACTTGCTTCCAGAGTTATGTTTACACATGGTACCTACTACACTACGTAATAAATACAAAGAACCTCATATTATCGTATTTTGATCTAACGCAGGAACAGGATACAGTCACTCTAGTGGTAGAAAGCGCTCCTTGCGGCGCCTTTGTGAACCTACGTCTGGCGGGCTTTTCTATTGAAATATATTACAAATTAAACCCCCGCTTTCCGATTGACCGATTCAGCTCATTTTTACAACACTTCTTTCTCATGAGTTACCCACGACGTATACCGCGTTTCGTTACAATACAACAGAAATTACGACCGGCATGAGTATATTAGGAATTTGGGTCCGGAGTAAACCCCCCCTTCTAATGAACCGATTTAGTTTATTTTTACAACACATATTTACCTGTAGATTACCACTACGAATACCGAGTTTCGTCGAAATATACCAAAAATCACGGCTGGAAGTGGCGAATTGGTATTGTGGGTCCGGAGTAAACCCCCCTCCTAATGAACCGATTTAGTTCATTTTTATATCTCACTTTTCTCTCTATATTACCACTACGAATACCAAGTTTCGCTGAAATATAACAAATATTACGGCTGACATAGTCAAATTAGTGTTTTGGGTTCGGGGTAAACCCCCCCTTCCGGTGGACCGACTTTAGTGGTTAACGAACTCGTTCAATCGTTTGCTAATTGAATGCTATATACCAAGTTTCGTGATGAAAAAACAAAAACTCTGGCCGCTATCGTGTTAACATATATATATATATATATATATATATATATATATATATATATATATATATAAATTTTAACGGGGGTCATTTTCGGTGTCTACTAGGTAGGATCGATAAAGATTTGAAGAAATTTTTCAAAAATTCCGTCATGAGTCCAACCTCAATAGCTACTTTCCTTCGGAGGAAAGTGCTAAAAAGCATTAAGCAAGACCAAATGGCTCTCTAACATTTTCTCTTTTATTTATTTTTTGGAAGTCACCTATTTTTTGCTTTATTTTTTTTTAAATTTTATTATACAAAATTATTTCATTATCATTATTACTTAACTGTGTAATTCATAATTAACTAAAAACTTATATTTTATTGCACATAAAATTCTATCTTTAATATGTAAGCATAATTGTCTCTGAGCGCACAGCAATGCACTAGGCCAAGTTCCAGCAAGCATGATTGTGTGTATCTTTACATGAACCAAAATGATTGCTTTTTCACGCCCCTATAACTCTGGTTTTATCAGGGAAGGAGTCTTGAAATTTTAACCATAAATAGTTGATATATTATATAAAAGGTCCTGAATGTTTCAGCTTTGAAATTTGAATCATCTTTAAATTAGACAATTTAAAAAATCAGCATTTTGACACTCACTCATTCATCATCAAAATTATAAGGTACTTCCCGACAAGCTGAAAACTTGAAATTTGGCAGGATGATAGTCATTAGGGTGGTACTAATATAGGGGAAAATTGAAAGTTTGGCACTGCCCTGTGGGGGGGGGGGTGTTTTGTACTGGTTGTACCATAAGTAACCAATCAAGTGGGATATCAAATGAATTTTGTTGGTAAGGAGAACCCAAAACTAAAGGGAAAAATCTGAAAATACAGGAAAGTTGGGTTGAGGCCTCTCCCCAGGGCTTTTCGTATATACACAAAAATACAGTTTTTATATGCCCTGATATCTCTGGTTCTAATTATTACCATGAAATGAAATTTTAATCATAGGCTATTGTTAGGACACCCAGGTGACCTTGCAAGTTTCATTTTTTTATGCCAAATCATATGGAAACTAGGCAACGTTTAAAGACCTATTAATTTTACACCAACAACAACTCAATCAACCAACAAATTTTAAGTTACTTCCTGATCCAGACAAGCTAGAAACTTGAAATTTGGCCAAACCCGGGGGGCCAACTCTAAATTCGCTAAATCCCCCCTCCCCCCAAAAAAAGCTAAGGTTGAAAAAAAGAGGCCAGGTTCCAGACCCCCCAAAAATAGTTTACCCATGAAAGGTATGATATCATGGTATTGGGCCAAGTTTCAGGCCCTTAATACCTTGTCAAGAAGGTAATAATACCCTCTCACTTATTTGTCCATTAACAACTTGGCCAGTTTTCGTTGAATGATGACTATTGGATTTATTATAAAATAGCTGGCATTTAAAGATTCAGGCCCTTAGGGCAACAATTCAGGGTTATTATAAACTGTCTGACGACTTAAAACAATGGGATTTGGATAAACTATGTAAGTTAAAACAGCCACCATTTAGCAAAAACTGGCTAAGTTGGAAATGCACAAATAAGCGAGAGGGTATTAGTATGTTCTTGTCAAGGGCCTAAAACATGGCACAATACTATGACATCGTAACTTTCAAAGGCAAACTGTTTTTGGGAGGGGCCTGGAACTTTGCCTTTGTTTTAATGTTAGTTTTTCTTTCTTTTTTTGGGGGGGGGGGTGTTTAAATTTTTTTTTTTCTTTTTTTTTACGGCGCATCTACATCTAGGTCATTAGCGCCGACATCCAGGGTGCAGCGAGGAATTTTACCAGCGAGCCGTGGGATGATAAAATTCCTGCCGGAGGTTGGGAATCGAACCCACCATCTCCCGCTTATGAATCCAAGGCGCTAGCCATTAGACCACGGGAGACCCCGGGGGGGGGGGGGGTGTTTAAATATTGTCATTTTCAAATATATTAACAAACTAATTAATTTATTCAAGTGAACTACACTACCAATAGTTTGAAGTTGAAGTGATAATCATTTGGTAGCTGACAACTCCTTTGGGAGCATATAATGGACCTGGCCAGCACTTGGTAGCTGACAACTCCTTTGGGAGCATATAATGGACCTGGCCAGCATTTGGTAGCTGACAACTCCTTTGGGAGCATATAATGGACCTGGCCAGAATTTGGTAGCTGACAACTCCTTTGGGAGCATATAATGGACCTGGCCAGCATTTGGTAGCTGGCAACTCCTTTGGGAGCATATAATGGACCTGACCAGAATTTGGTAGCTGACAACTCCTTTGGGAGCATATAATGGACCTGGCCAGCATTTGGTAGCTGACAACTCCTTTGGGAGCATATAATGGACCTGGCCAGCATTTGGTAGCTGACAACTCCTTTGGGAGCATATAATGGACCTGGCCAGCATTTGGTAGCTGACAACTCCTTTGGGAGCATATAATGGACCTGACCAGCATTTGGTAGCTGACAACTCCTTTGGGAGCATATAATGGACCTGGCCAGCACTTGGTAGCTGACAACTCCTTTGGGAGCATATAATGGACCTGGCCAGAATTTGGTAGCTGACAACTCCTTTGGGAGCATATAATGGACCTGGCCAGCATTTGGTAGCTGACAACTCCTTTGGGAGCATATAATGGACCTGGCCAGCATTTGGTAGCTGACAACTCCTTTGGGAGCATATAATGGACCTGGCCAGCATTTGGTAGCTGACAACTCCTTTGGGAGCATATAATGGACCTGGCCAGCACTTGGTAGCTGACAACTCCTTTGGGAGCATATAATGGACCTGGCCAGCATTTGGTAGCTGACAACTCCTTTGGGAGCATATAATGGACCTGGCCAGCATTTGGTAGCTGACAACTCCTTTGGGAGCATATAATGGACCTGGCCAGCATTTGGTAGCTGACAACTCCTTTGGGAGCATATAATGGACCTGGCCAGCATTTGGTAGCTGACAACTCCTTTGGGAGCATATAATGGACTTGGCCAGCATGGAACTCAATCTTCCAAGCTGAAATAACTGCTAACTCAAGGAAGAGTATTTTCTTGCTTGTTATTGGAAATATTTATAATGCATTTATATAGACTAGGGACCAAAAACTAATCGACATGGATTTTTAAATTGTAATATGATGACATTTGTAATTGTTTATAACACTTTTTTTTTCTTTTTTTTTTTTTTTTTTTTAGTATTTCCATTTTCCAATTTCAAAAAACAATTTATTATTTGTTGCTTTGCTTCCTGACTCAAAATAAGTAATATATCTTTTATAAAAATATATATGAATCTTACTTCAGTCTCTCTTGGTTTACCAGTTTTTTCACACAAATCGCCACCACCATAGAAGTGTGAAACATATGTCCTTGAAAGAAGAGGTTTTGGCCTTTTGTGAGAATTGCGCTTTAGCCATTCAAGATGCGCAGTTTTGTCGAACTTGCCAAGGGAGATAGATACTCTCTGCTCTCCCCCCTCTTTAAATTTTTCCACATGATACTGCTCTACATTTTGACCATAACAAAACTTATACTTCCACCATCCACTTCCCTGGAAAAATAAATATCTACATTTATATAGGTTTTGATTAAATGGATTAACTTTTAAATCTATTATTATAATTAACTTCAAGTTATTTTTTCTTTTATTGGTAATAATTTGTTCTCTAAGAGATTAAAAAAGACAAATCCAAATAAAAGAGATTAAAAACAACATAGCCTACTCATAGAGATTAAAAATAACATAAATCTAACTCGAAGAGATTAAAGACACAAATCCCTATCATCCTATGTATGAAACATGTCGAACTTAATAATCAAAGACGATTATAATTACTTGGCTTTGTATAGGGTACACTAGGCTTACACAAAGCTGTATAATTGTGCTAAGGAGAACCTCCCGAATGTCGCATATGTGGTTCTTCCTTGAAAATGAGACATTTACTAACCAAATTTAGATGCATTATCAATCCACTAAATTATCCAAACTAATGTGAAATTTCAGTAGATAATCAATTAATCATAAAAAGAATAATTTATAATTTTGAAAGAAAATAAGATCGATGTTACTTCAATATATAAGTACACATATAAACAAAATTTCATATTGTATTCATTGAATGTAGCAACTAGAACAACTAAAAAATTAGAGCCTTCTGCTCAAATTCAGGAACATAAATATGCTTTAGGTCTAACAGACAAACCTATGCAATGTACTGTATAACATGCAGTCTTCTTTTGCGTACATCGCTAAAGTGCATACATGAACGCCAGCAGACACTTTTTTGTAACTTTTTTTTCAGTTTAGCCATCGCTAAAGCATATTTATGCTAAAAAAAAAAACAAAAAAAACTGATAAACACATTTCAAACCGGTGATATTTATGTGTTCAAGCACTTATACTTGCCATAAGAAACAAGTTAAACAGAGTGCCTTTATATTTATATATTTATAAATATATATATATATTTTTTTTATTGCTCACAGGTATCAGGTAGTTGAAAAAACGACAACAAAAACAAAGAAGAATTCAGTCTGAATTTATGTTGAATAAGGGATCTAATTGAAGCTCAAAAATAAAATGATCAAGTTTCAAAATAATTTTTTTTGCAGAGATGACTTCTTGAAAGTAACTGATAAATTAGAGAAGAAACAGTCTAAATTACATATATTTCACAAAATGGACGTACCCCTTCAATGCAACCTTTCCCAGAGAGGAAATCCTGAACAGGAAGAGGAACGTCTGGCGCAGTTGTTGCCGGTGACTCCAATGTCGTTGGTACTTCAGCCTCATCTACAGGCCTCAATTCAACCCTCACCTGCATTCTTCCATCCTTCAGGCAATATATCAATAATTAACATATGAATACAAATTTTAAATATTAAAAGTCCATGAATAGCAAAAGCTATCATACAGATATTCACTTAGGGAAAGAGAAGCTATGAATGCAAACATTTTTTTTTTTTCAAATGTTTGGAATGCAAGAAAGAAATACTACCACCTTTAGCATTTCCACAATCCAATACATTCACATCAAGAGTAACCAGATAAATAACCAAAGGGAACTAAAGGAAGAAAATAGAATGGTCAATCTGAACAAGAAAACTAATAGAGCCACACAACTTATAGGAAACAGAAAGATTGCCTTCAGAAACCCTAACAGTTGGGACTGAGCAACATGATTGTAATTCAGCAAGTTGGAGGTTAATAATAACTAAACCTGAAGGTCTTCTAGGAATGGAGATAACCAATGTTACATCAGACATTCTGCAAGTTTCCACAGGGTTCCTCAGAAGAAACAGGATGTCGACAGAGATCTCGGTCATCACTACCTCGACACGGTCATATCCAAAAGATCTTGAGCATTGAACTACATGGACCATCGAAGTCTAAGAAAATAATTAAATCTGAAGACTCAAATAAATATCAATATAATGGATGAATATCTGAGATGAACATTGCACGCAATCAAAAACTATTTTTATAACCAATGGTTATAATATAACCACAATTTATTGGAATGTTATGAACCAATCTCGAGTAGGATCTAGGTCAAATCAAAGATATTTTTCCAACACAAGTCTAGCTTGAAAGGTCTAGTCTACTTTGTTGTTTTTTTAACCTCTACAGTATAATTAAAATTTTGATCTACAGACAACACGTGCAGGTTTAGGTAGCAGAATGAAAATGTTTTCCTAGCAAGACAAAGCTTATTAGGAAGCAAAACTTATTCTAGGACTGTTGAGCCCAACAAAGAGTAATTATTATTTTGGAATGCCCTATTATTTCATTGTCCTTCATGATCAAAGGACTTATCTGGATTGGAGATTTAATGCTTAACATGTAGCATAATCCATTATGGCTAAATTCCAAAATAACAGTTGTACAAATGTTATTACAACCTTCTCAAGAAAAATAAGAACTCATGAGTAATTATTTAACATGAACATTATGTTTTGAATGAAGACAAGAATATGATGAATATGATGGCTTTTTATCAGTTGTAGATATCAGTACCTTGGAAGAGAAAGGACGAAACTAAAAAATCAACTTTTTTTTTTTTCTGAGCCAGGAAGATAAAGGTGACGCGAAACTTTGCCTTGTTTCTCTGGTTCGCCTTACATTCTCTCACATTTTCAAATTAAAGTGAATAGCAACCCATCTATGACAAATTCAATGTCCGGTTGTTTTACCCATAAATCACTCGTATAAATTAAAATATTGAATTTCAATTGCATACATTTGGAATCAGCATTCCATAGAGTAAACATACCCTTCCTTTGCTATCCTGAAGCACTTTCAGAACATTGACTTCGATTTCTCAACATCATGGAATGACCATGAAATGAAATTGTAATTACACACTATTGTTAGGATACCCAGGTGACCTTGCAAGTTACATCTTTTTATGAAAAGCCCATATGGAAACTAGACAATGTTTAGAAGCCCATTAATTTTACACCCAATAACAACTCATTCGATCTACAAATTATAAGTTACTTACTGATTCAGACCAGCTAGAAACTTGAAATTTGGCCAAATCTGGGGGAGAAACAGAACATATGCTCCGTAGAAGGGAAATGAGGTCTAATCTCTCATGGGGACCTGTACTATTGGGAAGTGACTCAAGTTATAAATAAATAAAAATAAAAATTAAGATTATTTTTGTTTTAAATTATAACAAAACAAACCTTATCTTTGTACTCATCAATAGAATAAACAGCAAACATCTTTTCATTCTTCGGATCCTACGAATGAAAATAGTTAGATTCATTGAAGTGTACGTTAAAATATGAAATTGTATAATCTATGTAAATTAATATTAATAATGAAAAATAATGACATCATAGCATAACAGAAGAGAGCAAAGGATCATCACATTACCAAAAAGCAGAAAGTATTAGAAAGAAAACATTTGGAGGAATTGAAATTGTTCTTTTAGGAATTAATGATAAAAAAAATTAGATAAATAAATTAAATAAATGCAGGGATCAGTTGTTAAATATTTATATACAGCAGGAATTAGAAAATGGATTTCTATTTTGATGTTTAGAATGATGGAACTTACTCCAAAAGTTGAAAAATGTTTTTGTCTGAATGCTTCCGTTTCCATCTGAATAAGAGACATAGGTTTCTTAGGAGCTCCATCAACTGGACGACAATTAATTTCATTTTCTCCAGTAACTTGTGGCCTAAAACATAAATTCCAGGATTATTACAAAAATTATTATTTAGATTACTAAAATTAAAGATAAAAAAATGTCATAGCCTACTGTCTGTGAGGTTTTTATAGGCACTTGGGTTTTTTGGAGAGGGGGACCATTGATGCCAAGTCCTAGGACGGACGGGCGCAAATTGAGCATGAGGAAAACGTAGCAGAGAAGAAGCGTAAGCAGAGAAAATTCCTTGAGCCACAGGTTCTAATGGAGAGGCAGATATTGAACTCACAACAGGTGCAGATGAGACAAAGGATCCGACGTTTTCTGTTAGTAATACAGTTTCTGCCTCTGTCCCTCTAGCTCCCTCAAATATGCTGACTCATAGAAAGTTTCACATTTTTAGTGGAAAATTATCCTGTGTTGTGTAATATCAGTCACCCGGATTACATGAGGACGAAAACTAAAAACCAAATGTGGGATGAAATCGCTAATGAATTGAACATGGCCAATGGGAAGAAATGTTATTGTTTTTAATATATTAATAGAAATATAGTAACAATTAAAAATATTATTAATACAACAATTTAATAAAAACAAAAAAATCCAGCGAACAAAATGAAACTGTGACTGCTCTGAGCTGGGTCTTATGGATCTCCACAGCCAGTGTTCCCGCCATTTCTGCAGCCCCTCTGCTATTTCTACCTTTGGCTCAATTTGGACCCAGGCTTTCACTTATCCTCTGCAACACACAACCCCTTATCATCCGGCATTTGATGTAAATATTAAATTATTTATCTCTTTGTGAAATGCCCTTGTGCTTTTCTTAGGCTTAATTAATAATTTAGCGTTTGAGATGAATCCTTTATTTCTTCCTGCACTGGTAAATAGTTCCACTTCTTAACTCTTTCCTTACGGTGGGTAATGCGGGCCCTGCAGTATGGGGATACAGCCCGTCCCGCTGTTACAACGTATGTCTCAATCCCCTCTCTACCTGCTTGAACCCTTTCGTTTAATTTCCTACATTAAAATTTCAAATTGTATAAAACTATTTTTATTATTTATATTACTTTTTATAGCCCTGAATAGAACCGCTTCAACTAGCTGAGTGCTTTAAGATTAAGTTTTACATGCCGTGGTTGCAACACAGAATTTTATATGTTCAAGAAAATGGTTAAAAAAATTTCTGGAAAGCTTAATTCTAAAAGCGTCTTGTTGTACTACGTGCATAAAAGCTTACCTGTACTTAGGATGCTTGCAGAGCTCTGATGAAATTACAATTACTTCATATTCACAGGTAGATGTTTCTTTAATTACAAAGATATCATTTTTTGTTCCTGCAAAACAAACGTACAATACAGCTGTTCTTCTAGGCTTCCCATTTAAATCACAAAGAGTACCATCAGTAAAGTTCAGTTGAACATAAGGCAGAGATATTCCATCTAGCTTTTTTAATGGGGGTACAAGAGATTTGCCTTCAGCTACTTCCCGATCATAATCAGCACCTAGAGAAAATTTGATTTAATGTTTTTTTTTGCAAAATATTCCGCTAACGTTAGAATTATTCATTAAAAATTACATTAATAATATGTATATATTAATTGAAAATAGGTTCCATTACACAGTTTAAAATACTTTTGTGACCGTGAAACTCATTTATTTATTCCAGCTATTTCCAGATATTTTGGTTCCTAGAAACAATGAGCTCCTGGAATATATTTTCAAATCTTGCTTTTGTAAAGATTCCTCAGAAAAACATTATAAAACGTAAGCATTTTGATTTTTTTCATGTGAATTTCACCCAAAACCCCATGTTCAGAGGGATGGATTCTCCTGGTCAACAAACTTGACATTTCAAATCGAAGTTTCCAAGTTTTATTGTACCAAATTTAGAATCGGCTAATTTTTGATCCAGCCAGACAGCAAACAGACAAATATATATATATATTAGGCTGGCCCTTATTTTTCAAAGTTTTGATTTTCAAATGCATAGGTTCTAATTTTGTTCATTCACTCCTAAAACACTCGAAAATAAATTTTTACCTTATTTGAAGTAGGATAACCCGTGCCGACTTCCATAAACGTGGCCATACAGGTTGAGTTTGGTAATAGCTGCGCGCACTCGCCGTATTTATCAGTTGTTCTCTGTTATTCTCTTGATTAACACATATTGTTTTACATTTAAAAGAGGACAGTACAATTAAGAAGCATTAAACAAAATATGTTCTTAGTTGGTTACGTGAAATATCAAATAACAGGTACAATGTTACCATCTAACTGTCAAATTTTGGCAGTAATTTTTTTTAACATTCGCGAATTTTTTAACATACACTCGTTGAGTGTATTATATTCTGGGAAAAAGCTAGAATCCCTACCAGAGCTATACCTAAATGTGTAAAACAACTTGTGGTTCTTCACCATGCTTGGAGAGTTGCGAAAAAAATCCCCCCCCCCCCCAAAAAAAAAAGCGCCGATAGGAGGGCTTTCAAAATAATTTATACGATTTATTCGATAAACCACACGCTAATGCTTTGAAATGGGTGAAAATAGAGGAAGATCAAATCTTTTTAGAAAAACAAAGAGAACCAGGGATGGTTAGGAAGCGTAGATAAAAAGTTAGACTAACAAGAAGAAAGAGCAAGACTGAGAAAATTAAAAGAAGGGAGAAAAATACATGAGCAAATGTGTTCCGAAAGTTTGTTATCATTTTTTTTTTTTACTACAGAAAATTTTATACAAACGCAAGAACATCACGATCAACATACTGCTCTGATGAATTACTTGAGGAACACTTGCCATCGACATCTCAAACGATTAATTCTAGAATTACTAAAAAAATGGGAAGGAAAGACTATCACGCCTAAGTAAGTTGCAGCTTTAGATAGATGTCAATTAAGCATAAGAGATTTTGCCTGTATACTCCAGGCTGTAGTAGAAGCACTAGATCTTAGCTGTGATGATTTACCAATAAAAAAATTGGCAATTCAACGCATTCGCACACAGAGTAGGAAATATAGAGCGGAATCTATAAAATCAGATTTTCAGAATAATATGCTCGAAAGCCAACGGCCATAGCCACGTTGAATACACCGGTTCCCGTAGACCACCGAAGTTAAGCACCGTCGGGTGTGGTCAGTACCTGAATGGGTGATCGGCCACATGCTGTTGGCATTATAAAAGGGTGGCAACCTATAGAGAGCCCGGCGCTAATGGCCAAGTTGCAGATGCGCCGTAAAAAAAAAATAAAAATAAAATAAAAATAAAAAAAAAAATAAAAAAATAAAAATGCCCGAAACGGTGACCTTTCGCTGGGATGGAAAATTAATACCTGTACTCAATGTGAGAAATTGTAAAGAAGAACGCCTTCCAATTTTTATTTCATTTGGAGTAAAAGAACAACTTTTGGCTGTACCCAAACTGGAGAGCTCTTCCGGTTAAGATCAAGCAAATGCTGCGGTTAACGCACTTTATAAATGGAACCTCGATGACACAAGTTAGTAAAGTAAGTAATAATGTGCTGTTCCTAATACCGGACGATTGAAAGGAGCTTATGTACTTTTTGAACAAAAATTAGACAGGTCAAACATTTTAGAAATACAACAATAGAAGAATTATCAAGAACGATCTATTATTTTCTTAGGAGGAGATAAGGAGAAAAAACTTAAAATCAGACCTCCTGGAGCAATTAATCAAGCAAGCTAGAGCTATTTCCGCTTGGAAATATGTTGGTTCCAATCCCAGTTCAAAATTAACACCATCGATAAATGAGCCCTTCAGGACGTTAGTTTATTCGTTCTGGTTGTATATGTAAAACTGTGGCTTGGATTTATTCTGGTGGTGAAGGCACCAAATCAAGATTTCTGCTTTCTAAAATGGCCTAAGAAATATGAAACTGTTGACTAAGAGATCCCAAAGCAGCCCTGAGCAAATTTTGTCAACATCTTGGTTGGTATTTTTCAGAAGAAATTGCCTTTTTATCACTTTTTGAAGATGAAGTTGATGAACAAACCAAGATTAACATTTTAGTGAACTTAAAAAAAAGATAGTTTATATGATTCTGGGAACGGATACATTCCATCGAATGAAGATATGTCTCAATAATTGTATGGTAAGTGGGAATACATGGTTTTATTTCTTAGACGGTTTTCATGGACTTAATAATAATATTACCTTCTTTATTGCCGCAGGAAAATCATTAAGTGCTTTTGAGTAAATTTTAATGGGGGTAATTTTCTTCTAGGATAGGATCAATGAAGGCCATTTAATAATTGAGTTAGCTGTTCATTATAAATACAAAAGAGCAAAATTATTAAAGTTTAGTTTGTATTTATAAAGGTTATTTAAAGCAGATTCTTCAGGAAAGTGGCTTAAACTAAGCACCTTGCAGAGGAATGCGGATACTCTAGCGTCTCAGATTTTTCTGAATCCATACCCTCTGTTTGATTTTCACAATTAAAACGATTTGATGTTTTCACAAAATACACTTACTAAGTTTAGCAGTCATAGCTTTGTCCCAACGCCCAAGAATGTATTCTTGCACTTTAAACTTCTTGCCTTCTCTTTCCTCATGGTATTGTCTAATGTACCTCCCATGACAAAGCTCGTAGGTCCAATATGACTCTAGCTGAAAATGATTTAAAAAATTAATTCAATATAAGGCGATTTTATATATAGTAAATATATCATCGGTAAAAAAATATGCTTACGAGCGATGAGCAAGGAGATGATTCAAAGACTGGAGTTAATAGTTCTATAGGATTAGGCCCAGTATAATCTTCATCGGAATTCTACATAGTAAATCAACATAATCCATAAACGTACACATAAAGAAGATTCAATAAATAAATTCTATAAACATATCCATTTAATATTACCTGCTCCTTTTCTTTCAGAGTAGGCAACGAACACCTATACTTTTCTTTTTCATGGGTAGTCACTTGTAGAATCTCTCCTTCTTCCTCTTGTTTTTCCTAGAGAATAAACCACACAAATAATGAAATAAATACACACAATAAAAAGTAAAATGCCTCCAACCTAATCCAAATATAAAGGAAAGTTTTGGTCTGCTGATTTCAACCAATAATAAAATTTGGCTCACTAAGGTTGAAATTTGTTTCAACGGATAACTTTCTGTTCAGTACCTAAACTAATATTGATAGGTAACTATGATTTAAATAATAAATATTCATTCAGACAAACTACAGTAGTTATATAACTGTAGTAGCCAGTTTAGTTCTGTGGGCAATAATAAACAAGCAGTTGATTGCTCTAAACTCAAATCCAACCATTTCAGTTAACATAAAACATGACCAAGAAAAATAAATAATTCTCATTAAATAAAAAACACTAAAACTAAATAGCCTATAGAGCAGGGTTCTTCTACCTTGGCTTCAGGAAATCTTTGAAGTGTACCTCAGAAAATTACCCTTGAACTATAAAATGATATCTACAGAAAGCAGCTTAGTCTGCAGGACAAGAGCGATCCCTAAGACCACTAAGGGGCTTATGTATCCATATAGAAAAATATAGCCCAAAAATTCACAAATACATGTCAAACTCAATAGAATTAATGACTCAATTATTCTTAAAGACTTCCATGCTCCATGTTACCTAATGCTTTAAGGTCTTCTGGATTTGACAGTGTTGACGAGATGAAGTCTGAGGTTTTGTCATGCATTCTGCTGACTTCTTTAGTGTGTATTCTGAGAGCGAACAAGTCTCACTGAATAAGAAGCCGGCAGAATATTCCAAATCTTTAGGTATGGATATTATTTTATTTTATTATTATATATTTTTTTTTTTGGCGCATCGACATTCAGGGTGCAACGAGGAATTTTCCAAACGAGCCGTGACATGAGAAAATAGGCAGAAAATTCCTGCCGCTGGTGGGAATCAAACCCACCATCTCCCGCATATGAATCTAAGGCGTTAGCCACTAGACCACAGGGAAACCCATGGATTTTATTAGATACATTTATAAAAATAATCTCCTTATTTTAGTACATTAAAAAAAAAATGCACTAATAATCATCGATTACAAAGCAAAAAATTAACACTTTCTAGTGAGAAGAATGGATCTGATATGTTGATAATACATTTTTAATATTTGGAATCAATTGAATTCAAATTCAATTGATTCCAATATTAAATCAAATGATTTAATATTAAATCTCCTCCATAATCCATTGTGCTATTGCCATACTCAAAATATCCTCAAACCTTATTTTCAAAATCTGAATGGAGGTAATTTAAATGCTGAACATAAGTTAAAACAACGCCTTCCTGGCAGTTTGCCAAAGACATACTGGGAACTTCAAAATTACGCCCCGGCCAATGTTTTGATTCATTATTTTAATTCTAATAAGAAACGCTGGAATGATTGACTTTGTTTTGATCATATTGCCTTGTAAATGCAAGTTAAGCCCATTAAATTTACGAAACAAATCTGTTAAATAAGCAATGTCCCTTGTCCGACAAGGAATGAATGAAGCCAAATTCCAAATAATCAATACTGTTCTGCCTACAATTTTTTTCTTTTATTTTAAAGCACTACGGTTTTCAGAGGCCTAAACCAAGGCAAAAAGTCAAAATTATAATCATGACCTGGATCGATGAGATCTCTCGTTTACATTTTAGACGCCCAATTCATTTTTTCACTCCCATGGATCACGTGTAGGTCGTCATGGACCCTTGGGGGTCTATATTGACCAGTTTGGGAATCCCTGCTTTTAATAACATAATGTTAAAGAAGATATCTCCAAGTTTCTTACATATAATATAATAGATTAAAGATAGAATATATTCTTCTTAAGAGGAGCCTACAGAATACATAAATGCATTAATGAAAACTTTAGTCAATTTTCAATTTAGAAATCTTACATTTTAAATGGAAAAAATTATTTAGGAAAAATTACAAAACATAAATTTATGAAGAATGTTTTGACTCATGAAAACCACGATGAGAGCAGAAATTCAGTATAATATGTTAATAATAAAATACTCACAAAGAAATCTACATCTTTACCAGGCCAGTTGATTTTAAACAAAATAGAATCATCAAACCCTTTCAAATGGGTTGGTAATTCGCAGAATGACAATGGAAATAGTATCAATTGAGAAAGAAGCACAAAAGCAACACTCATTTTTCTTTTAATAGTGAAGTCCGCCTTAACATTACTTAACTGAGTTATTATTTAAATATTTCTCAGCCGAAATATACGTGTCAATAAAGACCTCCTTTTTTGTTATCCGAGAAGGTTATGTGATTGAAGATAGTTTGCAATTGGTCTACCAGAAAGCGCTACAATGCACTCTCAAGCACTTATAAATTGAAGTGCTTTAGAATTATTTAAACAAGCTAGTGAATTAATTAAATCGTATAAATGAAATAAACAGTTTAAAATAATTTAAAGAAATTACTGTTTATTGTTTGGTGCCTCAAAAGATAATTTTAACGTCACTATTGACAAAATAATACTTGGATTCCCGGAGTACAAACCTAAAAATAAAAATAGGTATATATATGTAAATTGAGCATGTGATTCTCGGAAGTGTGTGTCAGGTGATGGCACAACTGAACATTGATCGTACATTTAATGAGTGCAGATCTGCTCAGTATAGTGTTATCACGTGGTTTCTAGTAGCCGAAGGAGAACTCCCGATGACTTAGGCTCTCGGTTGAGAACTACTTCGGGCTCCTCGAATTACCGCGGCTTTCAAAATTGGAGAACTCTCCGTCTTTAATTTCTGTCACTTCCATTACTCGGCACTACTTGTGGTAGTCTGCCTTCTTTTTTGCAAAAAGTGCAGAAAATAATCATCTATACAATATAATACATACATATACAAATTTGAACCACCAATATTTTCGTGTCTTCTGGGTTCTAAAACAAAGATTTCTCATCAGACTTGTACTGTCATAATAAATGGGTTTTCTCCCAGAGCGAGGGAAGAAACGAGCTAAAAGGTCCTTAATAGAGCAGTCTGCTATTCCAATGTTATTAGTTTTCAATATATTGACCTTTGAACATTGCAGAGCAGTGGTGCTTAGCTGTGTAATTGTATTCCTATTTAAAATGTTAGTGTCTCTTAATGTGCATTTTCTTCTTCTTGCTCTACCTCCTTTGTGCCCTTAAGCTTGGAGTGGATTTATCTTGAGCCATCTCTTGAAAATTTGTCTAGTCTGGGCCATTCTTTTTAATTCGGACACAGAACTGCCAGGTCGATTTTGATGTCTTTGGCTACAACCTTTCCAACTACTGATAGTAGTCTACCACTTCCAACTGCTCTCCATTCCGGGTAATGTTGAGGTCCTCTATATAGGTGTATATAAGGGGGGAGCTGTAGCCCCCTCCCCCTGAGATTTTGATTTAATTGGCAAAATATGTCTCATAAAACATCAAAAATAAATTATATAAGCCCACTTAGTTCAGATTTTTTTTTGGGGGGGGGGGGGGGGGTGTAATAGGGTTTTTGTTGGCTAATTATCCCAAGTTCTAGGTTGCTAGTACTCCATACCCCAAATCCTCTGGTGCTCCAAGCCCTACCCCCCCCCCCCCCCCCCGCAATTATTTCCTATATATGCCCCTGGTACTCCATTCTATCTTTGCCAACATGCATTATCTTGCTATTAAAAATATTGATTGTCAGACCTTTCCTTGTGAGATCTATATGCCACTCATTGATAGTTGTTTGAAGCTTCTCCAGACTGTCTGCCTTTAATACAATGACATCTGCATAGATAAAGATCCTCATCTATAAACTATATTAAAAAGAAGAGGGCTTGGGTTATCAGCCTGTTTAACTCATTTGTGGAGGTGAAATGGAGTTTGGTACTGGATTTTATGGTTTTTATCAGGTTTGGGGGAACTTCTTCACAGGCTTATTTCAGATCAAGGAAAGCCAAAAAATGCCTTTTCCCCTATACCTTTACCCCTGAGTTTGCCTTCCAGGCTGAAAAGCTGCTTGTTCCTCCATATATCCTCTTAGTTTCTGCTCTAAAATTATTGTTTATACTTTGTATATAACTGAAGATAGGCAAATGGGCCTATAGTTGCTACAAGTGCCTTGGTTTCCCTTCTTTTATAATGGAACAATTATTCTTTCCTCCTAATCTTTTAGTATCCTTCCTTCATCCCACAACTTTTGAAAAAATTCTTTGGAGCTCTATTTAGTTCCTCTCCCTCAAACTTGACCATTTCAGGCGGAGCAGCCTTCCCTGATTTTATCCTCTCAATTGCTACTCCTACCTCATCCTCTGTAATGGTATCATCCATCTAAGATGATAATACAAAGTTCATTACTGCCCCTCCTGGGCACTCTAAAAAGACAATATTCTGTTCTAAGAGAGCAAATTTTTCCTGGATGTATTTCCACGATACATTTCCAGAATTTCTTTCTCTTCGCTTATTAATTTTCCTGGAATCGCTGTTTATGTTCCTAAAACGTTTTGCCTTCCAGTCTGTAAGGCCTCTGACACAGAGTCTTCCAGTCTCCTTTGCCTCTGACACAATTCGCTTGGCCTTTGTTTCTTATAAACAATATTTTTTGTATCTGCAGTGGTCTGTCCCCAGCACCCCTTATTAATTAAGTCTCTAACTTCTTGGGAAGTGCCTAACAATTTTGATGAGTGGGTGAGTGAGTCCTATAAAATCAGATTTTTCAACACCTAGATCTCAGAAATTAATCAATGTTGAATTATGAAACTTTCCAATTTTACTCACATCTATTTGTAAAATTTCATAAGTTTAGGACGGGTTATCTATAGGTTACCATCCTATTCTAGCAAGAATAGGGCTGATGACTTTTCTTTTTTCTAAAGAAATGCCACCACCCCAAAGTGGTAATTGAACCCATGACCTTTCGCATGGAGTGTTAAGTGCTCATGCCTTAACACTCACGACCACCGAGCCAAGTTCCTTCAGTTTATCTTTAACTGGCTCAAAGTTATGAAAGGGTAAAAATCGGTTCTAATATTCGTGTAATATACACACAGTGTGCTTAGGCCAGAACTTGGCCTGGAGCACTACCGTGCCCCTTGATTTTAACAACAATTATATTTATACAAAGAGGTATTTAGTTTCAGGAATTACAAAACATAAGTGTATGAGGAATGTTTTGATACACCTGAGGGTCATTTTCATTGTGTATTATATGATCAATGACAATTCAAATTTAAAGAAAATTGCAAAAGTTCTGCCATGAGTGTAATCATAACAGCTACATTCCTTTGGAATGTGCTAAAACGAGGAATATTTTTAATTCATTAAGATTATTGTAGCTCAAAATAAGCAGATCATTGACAAATGGAGCTTACAGTCGCACAAAACATTCTAATAACATATTGAATTGTCCTGAAAGTTAGTAGAGATTTAGAAAAAAATGTTTAATCTTAATTCTTTCAACTTATAATGAAAACGTTATGGTTATATACCTTTAATACAGTTAATACATTCAGGATTAGAGGTATAAAAACAAAAATAGTCTTCATTTTAGTATATATTAGTATTTATTATAAGTTGAAAGATTTAAGAGAAACCTTATTTTCAAAATTTAGCTAGATCTACATTCTCCTAAACTATTTCCATTTACATCTGAAATATTTTTAGAGTTCAATGATGGAATGAACATATTTCGTACATTATCTTCTGTCAAAATAAGAAGTTTTAAATATATAAAAAAGGTCAGGAAATAAAAATAATCAAGAAGCTGATATTTTTATTTCATTCATTTCTTTCATAACAAAATAAGCATAATTGGACGGACTGAAGAAAAATATAAATTATAGTTTCAAATCAATAGAAGATATATTAATGAGATTTAATTTTTATGAATAAATAATTAAATTACAATTTTGTAGAATTATTTTTTTCCCATTCAGAGCGAAGTTCTGAAGCAACTTCAGTAAAAAGTAAGTCCCATGACCATGGAGCACCATCCTAGAATAAAAATGCCATTAACAATTATTGGAATGTATTCAACAAACAAAATGCAAACATCTGTATAACCTCCAAGAGTAAAAATGATATTACTTTACCCTATAAACTCATAAAACGTGCACAACTAGCAAAAGACAATCTGAACCTTTTTTGAAATATTAGACAAAATATGAAAAAATATTAAAACTTCTAGGTAAGGCCAATTTATTAATATTATTATTATAAAAATTCTTACTCTCCTAAAAATTAGAGACCTCACTCCCTTTAATTATTCTTGGCATTCAGCATTGAATTCATTTATTTTTCATTTTTCAAAAAGGGTTTAACCTCATCACTAGGAAAGAAGTTTTAATATATTTATTTATCAAAATAATTATAAAAAATGAACTCAATTGAATATTAGTAATACATTAATTTTCATCTGATATTTTTATTTCTTTTAAGGATCTTATGGGAGAAAAGCTTTGTTGCGAAACTGTCATTTAATCAAATACAATTTGACATTGGTTTGGTGGTGATACATCATAGTACAGGCACAAAAACGTCTGCTCCCCCCCCCCACAATGATTACTGAATGATTTCATGATTTTCATTTTACGATGATTTGAATGATCACTGCGCAGAGACCAGATATTTTTGTTCCTGTAACAATAAAATAAATGTAAAAATGAATAAAATCGCACGTTTCACATTCTGAAAATTTGTTGGGACTGGATAATACAATATTATTTGTCATGGGTGTATTGTGTGTAAAATAAAGGATTTTGTAATATTTTTTGTTTTATTTGTCAAAAGGGAAGAGATGTTATAACATTGTTACCAAAAGGGGCTTTGACATACTTATATAACACTCATGAAAAGGCCTTTGATTTTAGTTACATTTTAGCCACAATCTCCAGTATCCCAGAATTTAATACAAGGAAAAGAAAATCAATGTCCTAAGAATCCTTGAATATTACTACTATACAAACCTCCTTGATTTCACTCTCTTTGTAGAGAGCCTTAGAGAGAATGCTAACATTGATCCCTTCAAATGTTTTAAAGGCAGATTGTTTCTTGAGGTCAGCATTTAAGTCTGTTAGAGATGGAATTATGTTAGTTGGAACTCTGTAAAACAAATGAAAAAAATAAAATAAAAAGAAGAAGAAATAATAATAGCTATTTAAACACCATTAACCCTTTCGAGACTGTAAGCCACTTTTGTGCCAATGGGCCGTCATGCCCCATGGAATAATAGCAACTTTACTAACAGTGGGCCGCCATGCTCTGTACCAGGATTGCAAGTTTAAAATGTCGTTTTAATTCCAATAGAATGCGCTCTTAGCCTATTGAAGGATTTGCTTATCTCTAAACGCTATCTTGTTTGTTATTCATTTGTTTACAAAAGTCAGTTGTTTTTAAGTCGTTTACGCAGACGTATCATACCTTTCTTTGGTGTTAAAAATGTCTAATTTTAAGCCAAATAAAGAGCATTTGCGGCATGTCATGATTTTCTTATTTAATCAAAAGAAAAAGGCATCTGAATGTCATCGAATTCTTGTTGAGACTTATGGCGATCTTGCTCCAACCGTCAAGACATGTGAACGTTGGTTTCAAAGTTTCAAACGTGGTGATTTTGATGTTACTGATAAAAAACGAGAAAATCGACCAAAAAAGTTTGAGGACGTCGAATTGCAATCTTTATTAGACGAAGACAATACCCAAACCCAACAAATGATGGCAGAACAGTTGAATGTCACTAGGCAAGCCATTTCCGATCGCCTGAGAGCTATGGGAAAGATTCAAAAGGTTGGAAAATGGGTTCCACATGAATTGGACGAACGACAGATGGAAAAACGAAAAACTGTGTGCGAAATGCTGCTTTTACGCCACGAAAGAAAGGGTTTTTTGCATCGAGTTGTAACTGGCAATGAAAAATGGATTTATTTTCAGAATCCCAAACGAATAAAATCATGGGTAACGCCAGGACAACCGTCCACATCGAGTGCAAGACCGGATCGTTTTGGGAAGAAGACAATGCTGTGTGTGTGGTGGGATCAGAAGGGAGTAATCTACTACGAGCTTCTCAAACCCGGCGAAACAGTCAATACCGACAACAATTGATCAATTTGAGTCACGCATTGATCGAAAAACGCCCAGAATGGGCTCACAGGCACGCCAAAGTCATTCTTCAGCATGATAACGCTCCTGCACATTCAGCCAGATTGACTAAGGAAACGATTTCTTCGCTTGGTTGGGAACTCCTACCCCACCCGCCGTATTCACCTGACCTGGCGCCTTCTGATTATCACCTCTTCTCATCGATGGGACACTCATTGGCTGAGCAACATTTTAACAATTTCGAGGATGTAAGAAAATGGCTCGATGAATGGATTTCAAATAAAGATGAAGCATTCTTTTGGAATGGTATCCATAAATTGCCCGAGAGATGGACAAAATGTGTAGAAAGCGAGGGCCAGTACTTTGAATGAAATATATTATACTTTTTTTTAAATTACTGTGTATATATTTTAAGAAATAAACGACATTTTAAACTTGCAGACCTGGTAGACTGATAGCCACTTTTGTGGCAACGGTATTTCTTCGCTTTGGGCCTAAAAGCCAGGACTGTGAGAGCTTTTTGCGATATCTAGCAGTAAGTTACGTAACCCTAGGCAGTATAGTGACTGAGATATTTGAATTGATATTATACAAAGGCAACTGTAATCCTGTCCCACGGTAGGTTCTGGTAGAGTTGATCTGGCATATAAGTTCATATATCTCGCTGTCTTGAAAGGGTTACATAATATTGGATGAATAAGAATACAAATGATAAATAAAATAAACAAGACATTTTTGAAGAAAAAAAAAATAACTAAAGAATATTTATACCTTGGAAGAGAGGGCCTTGGGAATATTTATACCTGGGGGGGGGGATGTAGGCAACATGGTGCTTCGCCTTGTTTCTCTGAATTGCCTTTAGTTCTCTCACAGTTTCAAGTTAAAGTGATAGTACCATCGTTTATGAAAAATTCAATTTGCAATTTCAAGGGCGAATCCTGGGTCTGAAACTCCCTTCCTAGCATCTTGTTACCCATAAATTACTCATACAAATTAAAATTAAAATATTGAATTTCAATTGCATACTTTTTCAATCGGGTTTATGAATCAGCATTCCATAGAGTAAACATTCGCCCTTGCTATCCTGAAGCACTTTCAGAACTTTGACCTAAATTTCCCAACATCTGAATTTTGTGATTTGCCCTTTCTCCTCCAAGGCCTTGATATAGCCTCACAGAACATTAGAACCTCACCTCGGAGCATCAGCAATATCACTGAGATGTTCTTCATCATGCATATCTTCCACATCTGGAATAATAGGGATGTCTGAAAAAAAAAAAAAAAAAAAGATGAAAAAAATTCGAATACATTTTTAAAAAATTGTAATTATTTCAAAACAGTTATATTAATTTAAAAAGAAAATTCTTCACTAAGGTATATTTATATTAAAACTGTGTTCATATGTGTTGTTATTTTAGAATAATCTTTTATATTTAATTCTTTAAATTAATAGAATTAGATTTTTAGTGTTTTTTTTAACCCTTTCATTGCTGACGAATGAAACGACTCGCAGCGCCCAGTAAGCTCAATGTTTATCCGTCTAGCTTCCCCCATACACTCGCCAATCTCTTCTCGTCTCAACCTCACTACTGTTCGACTCTTTCATCTCTCTCATTGTCCTCTTTTTATACAGGGTGTTTCAGGGTTACCTGGCCAAACTTAAAATATGAACTAAGGACCACAAAACAAGAAAAAAATTTCCTCTGAAGGTATAACTAAAAACGCTTTGTTCAGGAGATATTCACACCCAAAGATTTTCATTGTTAGGAATTACTTAGGTTTATGAAATAAATAAAACTTATTTATTTGTTCCAACTACTTTATTTATTAAACGTAAACATTAAATACATATTAAATATTCTTCAAAGTGATTTCCTTGAGCATTCAGACAGGCTCGGCATCTTTCTTCAACAGCAGCAGTCGCAGAACGGCACTGGATATGTATTCAAGATTCAATTATCCTTCTTCGTAAGGAATTAAGATCATTGACCTGCCTGGTATAGACTTTTAGTTTAATGTAACCCTAAACAAAAAATCCAGTGGTGTCAGGTCTGGAGAGCGAGCAGGCTAAGCCACTGGTTCTGCACGGCAAATCCATTGATTTGGATAATTAACATTTAGCCATTGACGTGGACCTCTTCTGTAATGTGCAGGACAACTATCTAATTGAAACCACATGTCCCTTCTCAGTTGAAGTGGAATATTTTCAATTAAATCATAATATTCATTATTCAGAAATTTGCCCGCATTGAGTCGAGGCGGCAAGAAATGTGGACCTATTAAAATATTTTCTAGTATCCCCAACCACACATTGCACTGAAACTGGTGCTGAAAATGATACTCACGAATTGCATGGGGATTTTCTGTGACCAGAGGTGATTATTTTTCTGATTGAAGATACTTCTTCTTGTGAAGGTACCTTCTTCTGCCCAAAGAATGTTTTTAGAAAATTGTGGATTAAGACCAACTTGATTTAAGTTACAGTCTGAAAAATTTCTTCTTTGCCGAAAATCCAGTGGTAATAAATTTTGTACCCGGTGATAATGATATGAGTGAAGTCCATCTGCAAAGAGTTCTCCATACTATAGTTGGCGTAATATTTAATTCTGCTCCAGCTCTTTGTACACTGCCAGATGGATTATCATTAAAATATTCTAATAAGGTCACACTCCTTCCTTCCTTTTGTAAAGGGCCAAAAATACCACCAGCATGTGGTATTATACCAAACATACCAGTTTCTCTAAGACGTTGAAACGTGGAGCTAAAGATTTTTTATTTTTTTTTTCCATTTATTTATTTGAAATCTGTACAATTATTAGCAGTACAATAATCAAGTCTGTTCATGCAGATATTATGTACAATTTGACAAAAACGGTAAAAGTAAAATAAAAGAAAAGAAAAAATAATACAAAATATGGAAGATGACAACCACTGTTGGCACTTCCAGAGATGTCTTGCTAAATGTTTTAATGGTTACGATGGTTACGATTGTCTCGAGGCCACTGTCTCTTGAGCCGCCTGGGAGGATTGTCTGGATGGGATTGGGATGATAAGGATAGACCTTCAGGATTAGGATGGTAAGACAATTTGGAGTGGAACATTGGGAATCGGGTTTTAGCAAGGTCAAGGACAAATGGGATGTTGAGGTCATTGTGAAGGGTTTTGTTGGAAACATAGAAAGGAGCATTTACAATTTTACGAAGTACTTTTGACTGGAATGCCTGTATTCTGTTGATGTTAGATGGTTTTGCAGATCCCCATAGTTCAAGTCCGTATGTCCATATTGGTCGAATGATTGTTTTGTATATCGTTAGTTTGTTCTGTATCGATAATTTAGATGAGGGTCCAAGGAGTCGTCTAAGTAGTCCGTATCGTTTGTTCAGTTCCTGTCTTTTCAGTCTCGTGTGAGGGTTCCATGCCAGTCGGCTGTCAAGGTATAACCCTAGATATCGAACCTCGTTAGATTCCGGGAGAGGAGTGTTCCTGAGGTAAACTGGAGGGCATGATCTTCGGTTGAGTGTGAATGTCACTTGTTTGCATTTTTCTGCGTTGATTCTTATTCTCCACCGTTCGCTCCAATGTTGTATGGCGGAAAGATGTTCCTGCAGGTTTTGGGATGCTACTGAAGGGTCAGGGGAAGTTGACAGGATGGCTGTGTCATCAGCGTATGTGGTAAGTAGGGTTTGGGGGTGTGTGGGAATATCCGCAGTGTAAAGAAGGAAAAGAAGGGGACCGATAATACTCCCTTGGGGGACTCCAGCATTTATGGAGCAGGTTGGGGAAAGGGCTGTACCTTGTTTAACTTGAAATGATCTGTATGACAGGTAGGATTTGAGGATAAGGAAGTAGGTGTGTGGAAGTATTTGCTTTACTTTGTAAAGTAATCCCGGGTGCCAAACCCGATCGAATGCTTGAGCAACGTCGAGAAAGGCACTCGTGCAAAAACTCTTACGTTCAAGCGAGGAGGATATTGCGTCTACGACTCGTAAGCACTGCTGAATTGTGGAATGTTGGAAGCGGAAACCAAATTGATGGTTGGGAATTTTGTTCGAGGATTCTATGATAGGGAGGATTCTTTTGTAAAGGAGTTTTTCGAATACTTTGGACATTAATGGCAGAAGGCTGATAGGTCGATAGGAAGATGGGGAATCGGGAGGTTTGAAGGGTTTGGGAATAACGATAACTACTGAATGTTTCCAGGGATTCGGGAAATGGGTTGTTCTTAGGATTGAGTTGAAGAGATATGTGAGGAATATAATGGCCTTCTGGGGGAGGTTTTTAAGAATTGTGGAGGAGATAAGGTCATAACCGGGAGATTTCCTAGGGAGGTGTTTGATGGTATATTTTACTTCGGAAGGATGAAAAGCTTTGGGTGGGAAAGACAAAGGTAAGGGAGAATTGAGGTAATCTTCGATATCTTCATCCAGGGAAGGACTCATTTGAGGATTAGGGGAAAATACTGTAGTCAGGTGTGTGGAGAGAAGGAGCGCTTTTTCTTCATCACTTCTGGCCCAGGTTCCATCGCTGCGTTTGAGAGGGGAAGGCATTGGGTGAAACTTTAGGATTTTACGAGTAACTGCCCACAAAGAACAGTCTTGTGTACAGAGGGATGAAAGGTGTTCGTTGAAGGATTCTGGTGGAATTGGGACAAGGAAGATTTCAGTTGTCGTGTCAGTCTGTTGTATGCGTTTCTGTCCGAGGGATAACGTGATCTTTGCCATAGAGCTCTGGCCCGTCGCTTGGCTGCAAGAAGTTCTTGGATGTGGGCTGGGAGTTGCAGTTTGGGTGGAGGAGGGAAACTTGTTCTTGGTCGGCATGAATTGCGGGCACAGTCCTGAACAGCTTTAGTGAAATCTTCGGTAGCTTTGTCTAGTTCTGTAGGGGTTTTTAGGGAAATGCTTAGGTCTATGGAGCGCTCTAGGTTGATCTGAAATGCTTGCCAGTTGATAGGACCAGGTGTAAGGGTTGGTTGTAAAGGACGGGGAACAGGGGAGGAAAAGGGGGTTAAAAGGATCGCAGAATGGTCCGACGATAGGTCGAGGAGCGATTCAACAGAAGTCGCTATACCTCCCAAGCCAGACGAGATGAAGAAATCGACTAGGTCAGGGCTGCGGGATGGGTCGGTTAGCCAGTATGTTGGAGTGTTGGGAGATATTGGACGATAATTCTGGGAGTTAAGGATATCGTAAAGGATTCTGCCACGGGAGTTAGCTGAACGGCTTCCCCAGATGGGGTGTTTCGCGTTAAAATCACCCCCGGTGAGGAAACGAGGACCAAAGGATTGGAGTATTGACAGGAATTCAGGATGGTAAATGGTGTGATTGGGAGAACAATATACTGCGGACAGTATTATATCGAAGGGAGAAAGGGAAAGGGATATGGATGTTACCTGCAGGCTTAGTGATGCGATGCTGGGTTCTAGATGGTGCTTGATCTGGTTCTTGATTAGAATTGCGCCAGAGATGGATGGTCGGTTTGATAACAGGAGTAACCCTTGACACCGAATGACATCGATTTTTTCAAGTGTGTTTCAGTAATTAATGCTATGTCGATGTTTTTGTCCGTTAGTAAGAGTGTGAGTTCTTGCCTTCTTGTTGTAAGTCCGTTGGCATTCCACAAAAGGATAGAAAGATGGGGATTACGGAAGCGGTGCATTTTGGGATTTAGGAAGGAAGTGAGCTATAAGGGTGGTCATTAGGTTTATGAGTGGAGTGAGGAGGGTTTCGAGTTTGTTTAGGAAGGAGGAAAAGAGGTTCATAGGATCTTGAGCATGATACTGAGGGATATGCTTAGACGGTACAGGAGGAGTAGGGAAGGTAGGCTGATTTTGGGGTTGGGAAGGAGTAGTTGAAGAGGTAGGATGGGAAGATGGTTCTTGTGGTTTAGCTAAATTTTTTAGAACTGGTGTTGGTACAGGCGGCTTCTTCTTCTGGAGTGACGTAAGTAAGGAGGAGTAAGTCACATTCGGCCAGTGAAGAAATATCCTTTGGAGCAGGAACAGGTCGTAGAGGTGGGAAGTGGGATGATCCGCTGGGTGGTGATGTCTTCTCGGCTTCTGTATGTTGTCTTAGTTGTGATCTCTGCCTTTGCACTCTTATTGTTTTAAGTGCTTTGTACACTTTGCATCCTCTGTAGCTGGCGGTGTGATTTTCTCCGCAGTTTGCGCAGCTTGGAGGGACGTCTTGTGGCTTGGGGCAGTCCTTAGAGGAGTGTTCACGGCCGCATTTGACACATTTTGATGTGTGATGGCAGTACGAGCGTGTGTGATTGAATTCTTGGCAGTTTTGGCACTGTATTACATCACCCCGGCGTCGTGGTTCCTCTACTTTGATTTTAGTATACAGTAAGTACTGTTCACGGAAAATGTCTTTGCTCTTTTCGTTTTTTTCCAGGTCAACGAAGAAGAGAGGTAATTGCGCCTTTGTGACTGGATGCCGTACGTTATGAGCTCTTTTTACGGAGTAACCTTTGTTGGAGAGCTCACTGATTATATCTGCTGGGGGAGTTGAGTGATGGAGGTGGCGGATGACCACCCTGTAAGATTTGTCTTCGGACACTGGTAGCAGTGAAAATCTGCTTCCTTGCTTTCCAGGTGCCGAATAATTGTTCTGTAGGCATCGCTATCAGTAGACTTTATAACTATGTCGTTAAACCTTGCCCGACATTCAAAGTTGTTTTCTCCCACGAGATCTTTTAGGGTACTACAGAGCTTCTTAAAGTCGGATACTTTTCTTAGATAAATGTTTGGAGGTTTTGTTAGATCTCGTGTTGAATCCTGGCCGATTTGGTTATGCTCCGAGCTCCGAGAGTGAGTTGAGGTGTTGTTTTGAGTAATGGTAGGCTTTTTCTGTTTTATTTTAGGGGGTGTCAATGTATCAGTTGCTCTCTTGCGTAATCTTTTGCGTCTTCCAGTAGCGACGTTTTCAGAAAAATGGGCTGACGTTGACTCAATTACAGTCATATGTTGTTCTTCAGTCTCAAATGATGACATCGTGTGCAGAAAATAATAATTTAATTATTTAGAAAAAAAAAAATAAAATAATAATGTCCCAGATGAGTTGCGAACCCAGGTTTTTAAGATTCGCAGAAGCGGATGCTGCCAATGAGCCAAGGAGGCTGATTGAGAAACTGTGAGTAGCGCAGGCACTAGTATTTAGATTTTCTGAAGGGGCTGCAATAGCCACTCTGTCAGGTGAGTGCAGGAGCGCCCCCACCACTAGCCTTAGCTAGGGTAATGGCCTATACACTTGGAAAATGAGTTTTTTTTTACTCACTTATTTTGTGGTCATCTGGTGAGTGAAATTTCTTCGAATTTTTGGATAATGTTCTCCAGTGGATCTGCTACCACTGTGTCACTTTTCGTTAACGGGGGACACCTCGATCCACTTTAAAAACACAAGTTAAAAGAGCTTTATAAGACGCTGTGTCGTAGGCTATACCTGGGACAAGACTCGGAGCTAAAGATAGACTTGTTTAGTGGTAATCCTCTATTCGGAAATCGCCTGGGATATTCACAAAGGGCAGCATTAGCATTACCTTTACTAAAACCGTACACAAACACCATATTCACCATTAATACAAATTTAAGGCATAATGATGAGTACTTTGCAAAAGCTTGTTACAAACTCATAAATGTTATTGGCAGTTCCCAATGCTAATTCCACAATTGTGTTAATCCTTATCCATAATGGTATTAATCCTCATGTTGACAATAGTGTTTATATTAGCAGACATAACTTCACATCCAAAAATATTTAATATGAATCTTTGTGGTTATTATAAAGCAATTCGAACAAATAAATAGGTTTTATTTATTTCTTATAATGTAAATAATTTATAACAATTAAAATCTTTAGGTGTGAATATATCCTAAACAAAGCTTTGGCAGACATACCGTCAGAGGAAATTGTTTTCTTGTTTTGAGGTCCTTAGTTCATATTTTCAGTTTGGCCACTTAACCCTGAAACACCCTGTATATTTGGAATTATTAACATGTAATGTCAAATGTCCTTTATATTTGGAATTTTATACTAAACTAAAATAAATTTTCTATCATGAACATGAATCTCAAGAAATATCCCCAAAATCTTCGTCAGTGTTCTCCTGGAGCCTTATCTCTTTGTCAAACCTAAAACGAGAATCGCCCATCGTCACTCATATCTAACAAGGCTATTTATACCGACCACACTAAAAAAGATCTAAATTATGACTGAAAGATATAAACAGCAACAATATGGCTGGAGAGATAAATCTGTGTACAACCCTGCAAATCGGCGGCGAGGCACACCAGCTTCAACCTCCAACAATTACTCATAACTATGTTGATTGTAGGACTTTACATTGTTTTTGTAATAGATATTAATATACTTGCACAATGCATAAAATCAATTAATATACGAATAAGATTTGATGAAATCGAAAATTATATATTTGAAGAACCGGGTGAATCTCTATTCGAAAATAATAAATAATATAATAATAATAATAAATAGGCCGGTGTTCACAGCCCAGTAGTTGATACAACGTAAATTAAATATATTTACCTTTTCATATATATATATATATATATATATATATATATATATATATATATATATATATATATGTATGTATATGTATGTATGTATGTAAAGGTGTAAATTTTAAAAGAACAAAAACACAAACCATCATCCGAATCAAGTCTTTGAAGCCGTGGAGACTGAAATCTTTCCCTGCAACAGGAATCAAATCATAACAAGATAATTCATAGAGTAGCTAATTAATAACAAATATTAAAATGTAAAAACAAATCTAAATAAATAACACAAACACATACTGTTCCAATAGGCCAGACAAAGCACTTTTTCTACTCCTAAAAAAAAAAAAATGCAAGTAAGTAATATTCACATACATGTCACAACAAAAATGCAAACAGCTATTAAAATATTGATTGAGCTAAGCTCACTTCACCAGGGTGCATCTGCCAAGAGCCACTATACTGGCTTGGAAGGTTCGTCTACTCAGAGCCACTGTACTGGCGAGGAGCACACAAGGCTCACCTGCCCAGAGCCACTATGCTCTCTTGGAGCAAAAATGGTACACCTGCCCAGAGCCACTATGCTATCTTGGTGCATACATGGCTCATCTACCCTTAGACCCTATACTGGCTTGGAGCACACCTACCCTATACTGTTTTTTTTTTTAAAGTGTTCATCCAGTCAGAGCCACTATATTGGCTACATACAGGGCTCACCTGCCCAGAACACATACATATACTATCTTGGAGTACGTGTTATTTGTCCACCTAGAGCCACTATTCTGGCTTGGAAGACATGGAGGTCGTCTGCTCAGAGCCACTATACCTGCTTGGAGCACATGGTATTTGTCCACACTTATATTCGAATTAGTTCTACCATTATCTTTCCTTTGTGTAAATCTTACTGAACATAATTCTTTTTTTGGTTTAGGACAAATTAGAATTTGAGGAACGAATAATACATTCGAATATATTTTTTTGGGGCTTAGAATAAGAAACTTTAAAATTACTCAAACTTTCAGGTGTGCTGCAAAAGACAATTGATGGACTCAGTGCCAAAGGTGACAAACCCACAATTAGAACAAACTGAGAAAATTAAGGTTAAAGTTTAGAAGACTTTGGAAAAAATTGGTGTTGGTGACAGAAACGATTTTAATTGGTCTTTATTCATTAGATAAACAAAATTCTTATGAATATACCATAATAATAAAAAGTTTATAGTTAGACATAATAATGAAAAAAAAAAGTATAGTCATGTTTGGCTCTTACATGAATAAAAAATAACGTACACTTAAACAATAGTGGTCACGTATCCGGAGATTAATAATTAATGAAAAATTATTTTTCTTTTGATTTCTATGATTATGTATCAATAATTTAACAAAACAATGATTTCCAGCTTAGGTGAGTTCTGTAGTATGTGGGACAGGAACAGTGCAATCTTAATATTGCGGTTTTGTCCTCCACAAGCGTGTTTCATGAACTTTCCTTGGTGGTTCATAGGCAGGATCTGCCAGAGTCATCAGAAGCTTCAACTATATCAGTCATGTTGCTGCTTACCATTAACAAAGCCGTACTATGTACGTTAATGTTTGTTGTGTGGGTGGGTCAAGTCTGTCTCTCATATGATATAGCTTTGCAGTAAGTTCCAAAACAAACTTACAGATTTCAGTACTAATCAATAAGGTGTAAAGGCTGGTCATTTCTATCAATCATAAAACTTAAAATTCTCTATCAGGAGAAGTAAATAACTCAAATTTGTTAAAAATGTGGGTTAGTCACCTTTGGCACTGAGCCCTTCAATTATTCAATGCATTCAGCTACGGTTACTACGATCGTGTAACCAATCCAATAACTTAAAATTGAAGCATGTGCGCTAAAAATATAATTTTTTAACTAATCTACACATTATATACTTATAACATTTCCAAATCGTCTTTTGCATACACAAAGTTTAATGGGGTTGTGGATGAGTAGCTGGAAGAAGCTTAATCAAGAAAGTTAATAATAACATTTCTTAGGGTTTCAGGAAAATGAGAAATATTGAGACACATCAAAAAAGATTCCAGTAGTACAATTAATTTTCAATAATCAGGTAATAATTTTATCTGGATTTTATTTATTATTTATTTCTGGAAGCAGAGTTGGACATACTTCTATTTATAAATATCAATACAAATTTATTTGTACTTGTATTCTTGGATATTAATGTTAAAATAATATAATATGTGACAATATAGAGTATCTATTAAAATTTAAACCAAATGTGAGTATTTATGAGTCAGTGGGAGATGGAAAAAGTGAGAAAGAATAGTTAAGACTTCTTGCGAAGGTAGAATTTATCGGGGTTCAGTCATGGTATCTTAATAAGACTATATTTTGTATAGGGAAATGAGTTTTATTGTTTGCCGACGTTTCTGCTTGAAATTCAAGCCTTAATCAGGACTGTAAAACAAGTAGGAGAGAGTTATTACTAACATATATACACAAAACAAGAAAAAGTCAAAACAGAATAACATTACACAGTAAGTCTGCCGTAGTTAGAGCTTAAATTAGAAGTAGATCAATGCTAGTTTATGCTACGACGGAACCCTGGTAAATTCTACCTTCGCATCATCAACAGTCAACAATCTCCTCTCACTGAGTTAAAACTTTTTGTTTATTTCGTATTGCATGTCTGTAGGATATGGGTGAGGAAAATTTATATATATATATATATATATATTATTTCATACCTATTGCATATATTATTAAATAATTTTAATTCAAGATATATTTACAGAGGAAAACGTAAATAGCATCTTGATATAATTAGTAATTTAATAAAATGAATTTGACTATAAAATAATATAATCAATATTTTGATAAATTATGTAATTCATAATTAATAATTTGATTAAAAATGTTTGATAAAAATTTCTTGAATTCGACAGCTGACTTCACAATCCGAAGATAGTAAAAAAATGAATATTCACACTTTTTGAGAATATTTAAAATTTGTGTTGTGAATGTATTTGTATTTACAGGGAAATTTGTATTTATACATGTTAATACAAATAAATTTGTATTCACACTTAAATACAAAGTTATTTATAGTCACATTAACAAATAAGTGAAGTACGAATAGATTCTTATTCATATTTATAAATAAAATTATTCCAAACACTGTCGAGGAGTGATGTTTAATTGTTTTATTTACTTACTTAATGCTTCTCTTTAACCGCTACGCAAAGAGGAGATTCTGCTTAAAGAGCCTGATCCAAATGACACCATCATTAGCAAATAGTCATCATCCACTCTATTGCTGTTTAGTCAAAGGCCTCCTTCATTCAACTTTCTCATTTTTCTGGGCCTACTGCCACCAATCAGCACCCCAGAGGAAACCCTTGTCAATCTTGTCTTCTGCCATTCTAGAACCACTTGAGCTGATATTCCTCTAATTTAATCTTTGGGGCCAACAGGCACAGGTTGGATAGGAACTTAATGTTCCTCACACAATCTCTCTTTGTCTTACCTTCAACCTTACCGAGATAGAGCATAATTATCGCTTTAAGTTGGCTGTTATGATTACTAGTAAGAGTCCAAGACTAATTTATTTTGGTAACCTCACTCATTCTTAATGGAATTCAACCCTTTATTATTTTTTGTTTGTTTATATTTTTGCTGTAACTATAAGAAACATCTAGCAGCAGGATATCTGATTATAATTATTTTAAGTACCTTTGCTAGCCCTTTTTTTACATCCATCATCTAGTAGGGAGCTTATTCAATGAGAGCCCAAAATCCATTAAAGTTCAAATGAACACTTTTGTTTTTTTACAAAATGGCAAATAGTTCTTTTATATTATAAATTTTAAATACAACTTTTTTTTAAACAATATTATATTTATGTGAAGCTTGATGCAATTATAAATTATTGAAATATTACTTAGGAAATCTTGTACTTTCAATACCCCTAAAGGATTTTCTTGCACGGATAATTGGTTGGAGCCCCCCCCCTGCTTTATAAGGAAAATGCGCTATATACTATCATTTTATGATGAGCATTGTGACCACTTATTTCACACTAATCACTTTTACAAGGCAGAAGATCAAAACAATTTTCATAATCATGACAAGGAAGACAACACAATCAAACAGAAAATATACATATAATAAAACATAAAAAATCATAGATTGACATGTCTTAAATCCAACCAAAAAAATGTGTGAATTGTATTTATGCTTAAATTGAAAAGCTCAAGTAAACAATTTATTTATTTTTTTTTACAGATCCTGTTTAAAAATTTTTTAAGGATTAACATTTGATCAAACAACATTTCTAAGAAGATACCTTTAAAACCATTTTACTAGAATTGTCTCATTCTTTGCTTTTATCAAATCAATTTTCAGAGTAGTAAAATTTGCAAGTACAGCCAGATTAACAAAATATTTCACAGATTGTAGCTAAGCATTTGCCTAACTAAATCAATCATATATCGTATCATTAATTAGTTTTTAAATAATTCAAAAAATTAGTACAATCTTGTCCTGTCACTAAAACTAATTTAATTTTTCTACTTTAATTCTTATTCAAATAAATCAGTCTACTTGAGTTCTCAAGATAAAAGTTTCATGTCTTAACGCAGTAATAAAACGCCATTTAATTTTAAAATATGAAAGATAAACATTCATCCTACTTGGCTGATTTAATGGTATCATCTCCCCAAACACCTGTTTTGCTCACTCGAGGAGGGGCAGAAGGTTCACCAAATAAACTCTAAAAAGATATCAAAATTAATTAAATAAATCGTACAAACTTACATTTCTAAGTGTTTAATTAATTTGAATTTGGGCCTGTGAATATTGGTAACAACTAAACAAGCAACTAGGGAAGCTTGATCAATACCTTCTGTTCGGGTGAGAATTGAAGATCATTATCCATCACAAATTAGGCGAGTGCATGCATACACACTTTATCACATCAGCCAGATCTGAGCTTTTTATGTTCTATATGTTTTGTTGCTAAGAACAGGATGGGGGAGGTTTCAATAGTTGGGACTCTCAGATCAGGTTATAAACTGTTATAATGGTGCTAACTGCAATTATTATTGCCATACTATTTCAAAAGTGGTTCTTACCATAATTATATCTTTTAGAAAGCCAGATAATATATAAATCATCATTTGATATGATAATGCAGGGGATTATAAAGAAATAATTCAATGAAGGAACAGAAGATAATGGATCCCAGCTTTATATCACTTGATATACCAGTTACAAATTGACATGTTCTAGGGGACAACTGATAATATAACTATTCATGTAAAGTAAAATATGAATGAACTATTCAGAAAAAAATTCTTAATATCACAGAAGTGATGTGGTAGGGGATATGGTTTTTAAAATAAAATTCACGGAAGTTTATGATAAATCAGTAAACATGAAGGTCCATATTAAGAAAATCGATTGTCATGTATTTAAATTAACCAACAAATTTGTCTTCCTTTTTATAAAAAAATATTCTAATTAATAAACTCATGAATAACATATCAACATGTTTGTTGCTGATTAGTAAATAAATGCGCATATAACAATTTTTCTAGAAGTCATCTTTCTTTATGACAAGTTCCCAGGGCCTAAATTACCTATGGTGGCTGTAATTGTAGGCAGAACAACAAATACACTCCAATACAAACAAAAGATTTAATAATATAACTAAATGTACAATTTATTTCTAAAATACATTAAACTAAAGAGCATAAGGTTGATCAGAACCATCATCTTGGTATTTATAATATGTTTCTTTGTCGGAAAAGTCTCTTATTCCTTCTTGCCAGCCTCTGGGAGGGGCTTTCTCATAGTCAAATGTGCTAGGCTCTTCTCCTTGAAGTTTATTAGCATCAATAATGTCATCTCTGAATGAAGAAGTAACAACTTTTTTGCCACTAATGGGATCAGTAACATCACCAAGAGGGTACACAACTTCTTTCACTTTATAAGTTACAAGTCTACTCATTTTTTGGGGCAATTCTTCAATTAAAACAATATCACCTGTCTTACACACTTTCAGAGGATCATGAGCATAAACATGTTCAAACTTCTTAAAATACATTAGTAGGTTGGTATCCAATTCCATGCGAGTGATACAAAATTTTGACGCGTTAGATTTCACAGATGGCATACACTTTCCAAGAAGTAAAGCAAGGCTCTTGCCTTTCATCTTTAAACAAGTGCTAAAAGACAGCCTCAGTTTTTAAAAATGAATAGATAACGTACACCACACAAGATAATTCTAATCAGGTTAAACAATTTTTCAAAGAGGCTGCTATGATTCCAAAGAGCTGATATTAGATCTCTCACTTCTTGTTGCATGACGTTCACTACATTATTTCTTAATCCAATATTCAATAGCACAATTGTAATGTCTATGCGTTAAATAAATAGCTACTTTGGAACAACAAACGATTTATTTCACTATTCTTTTAAACATATTACTAAATAATAAAAAATGAATTCCGTTGCAGACAATTTGCGGTACTCACGTATTAGCAGGTTAAAGAGGCGGGTCTCGTTCAGAGATCTGGATCATGGATAACGCATTTCTATTGGTCAATCACTATCAGAGATATCATCTATTGTGTTTATAGTAGCCATCTTGTTCCCTTTGTCTTTTAAACGAAATTCATTTGTGCTTAATATACCCAAGCAATTGTTGTTGTTTTTTTTTGTTACGCGATTTCAGTTTCTGTGCGAGATAGCGACATCAAAATAGCTAGGATGAAAGCTACGGTACTTACGTATTAGCGTCAAAGCAGGTTAAATAGGCGGGTCTCGTTCAGAGATCTGGATCATGGATAACGCATTTCTATTGGTCAATCACTACTAGAGATATCATCTATTGTGTTTATAGTAGCCATCTTGTGCCCTTTGTCTTTTTAACGCAATTCATTTGTGCTTTATTTACCCACGCAATTGTTTTGTTTTTTTTTGTGTTACGCGATTTCAGTTTCTGTGCGAGTTAGCGACATCAGAATAGCTAGGACGAAAGCTACTTTTTCGAAGCGATGCGAAATTGTTTATCAGTCCATTGTCCAGCGAAAAAACATGCTTGATCTATATTATCAACGAGTTGGATTGACTAGAGTTTAGATATAATCTTGAGCGAGCGGAAACGCATAGCAATTATGCTATTAATATAAGTGCTACGCGTTTTCGCTAGCTAAAGGTTATATCAAAACTCTAGTTAACCTAAATCGTTGATAATCCCGTCGCCATATTGGCGAAATCTGATTTGACTCCTTGATCCAGATCTCTGACATGGTGTAGATCCAGTTCTCTCAGACCCGGCTCTTTAACCTGCTTTGACGCTAATACGTAAGTACCAAAGCTACTTTTTCGAAGCGATGCCAAATTGTTTATCAGTCCATTATCCAGCGAAAAACCATCCTTGATCTATATTATCAACGAGTTGGATTGACTAGAGTTTAGATATAATCTTGAGCGAGCGTAGCGAGCGGAAACGCATAGCAATTATGCTATTAATATAAGTGCTACGCGTTTTCGCTAGCTAAAGATTATATCAAAACTCTAGTTAACCTAAATCTTTGATAATCCCGTCGCCATATTGGCGAAATCTGATTTGACTCCTTGACACGGTGTAGATCCAGTTCTCTGAGACCCGGCTCTTTAACCTGCTTTGACGCTAATACGTAAGTACCCAATTTGCGGTAAAACTGAAGGAGAGCGTCCTCAGCTACGATTTTCTTCAAAGTTTGCACTATAACGTATTTTGATGCAAATATAACGTTAAAATTTAATTAAAGAGTGATAAACCCCGAATCGGTTTACATTGGATTAAATACGTACGAAGCCATCTCTAGGTTTTTTTCAGATTTTTTTTTCTTGTCTTTGAATTTTTAGGCTAAGTTTAGCCTGATGTTTTCTTTAGGCTTCGTTCATATTAGAAGCATATTTGAGAGATTTATAGCACTAGCCTGCAAGGGCGATAGCGATAAAAAAGAAACAAATGTAATGAAAACAATGAAACCTACTTGTATGGACGAAAACGGGCTTAACATACAGCACCTCTTGGCCTCCCTCCATCTCCTTACTCCTAGCTCGAGACTCCAGAACCACCTTACACTTCTCCAAAGCTTTGTTCAAAGTCAAGTCCCGGTCTTGGAGCAAGGTCTCTCTCAGTTCTTTATCACTCAATCCTGCCACCGACCTAGCCAGTATCATCTCTTCAAACAACCCACCATACTCACACGAGTTTGCGGCCAATCTCAGGCGGGTCAAATAATCCCCAATTGTTTCAGACTCCTCCTGAACACATACAAAGAACTTATAACGGCCATAAATCAGATTCTTTTGAGGCAAAAAATACTCATCTAAGCCTTTGATAGCATCAGCTACCTTCTCATACTTCACAGGAAAACTATTCAAAATTCTAATGCCTTGTACCCCCCAGTAAATGCTTAAAAATATCCAATTGCCTTTTCTCACTATAGATCTCAACTGCTCCAATAGCATCCGAATATGTTAAAAATCTTTCTTTAAAAGACACCCACTCACCCGCTGGGTTCTCAAGACAGACAAGGGATAGTGGTACAGGGATCAAAGACTCCATTCTTGATATCTTCCACTGGTTCTTAAAACTTCGACTGCGCCATGTAATATAAGTTAAAATAAGGTAACTTTCAACACTGACATTTATTAACTGATCATCACATATGATGTAACCTAGACCTATAGAGCACATGATATAATATAACCAAGAGGTAGAAATACAAATACACAACAGTGTCCTTATAAATATAAATCATCTTCTGTCCAATTGCACTCATTTTTTTTTACCTCTAGATCATAACAAAAATTCAAGTTGGCTGTTATTAGCAAGCTGGGCTCATTATTATTATATTAATTATTACCGAACTCAAGCGTTCATTGAGCGCTTTTAGAAATTTTAAATTTCCTATAAAAAAACAATTTCTAATCTTGGCCATTTCTTCGGGGCAATAGCCAATAAGCCGTGTAAACATTTATAAAATTGTATTTATGATTATTATTTAAATTTTAACACCCTCTTATAAATAACGCAATTTTAGATGGATTTTTTTGAGGTTACTACCATTTTCAAAAACCGTACGGCCGATGCCTCTTCTCTTTTCATCACCCCTGGTGGATATCGAATTCCGACCTGAAGCATGGAGTGCACATGTCATAGCCACACGGTCACCGTCCCTCCCATATTTAAATACAATTAAAAATATTTTTAAAAAATCGTGAAGTTGACCAAATTCTGAGAATCTCCCTTTTTCCTGTCAGAATTTGTTTTTTCACTCTTCTGGTTAAATTCCAATCAGATGATTTAAATATGATCTCGTTGTAAAATAACGTTTTGTGACCTCTTTGGAATTTGAAAATGAACCTTATCTACATTTTTGAAGTATTACAAAAAATGTTAATTAAATAAAGGATATTTTGAGCTGCAATGTACGAAAACATGGATGGTTCTTGACGAAGTTTTCAATAATTATTGAATCTGTATTATCTAGACCAAAAATTAGTTTTATTATTGTTATCGAGCACTTATAAAATGTGGAAATTTATTGAACAATTGAAGGATCCACATTTAGTTCTATGCGTTCAGAAAGCATTTGGGATATCTCCTTTGGATAACAAAAAGAATGATTACTCAGGTAATACAAATAATCATTTGATGAAAGGAAAGCCAAATAAAATTTCCAGAGAGGACATAGATAATGGAAAAACACATTCTGATGAAAAAGAAATAGACTATTCCTCAGATTCTGATTGCAAGAAGAAAAACTTTGCTATAAATAATTGGATATGGTATTACATATTTGTGATTGGCACAGAGTTAGGCGACGAAATTTTCTATGCCACATTTATTCCATTTTGGTTTTGGAATATTGATGGGGCTGTTGGTAGGCGCATAGTGATGGTGTGGACTATTGTAATGTCTATAGGTAATTTTTGAGACCATAATATTTATTTCAATTATATATATACAATTGAAATATTCCTTATATTTATATTAATGTTTCATTTTCTAATGTTTTTTACAAAAATTTACTATTTTGAGATATGAATCATAATTGCATGGTTTTTACTTAAGCCCATGACGCATCCACATTTTTGGGGGGGAACATAAAGCAAATTTATTACTGAAATAATAAAAAATATGTATTTGAACTAGGGAGTGATTTGCATTTTTTTTAAATTTTACTGGTAGAATATTCCAAAAATATTTTTTAAAATTCTGAGCTTTCTAGTTACAAGTGCTAGCCAAGAGTTTTGAACTGGATAGCGAGAGCTGAGAACACACCCAACCTAACAAAAGTGGAATTCGAACCCTCATCTGCGTTAGAGTCCGTCATGCTAGCCAGCTTAGGCCTCCTTGGAGGGCATTAGGACATCCTTTAAGGCATTATTGTTATCCTATTTCTAACCTAATATATTTTCCTAAAAGTTTTTTTGAATATTCCTAGGTCAAGGTATGAAAGATATTATCTGCTGGCCGAGGCCTTCAAGCCCACCTGTCTTTCGACTTCAACAAAAGTGGGCCTTGGAGTATGGTATGCCATCAACTCATGCTATGGTCGGTGTGTCAATTCCTTTTTCTGTACTTCTGTACACCATGCAACGATATGAGGTATATCCTTTAAGAGTTTGTGTACTTGTAAGCGGCTACAATATTCTCTCACCACACTCTATTCAAGTTCTTACTTGATCCCTATTCACATAAATTTTTTATCAAATTGCGTTCAGTTGAACATTAACTATTACTTAATTCCCTTAGTAATTAATTCTTTCATTTTCTTAAGAAGTGAGAGTTTATATTCGTCTCTTTTAAATACAATATTTTTGTAATCACTTTTTTCTGTTTTAAATTAACTTTAATATTCTAGTATCCAGTTCTTATTGGACTTGGTATTGCTTTATTATGGTGCACTGTAATATCAGTCAGCAGATTATACCTTGGAATGCATACAGTCTTGGTAAGTTTAATTAGGAAAGATTTTTACTTAAAACTATTATATTCTTCTTGTTTTATTGATTTTAATTTTGTTTCAATAGTTATTTGAGTTTTATTATAAATAATACTCTTGTACTAATTGTGCTGGATAGTGCTATCTAAGGGTGGGTTTACACTTGCTAGTTATTGCAGGAAATTTATATCAGACAGAAATTGCGTAAACTATGAGCAATTTATGTCTGAGATATATATTTCTATCACGAACTATAAGTGTCGACACTTCTATACCACCAGGTGTATAGAACTGTCCTATACATATCCATGACATAAATGTCTAGCTATTTCTGTCAGTATGTAAACCTTCAAGAGAATATCTATCCGACACCTGACATATATTTCCTGCGAGAAGTGTCAGATGTAAACGCACCCTAAGATTAGATTTGGGAAAATTTGCAGTTCAGAATGGTTGTTTTATTTATATACAGGGTGTCCCGCATTGAGATGTCATAACTCTAAGGGTTTATTCTACACCTGACTTGTAGTTCAGGGACGCAGAAATGAGCATTCTATCTGAAAATGTATTACAACTACTGGTTTTTTAGAAGAAAACCGGAGACAGCGTAATGAGGTCCCAAACCAAATACGAAGGGTATAGGACAAGGCCCGGAGTAGTGGGGGTAGAAAGAAAGGCAAGCTATCTGCTGACGCATATGCCACGACGCTGGTCCCCCAGAACACATCTCTCGAATGCATATGCCACAACGCTGGGCCCAAACGTGTTAAGAAAATATTGAATAATTTAATAAAACACTAATATCAAACATCTTCATCTATACAAATTTTAATATAACTCTTAATTTACATGGTAATATTTCAACATCGGGCGTTTCTTATTGGAAATTTAATGTAGATTCCAAAAATGTGGTCATTATTTACGGTACATTGATTATAAATCCAGAAAACACAGTTTTTATTTTACAAAACCAGTAGTTTTTAAAATACACAAAAGTTTGAGTAGCTCAGCTACATTTTCAGATAGAACGCTCATTTTTGCGTCACTAAACTACAAATGAGGTGCAGAATAAACCCCTAAAGTTATTATGCGGGACACCCTGTATAATAATTCAGCGAGAATAATTGAGAACTATCATAAAAAATATTTCATAATATTTTGTGTCAAGAAATTTTAATAATTTGATGGAGGATAAATACAGAGAACAGCTGTAGGATTATACAGAATGTATTAGGTCTATATGGTGCTAATAAGTCTAGATGTCCAGACACCCAAGGAGAAAACAACATCTAGACATCCTGTGATGAAGCTGCAGTGGGCGAGTTTGTTCTTCATAGGCACTGCTTTACAATATACTTAGAATTTAATTGATCCTAGAACGATTCCGTATAATTCTTATGATTCCGGAAACCTTCAGGCTGCTCCTACCTTCAGGAATGAAGACGAGTGAAGCATTCACCCCTGAGTGCACTTGATTTTTCTCATGAGTTTCTTTTTGGTGCACAAAAAAATCTCTTAGCCGATTCTCATCTATTTTTTATGAAAAATGTCATCCTACAAGTCTCAGCAGTGCTTCTTCTGATGATTTACTCCCAGATCTGGATTTTTTCGCAATGTTAAATTTATTTATCATATATCGAATCAGTTCCGAGTGATACTTCTTAAAAGGTATTTTTGGTTTTGTTGCTTCTTGAACTTGATAACTACTTTATGAGTATTAAAACACTAGGATTGTTGGGTAAGAAGGGACTTAAAGTTGAACATAGATCTTGGCTCCTGGATTGTTTGCTCCTAGGAAAGTAATAAAACCTCTGCTATCTTTAGTCCGCCCGCAAACAAAAGGACCAGAAGGGGCATAGCCAGTTGGGAGCTAGGCTTTCCAACTCATGGGCTGGGTGCAGCACTTGCGCACTACCTGGTTCTTTTGTTTGCGGGCAGACAAAATTATACCTATTCACATACATAAGATCATAAAAGTCCAACTCATAGGAACTCCATTATATTAGGATGTTTCCATTCTTGCTCCTAGTGTCATTTCAAAATCTTGGAATAGAAACAGATAATGTTTTGTTTTGATCTTTTTTGATGAATGTGAAAACCTAATCCACTGAAATCTCAAAGAAAGGCAAGATTTTAGGCCCCATGATACACAAAAACCTTAGAGAACCTGAGTGAAAATTACTTAACTCTATCTTCTCAACTTTCACTGTAGGAAGTGTTACAACTATTAAAAATGTTTCTCATTTAGTTACCTTGTTTTATTAAAATATTGATTAATGTGGACCTAGGAGATTGGGGGCCTAAAAGAGTCTTAAGTGTACATTGAGTGTAAGGCAGAGTTTATTGCCACATTTGGACGCGAGTGACCTTGAAAAAATGCCACGAGCCACCCCGTCTGGGAGACGGATGTATATAATTAATTTATTCAAGCTGCATGAATCAAATTCAGTTTTCTCAGGTGAACTATATGCCATCTTACAAGCCATGAAGATTTTGAAAGAATCCATACAAACCAAGAATGTAATCATTACGGACTCGTTGAGTTCAATAAAAGCAATAATGGCAGGCGAATCAACAAATGGATATCTCCAAGGCATTCAAGAACTATGCTTTCATTGCAGGTTGAATGAAATAACATTTATGTGGGTACCATCCCATTGCGGTATCATTCTCAATGAACAGGCTGACCGAGAAGCGAATTTCGCCCGAACAGAGAATAATGTAGTAAATGAAACCACAAAAGAAAACCTACAAAAATACTTAAAAGAAATCACACGACAAAAATGGGACGAGACATGGTTTGGAACACAACGTACTCACATCATTAAAATTAAAAAGAACACTGACAATTGGACAACAGGACAGCGACATTCTCAAAGAGAAGAAATCTTTTTGACAAGACTACGAATAGGACACACAGCATTGACCCACACCTACCTCCTAAATGACCTCCATCACCCAACGTGCAACACATGCGATACAAAACTCACTGTTGAACATATACTTACAAACTGCCGCAAATACGACCAAATAATACAAACACTAGAAATATCCAACACATTACAGGACGTTTTAGGAGATGAACAACAAAAATTGCTCACTTTCCTCAGAAAAACCAACATTTACAAACACATATAAAAAACCGAACTGCCAATGACCCATTAGGGTAGAGGCAGAATAATTAAAATAAAATAAAATAAGGACCTAATTAAATTAAATTACTAATACAACTATTAATACAAAGGTCTTTAATACAAATTAAGAGTCCTTAAAATTACATTAATTTAAAACACTCTCATCAGTTTTTAAAAGTTTATTTTTCATAATATGCTTTTTTTTATCATAATATATACCAGTTAAACGACCTAAATAGTAACAATAATAATTATGGAACTTCAAAGAATTTTTATAATTATCTCTTTCCTTACTTCATTAAGGTTTATGTAATGAAATGTATATGAACTTTTCTCAGGACATTGTAGCGGGACTTATACTCGCCATGGCTCTAATGATACCATTAGTTCCATTTGTGGATTGGACTGACATGTTCCTTCTTACCAGTCGCTGGTCGCCTTTAATCCTCCTTTCTTTAAGTATTTGTCTCCTTGTTTTCTTCCCAAGAAGTAACATATGGACACCCACAAGGTATATAAAGACTTAACTCTCATTTTATGTGTAAAAGCGACTTAATTAATTAACTAAAAAGATTATTTTCATTTTCAGAGGTGACACAGCTATGGTTGTGAGTGTATGTGTTGGAATTCATTTAGGAGCTTGGGCTAACTATCAAATGGGTCAAATGTCAGAACCAACAGCTCCACCACCTTACAAGGTTATTTGGCCTTCCTATGAAATGATGGGTATGTATCTTAATGAAATATATAAATGTTAGCTTTAAGACATATTTATTTCTTAGCTAATTTAACTGGAAACTCATTGGATCACAGGTCTATCAACTTTCCTCTATTTTAAAAACTTATTAAAAATAGACATCTAAAAAATTGATTAGTGACTGAATTTTAAATTAATTTAAAACTTTGAATGTTTCTTTGTACATAAAATTAAAAAAGGGGGTTTCCACATGGTCTAGTGACTAACGCCTTAGATTCTCATGCGGAAGAAGGGGGTTCAAGTTCCGTCTGCAGCAGGGATTTTTCTCATTACAGCCATGGATGTCAGCAGTAATGGCCCAGAAGTTATTGCGCTGTAAAAAAAAAAAAGAAGAAAAAAAGGGCATTCTTACCGTAATAGGGCAATTTTGCTCAGTGGCGGAGCACTCTACTGGGAGACATGAGTTTGCAACTTGGACACACACTGAAAGATTTTATCTTTTGTGTCATCACTCGAGGATTGTAGTCGACTCCAGATCATCCAAAGGCACAACCAGCGTTTAACCCTTAGGCTTCTAAAAGCCAAAACATTGGCTGGGGGATGAGTGGTCCTAGTGTGCTAAAAACAATATATTAGCTCAGGGATAGATGGTCCTGGTGTCCTAAAAGCCAATATATTGGCTTTACCATTTTATAACTTCACTTATAAAGCTCACCAGAGTGGCTCACATGAGAGCCATCTGGTCATCATTTATGCAACTACTACTTACTCTAGAAGCCAATATTTAGTGTTTTGTTTTTTTTAACCCGGCTAGTGGAGCTCCAAAGCCCATGTCACACTGGGGATGGAACATTTATTTATGTACTATTATGTGGAAGACTTCTATTAAATTATAGGTTAAACTTAAAGAATAACATTTTTTTAAATATTGATTAAAAAAAAGTAGGTAATATTTTAATAAATACAATATAACATCAGACATCTATCAAACAGTATTGTTTACTAATTTCAACGATTATTAATAATTTATTCTCTCAGAACAGTTTTATAAAGAAGATGGAAAGCAGATAGCATAACATAATTAAGTAATCACACAGGAGTTGGTGAGAGGCTAGCCATCCCACTCCTTGTCACCTCCTGCATACCGGGAGTGCCAGCAGACTAAGGGTTAATGGGTACCTGGAAAGGGGAAAATCGGGCAGCTGGAGCACATTACTGACTAGGCTGTCTCCCTAGCGTGCTTTATTGTCAAGAATTATGGTACAGAATCTGCCACTCTGAGCCCTTGTGACCAGTTACAGGACTATTTTTTTTTTATCATTATGGGTTTTCATTTCTATAAAACAAAAATGTATCCTTTAGGGCCATATTAATAATTTTGGTCTGAAGTAAAATTTATTATTTTTTTGCTAAGGGATTGCTTTTTTTTTTTAAATGTTCTAATAAGATGCTAAGATAATTTATAATATTTCTTTAAAATAAAATCCTTGTTTCAGGTTTAACCTTTCTTCGGAGTGCTCTGGGTTTTTCTTGTATATTAGCAACCCGTGCAATATGCAAATCTGCAGGCTATGCAACTCTCTGCCTACTTGGACTCTCCAATGCTCCTTTGGACTCGCCGTCTTCCCTGAGAAATACTATTGAGCTGATATTCAAATACATAACCTATGTTCTCATAGGGTTTAACACACTCCATCTTCTTCCTAATACATTCAAGCTTTTGTCAATTGAAAGGCCTACATTCTACACAGAAATATAATGAGTTCTTAAAGTGACCTTATTTGGAATTGTACATAATAAAATTGACTTATTAAGTCCGGTTCTGCGGATAGTTGCTGCACTCATGCCAGCTCAGGAAGGATAAATATGTGATGAGCTTAGACTTAAGAAGGAATCAGTTTTTATTTATATAGAGTAATATATTATACTATTTATTCCAGCTAGTCCTGGCAGCCAGGCCATTCCATTAATAATAATTTTAAAGTAAAATGCCATACTTTATGTTTATCTTGTGTTAACTCAATTTATTAATATTTCGTTCAGTATTGCTTAGAAAGAAATGATTGCAAGCATTTCCATATCCCTATCAAATATTTGATTACGTTTTTTGAAAGCAAATCCTTTTAAGCAAGGATTTTAATATATAATTTAAGATTTGTCATTTTTTTACGTTGCTTGTTCATAATTTTAATAAGGAGAGAAATTATTACTTCTGCAATTAAATTTTTACTAGATTTATGTAAGTACCTTTATGGTCATCTTCCAATCTGCAATAGCTTTAAAACTATGGCCTCAATAATAGAAAATTAAACCAATACTTTAAGTAGTTTTAAAATACTTAATTAAACATAATTTTCATTAAAAACAAAACGAAATGATTGTGCGAATTAAGCAACTTGCCAAAAAATGCTATAAGTAATTATTTTGTTATAAGAAGTACATAAACAAAAAATAAAATTAAAATAAATGCCTAATTGTTAACATTTCTTTCAACGAAATTGTTACAGATAAAATATTTGTTTTGTACTGAAGTTGTTGTTAATAAACATTATGAATAAGTAAATAAAATACACCTAAACGTTTGGCAAGGTGTACTTCAACTATTACAGTTTGCATGGTTTTTACATTGTCTGTTAATAGAAATGTAATAATAATAAATGAAGGATAAATTATAGTTTCTTTTGTTTCCTTATATTATTTATGTTAATATTTCCTTGATTTGGTACAAGTTTCCTATTTTTCTTTCTACATTATATTCTTTTAGGAAACCTCCTTTCACAAGCTTCATTTGTTGACCTCCAACATAGAACAAAATGTAGGATGAAAACTATGAGTTAAACAACAGCTGTTAAAAAATTAATTTGAGTTAGTTATTAGGAAACTGGTTGTGGGGCAATTTTAGAGAAAGAATAAAGATTTTTGCAACAAAATGTTTATTTTTTAGCACTTTCAGGTATTTTTAAATAAACAAAATTTGTAGTGGTAAAAGGTACTATAAATGATGAATAATTGGATAAGTAAGAAACATTTGAATAAGAACACATATCACTTATTTGAAAGAATTGATTTATAATATAGACTGAGAGCTGGCAACGCACTTTTAATGAAGTGTTTTATGCACCCTGAAATTTTGCTACAACGTACCTCTTAGGTAGATAAGATGGTAAATATGTGTTTCCTGGACATACCTTGGAACACCAGGTACTGCGCACAGGGGAAAGGTGCAAAACAATATTGCCCAAAAGTAGTTTTATTCAGAAGCCAACTATTATTAATGAAAAAAATGGCAAATTAAGGCAATTTTCAAATTAATAATAAATAAGGCAGGCACTTTTAAGGGGGTTAAAATGATAATAATAAAAAAAAAGAACTAAGTACCTAGTTTTTATTTTTAATATTAAATGATGTGCTTTATTCACGCTGCGATTTAAACAGCGTCTCAGTAAACATATTTGAAAATAATTACAAAAGGGCAGACACTTTTATGGGGTATAATTATCAGGAAACATAAAAATAAATGTTGAATATGATAGACTGCAATACACTTCGCGTAACCGTAAGAGTGAATGACAGCACCGCGCAGTTGTGGTTATTCTCTGCGCTCTCATTGGTTCTTGCTCATATGATCTTGTACAGCTGTTCCGGTTTATATGGCAGCGCGAATAAAACTCATTTAATATGAGAATAAAAACAATTAAGTTTCTGTTTTTTTTTACTTGTAATACCCCTTAAAAGTGCCTGCCATATTTATTAATCATTGTAAAATTGTCTTAATTTTACATTAAAGATAGTTGGCTTCTGAGTAAAACACTATTTTTTGGAAATATTGTTTTGCACCTTTCCCCTATGCGCAGTACCTGGTGTTCCTAGGTATGTCCAGGAAACACACACATACCTTCTTATCTACCTAAGAGGCATATTATAGCAAAATTTCAAGGTGCATAAAACACTTCATGAAAAGTGTGTTGCCAGCTCTCGGACTAATAGTGAACCTACATATGAAGGACTCAGTGCCAAAGGTGACTAACCCACAATTAGAAATTACTGAGAAAATCGGATTTAAAATTAGCAAGAATGTGAAAAAAATTAGTGTTGGTGACAAAAATTATTTCAATTGGACCATTTAAAATAATTTTTGTCACCAACTGTAATTTTTTTCAGATTATTCCTACCTTTAAATACGACTTTCTCAGTAATTTCTAATTGTGGGTTAGTCACCTTTGGCACTGAGCCCTTCATATGTTCTTAATTGAATCGTTTATTTCAGAAACCCGTCAAGTGCACTTTCTAAAATTTTGGGGAAACTAAAAAAACTTCCTAATTTTAAAATGAGTATAGGTTTTGGTTTGGGAAAACATCAAAGTGTTTCTTATTGTATTGCAAAAACAAATAATGCTTGGGTTTAATTTTTAAAATTAGGAAGTTTTTTTTGTTTTCCCAAAATTTTAAAAAGTACACTTGAAATAAACGATTCAATTGTCATATGAGTTAATTTATTCAATAGTCTTATAAAAGTCATATTATTCATTGATTTGCCACAATAAGCTGTGTCGTTTATATTAAAACATCCGATGACAGTAGTGCTGCCAAAATTAGCTTGTGCTTCAAAATAAATATTTTATGGCAGACATTTGACTTTATTCAATTCTTTGAGCATCGATGAGGAAATATTCTCGATACCTGCTACTAGTGCCTTATTATTTCCAAATGAATGACATGTGTCTAGAAATGTTATTTTCATAATCTTATTTTAGCTCAAGGATTAATTTAATTTAATTTATTTATTTATTGCTTGATCGTAATGGAGACGATTAGCAAGGCTCAAGGCTTAAGAAAAAAAAAATATATTTGAACCAGTTCAAAGAAATGATTTTTTTTTAATTTGCATTATATGCTTAGCCCTATGATAGAATTTTGAATTTTTTTTTTTTATTATTTCTTGTGCGCAGCATCTTTGGCTGTTAGTAATACTGACTTTTGGATATTAAAAAAGTCCAACTCAGAGGGGCTTCTTCATCTTAGTGTGTTTTTATTCATACCCCTAGTGGTATTAGTAAAGGAATAGAAGCAGTTATTTGTAGGTTTTGATCTTTTGTGAAAAATATAAAATAAAATCTCGAAGAGAAGGAAGATTTAAGGCGCCACAACAGGAAACTGATAGTATCCTAAGCGGAAATAACTGCCCTGACTTCTCAATGTGCCCTAGAAAAACACTATTACTAATATTTTTCCTAGGTTCCTTGTTTTACTAAAATACTCATTCTACTGTTAAATGCAATTTAAAACAAAAACAACCAATTAAAAATTGAGGTAAACAGAGACAAAAACCTGTTCAAAAGAACAAAACTAACACTTTCGAAGTTTAAGCACTTATTTATCTGATTGACATCACCCCATCAAAAATTTCTTCAGAACCTTTTTTGTAGGGAATTTTTTACTTATACACGGACACAGAAATTTGTTCCACCGTTATTTTCATGATCTATGGGTTCTGAAAGTGAAGTTTTCTATTAGGCACTTCTGGATTTTATGACACAATCAGCCTCATAAGTGAGTTTCCTCCCTGTGGAAGGAGGGAGGAAACACCAATTATTTTTTTAAATGTTTGAATAAGATGCCTCTCAGTATCTTTCTCACACAGCTCTCCTCTGCCTTCATAATCCAAGTTCAGGATATACCAGTATTAACTTCAGAATATCCTTCTTTATGATACCCTATAATAAATAAATAAATAGTTTCAGAATATGATTATTATTAATTTGAAGGAAATCTTAATTTATTGAGTGAAATTCTGATATTGATGAAATATTATTTTATGAGGCTGAGCTCCGATTTTTCCCTGAGAATTCCTTGGGATTTCCTCCTCCGAGGCCTCACCCACCTACAGAGAGAATTTCCTCAAGCCGTCAACACTCAGCCGGAGAGACTGAGAAAGTCCCATTATACATATACATTATATTATATCATGCATATTACTTCTCTGAACTCAGATCTTTCTGTCTTCAGATCTTTTTGTACTTCAAATCATATCTTTAACTTTAGCCATCTGCCTTCTATTGTGCCTTATATACAAACATACATCCTCGCGCGCTACAGCCTGCTCTGAGCCCTGGGATACAAAAGAAATTACCCCACTCATCTCAACCCGGGGCCATCACCCTCTAACTTCAATTTTGTCTTTGGTCTTCCTTTCTTTCATCTTTTCCTAACCAGTGCATATTTCATGATTCTTTTCGGAATAGTGTCTTCCACCACCTCATATTTTGTTTTTTGTTATGTTTTTCTTTTAATACGTTATTTTAATGCTTTTTTTGGGGGGGAGGAGAGATTATATCCCTGACATTCGATTGGAAGCCTGTGTATACTCCCTCCCCCTTGCGCTCAAAAGAGCTTATTGAAAATTACACTACTTTTCTCTACATTTTTTTTTTTTTTTCATGTTTTCCTGATCATACCTCAGCATCATGATGAGCAACACAATCAATTTATTATATTATTCATGTGTCTATGCCTTAAATGCATTCCTTCTTAGTATTTGACTTACCAATTCCCTTTAATGTAATTTCAAATGCTATGATTGGTTTAAAATATAAAAGGTTCTTATCATGGGCGTTTATAGAAAATAGAGGGGAGTAAACTACTCCTCTCTCTGTATCCTCTATGCATAGTGCTGACCTGTAGTCTGTGCTTACATCACAATCTATTATCATTTTCCCCAGCTACCATGACATCCTCCAATATATCTAGTCCTACTCTGGAAGCCTCCATGTCCAAGTTCTAGCTTGACACTCTTTCATTCCAGTGTCTAGTTGGCAATCCTGCTGCACCAGGCAAAGCTTCTTGTAAGTTGTAAAGGAAAAGGCATAATATTACTCTCATCTGGTAAAGTTTGATGTAAGAAGGATAGTGAAGCTAATTACTGGATGTGGACCTCTTATAAAGCACCAGGAATGAGACTTATAGTAATTCCCCTATTTGTTGATGGTGCCTAGAAGAAGAGAAATCTAGCACATACTTCCTGAATGTGAGGCATTAGACTAAGTTATCAGGAACAAACACATATGCAGATAAGTGTACTCTTATAGTTCCTGCTGATGATTTATAAATTTTAGTGTGTATGTATGTATGTATGTATGTATATGTATATATATATATATATATATATATATATATATATATATATATATATATATATATATATATATCAAAAGTATTGTTACATTACCAACACAAGAAATTAATTACACAAATGTCTTATTAAAGTAAGTAAAATTGTTTCTTTTAGGATTGTAATATCATCTTGGAACAACAGCAATTAATGTTGGAATGGTGTGAAAATAAGTAAAATCGATCCACTATCGGCATCGAAACTGCCCCCCCCCCTTCTAAACAAACTTCTTTGTGGTCCTGCAGTCTTATTTTTTATTCTTGTAACGAAACTGAATATGTAATATTGTGAACTAATAAGAGTGATGTTTTATATAAATAAGCAAACTAATTTCACGCAGGAGTGGCGTTGTTTATCTTAAACCTCCCTCTCCGGTCCAAAATATAAACATACGCTATGCAGTGGTAATTTTAATATTCTTATTACAAAAGCTTAGGAAACATGTATTGTATTAAGTAGATAATTTCTTCTAGATAATTAAACGTAGAAATCTCTTCACAAAACATATATAAGATCTAAGCTTTTCTTATACTTACTCTATTGGCAGCCTTGGAATGAATGTATTTAGTTTACGCGGAAAAGAGATTTTTTTCTTTTAAGAGATAATAAACAGAAAAGATTAAATTCTTTGAGTTTCTCTTTCTTGCTCAGAGAAAAATAAACGAGCATTGAAAGAGATATCCACGAAGGATTTAATTCTATAAGACATCGCTTATTTTAGTTTTGCTATTTCGTTGTACTTTGATACTTACAATGCTTAACGTAGTTTCTGTGCGCCATGAGCCTTCAGACAATCCTGGGGCTACTCTTCTACAGTTGCTATCGTCTTCTTATGTGCGCATTTGCACTCCTCAAAGTCTTCATTGGTATGTTTATCTACTATCTTACTTACATATTCCTCCATCTTTTTATTGATGTGCCATGTTATCGTCCCTACCATGTCAAACTATCGAATATGCAAAATCTCGTTTTTTAGATTCAAGACTTTGCTCTTGGATTGTGGACGATACGGCTTGTCGCAACTCTAACCCCTTTAGAATAGCCTTCAATGCCTTAAATAAAATATCGTATAAGAGCATTTTTCAATACATTACTTCGTAAATGGATAGAATATGTTAGTTGGTTAGTTTGCTCAAATTTTCATATTCGATAGTTTGACTTGGTTGGAACAATATATTCATAGGTCTTTATATTTCTTCAATAATTATAAAGTCTGAAAAAAAGTGAATGTGAGTAAAGTCTCATTCATGTTTTATAAATTATTTATTATTTTATCATTCTCAAAAGTTGAAAATTTAAGTTTAAAAGGGAGTAAAATTCTGTTGCTATTATTTATACTTTTACCAAAATACAAAATGGCGGATTCAATTTTTCTCACCATTTATTTGCCACATGGACTTTTCTATTATGATGTGCATTGTGACCTTTCATATCTCTCAAATTACTTAAATAAGCCAGGTTTGGCAGAAACTTCTGATTAGGAAACAGATAGGGTGAGAAATATTTGGAGCAACAAACTTTTTAGAGCAAATTTAATTTGTTTTTTAGTGGTGGAGGTTCAGTCTTATATACAATTAGTAAAAAAAGTCTACATACACTTATGATTATTTTGTTTTAATCAAAAAAGAGGGTTAAAAGCGAAAGAGAAAAAACCATGGAACAATTTATTTATTTTTTCCTTTTAAATATAAGCTCTTTTGATGAATTTGGTACATTTTAAAACTAGATGTCCTAAAAGAAAATCTCTGACCCAGTACCACCAAGTTAGGCCTAGGATTGAATTTTATTTTTCAACAAAACAACGATCCTAAACATTGTGGCAGACGGGTTGAAGAATGGTTGCTGTACAATGCTTCACATCAGTTAAGAACACCACCACAATGGCCTGACCTTAACACCATAGAGCATCTCTGGCAGGATCTTAAAAGGAGGCTGAGGCATCACAAAATAAAAAATGAACATCAACTCTCAGAGGCCCTTAAGGAGGAATGGCTGAAAACCGATACAAATTTTACAAGAAAACTAGTTAGCACAATGAACAGTCGTCTGAGGGAGGTAATAACAAATAAGGGAGGTCCCACTGATCATTAGATAATTTTTGTTAAATATTTGTATTGATAATTATTATATTATTTTCCGCGTATGCAGACTTTTTTTGCGAAATTTATCGTTACTTTTTCTATATTATTTTTTATAGGAGTTATAAAATTTTTTAAAATGTACCAAACTCATCAAAAGAGCTTATATTTAAAAGGAAAAAAAATAAATTGTTTCATGGTTTTTTCTCTTTCGCTTTTAACCCTCTTTTTTGATTAAAACAAAATAATCATAAGTGTATGCAGACTTTTTTTACTAACTGTAAGTCATTTTTATTTTATGATGACTAGTCTTTCCATAGGATTGGAAGTCAATTTGTTTCATGACTCGAACAGTCATCATAACTGGACCTTTCTAAATTTTTTTAATTATTTAAAATAAATTCATACAGTTTTCTTTACTACATTTATAACTAAATAACTCATCCATATTTACAACAAAATATCATTTTGGGCCTTTCCATGTCAAATCATCCAGGAGCGAAGATTATCAGATTTTCATGAAACTTGGTGAGTATGTTTTAGTCTGGACATGAGTAAATTTCTCAAATTTTGTTATTATGTTCATTAGTTCCTAAAATAAGACACATTGAAAATTCTTTAAAAACATGCAAAATGTCACCAATTGTACATCTGCTAACAATTTTATTATATAAAACAGTTAGGATATAAAGATTACAGTTAAACAGTTAGGTTTTGTATTACATCTACAGATATACTTCTTTCCTATTCTACATGCATGCATTTATTTTATGGTGAATGGTTTCCTTTTTAGAGATTTGAATCTAATATATATTTGTCAAATACCACTCACTGATTCACTGACTATCATCGCCCAGCCAAAACCACTCGTCAGAAAAAATTGAAATTTTGTATGGATACTCCCTTTAGTATGAAGAAACTCGCTAAGAAAGGTTGTTTTGATATTTAATTTTTTAAGTATTTTTAGATGGGTTTGAATTTTTAGTTTTAGAGAGAGAGCATGCTAAAAATTCAAACCCATCTAAAAATACTTAAAAAAATTGAATATAAAAAAAACCTATCTTAGCGAGATTTAGAGACAGCATGCTGGTGCTAATGGCCTAGTTGTTGAAACGCCCTAAAAAAAAAAAGAAGCTCGCTCTCCTAGGCAGCATGCATTGCTAGGACAATAACAGACCAGCTGTTACCATACTGTATCTATTTCATAGTATTATTTTTAATTGCGCTTAATTTAAACTATGATGGCAGTCCTTGAATTACTAGAAATAAACTGTCCCTCATAGAATTTACACTATGAAGGACAAAATCACCATTTTAATTGAGGTTCATTTCAACTTGTCCCCATAGAGTTTTCCTGGTGATGGTCCATCCGAGGTAATAATATCTCGAACCCTTGCACAGCCTCCTCACCCATCAGCATTCCCAGTCAGAACACTTCTTGGTAATGCTCGCAAATATAATGGGTGTTTCCAAATGACATCTGACAAACATAAATTTTTAAATTTACAACAAATTTTAACCTGTTACTGGTAACCTATAGATAACGGGTTATCTCTAGTTTATCTGTTTGTTGACACTGGTCCGGAGTGCCCCAGTGTCAAGAAACATTATACTTTGATTAACGTATAGTATGACAGGTACCATTTTAGAGTTAACTGCAAAAAATTATATAGTAGCGTTAATTTTGACGATGCATTATTTAACGCTATAAAAAAAACCTACTTATCTAGCGTGACAAAGCACGGGCATTCAGCTAGTTTATTTATAAAATAAATTGCTAAAACATTATTTAATTAACATTTTTCTCTAAACTAACTTTGAAATAAATTAAATTATATATATATATATATATATATATATATATATATATATATATAATATTTAATTTATATTTAGTCTATTATATAAAAATGAATCACTAAATGTGTTGCTAAGCGAAAATCTCGAGAACAAGTGATCCGATTTCGCTAATTATTTTTTTATAATATTCCTTGAAGTACGGGGATGGTTCTTATGGAGAGAAAAATTAAAAAAATTGCCTGAAAAAACCTAAAAACGACATTTTTCGGGTATTATTTACTTCGTTAACGCAAATTCATTTTTCAATAGAAACATAATATGTTTCTTTTGAAAAATAAATTAGAACATATTATGTTCTATTGAAAAATGAATGAGAACATATTATGTCCTCAATTATAATATTTTTAACAGTTAACGAATTAGGTTATTTGTGTATAAGCAAAAATTCACTCTTTGTTTATATTGTTTTAAAATAAATACGTTTTTATTTAAGTGTATAACTATAACAGTAATAATAAGAACAAGTGGAGGCCTGGTGGCCGTGAGTATTAAGGCGTGAGCACTAAACACTCCGTGCCTAGGGTTGTGGGTTCAGTTCCCACTAGGGCTGATGGCTTTTCTTTAGAAAAAAAGAAAAGGCATCAGCCCTATTCCGGCTAGAAAAGGGTGGTAACCTAGAGATAACCCGTCCTAAAATTATCAGTTAATAATAATGGACGTTAAAATTTAAATAAATAAGAACATGTAATCAATAGGTGACAATAGAATCACATGTTAATAATGCAATTTAAATTAATTCATATTTGCGTTAACGAAGTAAAAAAAGACCCCACTTTTCTATATTACAAATACAAAAGATTTGTAATAATACTTAAAAGTCAATTTGAACTTTAATACCATACCATAAAGTTTAAGTGTTAGTGGAGGGGGTTCAGGGAAGGCAAAACAATTGAGTGACTTTAGTATCGTATAAATATTTATGTCAATATTTATACGATGGTAACATAACTTAAAAACAAATTTTCTATGGTAAAATGTAAATTGCCTGTGGTAAAATGTCACTTTAAATGTAAATATCTCTTTGCTGTGCATCTATTATATTACTAAATCTAAAAGCCACAAATTTCTCTGAAATTACAAAAGTGTTGTGTGTTTGTGACTTACTAAATATGCCTCCTATAAGACAGCGGACAAATTTAGGCAGAAGAATCCGAAATGTAACGAATCAAATTAATTATCAACGTAATCATACTGCCCAGGAACGTGAAGATTGCAATGAACGTGAAAGAATTCGGTTAAGACAGACCCGCGAAGGGCGACATTCGACTAATAATGGTGCAAGTTTGAATCGAGCTGCTGTCAATTGATTACAGTGTCTACAGCTGTGTTGCTATTGGACCTATGAACTCAGTTTGACCATATACAAATCCCAGGGGCAGTCATTATGTGTTTGTGGTATTAATCTAGAAAACCCATGTTTCTCGCTTGGTCAATGGTTTCCGTGTTGGAAAACCATCAAATCTGTTTGTTTACGCGCCAGGTAATCAAACAAAAAATATCGTGTACCATTAAGTACTGCAATAAAAATGAAACTTAATTTGAATAAGTAAAAATAAAATGAAATATAATAAGTAGGTATCATAATTGTGAAATCTGAAATTGTAATTTTCATTGTGATTTTTTAGTGACTATTAAAAGAATTTTAACTGTTTTATAATTTTTATTTCTTGACATAATGTAATTGTTGACTTATTAACTTTTTTTTTTCTATTTTTATCTTACCAGCTGACCCGGTGTTCCGAATAGCAGAATAAGTATTAAAAAAACAAAAAATTAAAGAATCGACTGTTAGGCGGTACGAAGTTCGCCGGGTCAGCTAGTATTTTTATAAATATAAGAATATGTTCATACACAAGTATGACTTGTGTCAATTTAGTGTTGTACTAGTGGGGACATTAACATTTGTTATTATTAATATTATAGGGGTCTCCCGTGGTCTAATGGCTAGCGCCTTGGATTCATAAGCGGGAGATGGTGGGTTCGATTCCCAACCTCCAGCAGGAATTTTATCATCCCACGGCTCGCTGGTAAAATTCCTCGCTGCACCCTGGACGTCGGCGCTAATGACCTAGGTGTAGATGCGCCGTAAAAAAACAAACAAAAAAAAAAAAAAAAAAAATTAATATTATAAGAGAAGGATATAAATAAAAACTGGAAATATAATAAAAATATACTAAGCTCTTAACATATTCTTATATTATAAATATATTAAATATAAATAAAAAAAATCGGCGCTAATGGCCAAGATTTATGTCGATGCGCCTTAAAAAAAAAAAAAAAAAAAAAAAAAAAAAATTATTATATAAATACATATATATATATATATATATATATATATATATATATATATATATATATATATACATATATATATATATATATATATATATATATATATATATACATATATATATATATATATATATAATATATATATATATATACATATATATATATATATATATATATATATATATATATACATATATATATATATATATATATATATATATATATATATATATATATATATATACATATATATATATATATACATATATATATATATATATATATACATATATATATATATATATATATATATATATATATATATATACATATATATATATATATATATATATATAATAAAATTCCAACGGATCACTGTCTGTACATTGAAGATATAAGGGAAAAAATCCTATTTGGGCCTTTATCAACGCAATATTACCCAAAACAATGATTTTAGAATTTTTATCTGTTTGTCTGTGCGCGCTAATCGCAGAAACGGCTTATCCAATTTAGTTCCGGTTGTCATTACTATATTGTGGTAAGCTTCATTTAACATTCAGCGTTTGTTTCATGTCATCCAATCAATGTAATGCCATGTAAAGAATCATGTCAAACATTTTTAACACGATACACACCAGAGGTTTTGTTTTTTCGTCACAAAACTTGCTTTTTATTATGCCTCTAACAATTGATTTAGTAAAATTGGTTTATTTGGAGGAGGGGGGGGGTTACTCCGGACCCAAAGTAGTTATTCGCCCATACTGGTCGAAATTATTGTTATATTGCAACAGAACTCAGAATTCATTGTGGACATATTAGTAGAAAAATATATGTTTATATTTATTGGTTCACTATCAATGCATACAAAGTCATGGGCACAGCTAGTGTATATATATATATATATATATATATATATATATATATATATATATATATATATATTAATATATATTCCTTTTCTTTTATGTATTTTCCTTGTTGCATTGTTCATAGCAACACTGATTGTAATCTTCCCACTTGCCTTTTCAAGCTCTGGAAGTCTCACTAAAATAATATATCAATGTAATGTCACTTTACTTGTAGAATTTGTTCTTTTATATGTTGTATATTTATTATTTTCTTTGACTGTTCTTAAAGTACTGGAGCCATTAGCACAAATATATTGATAAAATGAGAAACTTTTGAATAACTCAATTTATTTATTTATTCACAGAGCTTCACAACGGCAAGGTGATTTGCTCACATAAAAATAATCAATAAACTGTAAAAAAATTTCATTGAAAAGGAATGAGTCAATTACTTGGAGGAGTCAACTCATGCCTGGCATGAAGTGAACCTGTGCCAGATAGTCCCCACAACCAAGAGTCCACAACCCTACCACTACACCACCTTCAGCCCTTATCTAATTTTCCAAAATAATTAATACTGTGGGAGAATAATTTATTTTTATTAATATTAGAAATACATACATGTTAAAGCGATTACAAAATAAATAATTGAGAAGTTTAATTATACTAGGAAGGTAATATGTGTGTGTGTGTGGGTCTGTTTGCTCTCTGGCCAGCTCAAAAATGGTCTGAGTTTTATGAAATTTGGTGCAAAAATCTTTCGTCTGATTTGAAAGGTCAAGTTCTTTAAGCAGCAGAATCCGTCCTCCGGAACATAGTTTTTGGCACGAAATTCGCGCAAAAAAATCGTAACACCTAAGTTTTCGAGTTCATTAACTTGCGGGTACACGTTTTATAGGTTTCTTAACATAGTTAAACGAATGAACCCGATTAAGGCGATACCTGTGACGGATTTTGAGAAAATTGGAAAAATGTTTTGCAACTCATTTTCAGTTTGGGTACTTAGAATCGTGGGATTCAATTGAAATATTGTCTACATGTTTGAAATTCACCTGAAAGCTAACTAAATTCTCTACAAAAGAGATTCCAGAACAATTTTCGATGGGGCGATGTCAATCGGAGAAATAAGTGTTTAAAACGTCGAAAGTGTTAGTCTTGTTCTTTTGAACGGTATTTTTCTTTGTTTATCTCACTTTTTAATTGGTCGTATTTGTTTTAAATTCCGTTTATCAGTATTTTCGTAAAAGAAAACCAAGAAATGAGGAACTTATTGGTAATAATGTTTTCCTAGCGCGAACGTCGAGAAGGCGGGGGAGTATTTTTCGCTTAGAATACTATCAGATTCATGTAGTGGCGCCTTAAACTTCCTTTCATTTTATTTTATATTTTTACGAAAGATCAACCCCTACCAATAACTGCTTCTATTCCTTTACTAATGGCACTAGGGGCATGAACGGAACCGCACTAAGATGACGCAGTTCCTCCGAGTCGGACTTTTTGCGTAATAGGTTTCCAGGTTTTCCAACACATTTTATCAGTAATTGGACGTGGGGACGTTTTATAAGTAACTGGACACTAATAAAACCATTTACAAGGCCATATTTATTATCGTTGTCCAGGGAAATGGAAACGACTAGATTTATCTTAGGATTTACCATATTTTTCTTGAGTGAAACTGGGACACATTAGTGTGGGATTGGCATGTCGGAGGGGGGGGGGTATGGAAAAGCCCTCCTATTGAAAACTTTTAACATATTAGAAGCAAAATGTTGAGTTATAAGCCTCGCATGTAACGAGAGTGAGGAACTGGACCCCTGAATTGTTAGTCTACCCACGTTTTAAAAATAAGAAAGGAATTTTTGCTATTTAATTTACTTAAACAAATTACCTACCCAAATAGTAGGCCCACTGGCAGCGCTGTGCAATTATTTCAAGGGTTTGCTCGCAGATTACAGTTAGAATACTTCTCACTTCTTTGACACTGTGCCCGGTAGTCAAAAGTGTTGATTGTAGAAAAGTAAAAGATTCTTAAAAACATAAATTCATCACTTTTTACATCTTACATCCATTTCCGGGACATTGATAAATCAGAGCGGGACATCGAGACAAGAGCAAAATCCCGGGACTGTCTCGGTCAAACCGGGACGTATGGCAAGCCTAGATATACCTATTCTTATGTATTTCGAAACCGATGGGAGGTCGCAGTAAGTGTAAGTCATCTATTCGAAAGCTTATCAAATTTTTTACAAAATGGTTCTTGTGAAACTTTTGATACATCGCTCTCATTCGCAAAAATCGGGGTTTAAAGGACTAATTTCCGCTTGGGGTAATGTCAGTTTCCTGTGTTGGCTGGTTAAGAAAAAACATTTACTGTTTCTATTTGAAGTTTTCCAAATTAAACAATGAATAAGAATGGGAGCGCGTGAAGATAATGCAGCTCCTGCGAGTCGGACTGTATCAGTAGGTACTGGTGTGTATCCCTTGAATGGTGAATTCTGAGTAGAGCTAATATAACCTATTTTTCATGATGATTAGATAGTTAGCCGTCGAGGTGATAAGTAAAGATGGAATGGTTGGGATTCGGCTAAATAAACCTCAATATGATTTTGTTTTAAAAAATCTATATTTCGGACGTTTCGGCTACTCATTGGTAGCCTTCGTCAGCTAAAATGACAAAAAAATAAATTAATACAGAAACAAAAAAAAGTTTATAATTGTGATAGGTAACAGAACTATAAATACAATTAACTTATAAAGGAACATATCGTCTTAAATTCTTAGAATGAGTAGAATGAAAAAGTAAATAGGTACAATAATTGATTTTAATAGTAATTAGTAACATTAATTGATTTTACAAAGAAATAAGAAACTACATACCAATGACAAATATAGTAGCTAATAGTAACATTAATTAATTTTACAAAGAAATAAGATACTACATACCAAAGGAAATGCCGAGCGGCAGAGGAAGACCAAGGTTGGCAATTAAGTAACCATTGTGAAAGTGTCTAAGGAAAGGAATATACTGGGGTATATGTAACTGAAAACAGCAGGTGGTGGGAGAAAGGTCGGTAAGGATCAAAAGGCATGTTTATGACATTTTATGACAGGAAAGGAGAAAAAGGTGTTAATGGAAAGATACCCAAGGGGCATGGGAAAAATCTAGGTGGGAGGTCGGGAGAGTTTTTGGAAAATATTAGCGTACATAGGAGAAATGCCTTGTTTGTCAGTTTTGTAGTTTATATTGTTTTTGTTTAAGTTTATGTGTACACATTCCGAGATCTGTAGTCTTTTTTTGTTTCGTTGTGTAGAAAGAATTTTCGTGTCGTCGAAGTTAAAAGTGTGTTTTTGCGTAATGGCGTGTTTAGCAAGTGCAGATTTATCTGATAAATCTGCACTTGCTAAACACGCTACTATATTTGTCATTGGTATGTAGTTTCTTATTTCTTTGTAAAATCAATTAATGTTACTAATTACTATTAAAATCAATTATTGTACCTCTTTACTTTTTCATTCTACTCATTCTAAGAATTTAAGACGATATGTTCCTTTATAAGTTAATTGTATTTATAGTTCTGTTACCTATCACAATTATAAACTTTTTTTTGTTTCTGTATTAATTTCTTTTTTTGTCATTTTAGCTGACGAAGGCTACCAATGAGTAGCCGAAACGTCCGAAATATAGATTTTTTAAAACAAAATCATATTGAGGTTTATTTAGCCGAATCCCAACCATTCCATCTTTACTTATAACCTATTTTCTTCTATTGGCTGGATGAGCAATCTTTTGAAAAATTGTGGTAAAATAGTTCTTGTAGGGGCGTGATGAGTCGGACAGACAGGCAGACCGAGCTGGATCGATCTGCTGGAGCTGGAAAGAGAGGCTGGAGAGAGAGAAGGGTAGGGATTAGGTTTAGGGGAGGGGGAATCAATAATAAAGGAGGGGTGGGAGGTGACTCACCGGGCGCCACCCTGTCTCTCCCTACCGTCTGTCTGTCTGTCTCTTCACTAGCTACGGACTTTTATTTAATTTTCCAGAGTAAGAACAATTTTACAGTAGGATTGAGGTATTTTCCAGATAGGAGTTAGCTTCATATTATTGACCCTACCTCGGAAAATAATGTTGCGCATTTATGATTCGAAATTTGGTGGCACTTTTGGGATTCCTATCATATTTAGTGACCGATTGGATGATAAGCAAAGGAAGATTTCGATGAATTCGTTTGAAATAAATTCTCTATAATCAACTTAAGAACCATCCAACTTGGTCAATTGTTTCTATCCACAGAATATCTGCACATTTAAATTTTAAATTCTACCAAATCAGAAATTATAATATATGAAACTCCTAACTGAAGCACACCAGCTAACCGATATTACACCCACTCCATTATTGCAAATAAACTGCCCAATCCGATAAAAAAAAAGCAATAAGAAAAAAATTGGTCGAAAAGTGGTGGACAATAAATTAATGAAGATAAAATCCTCAACTCATCATAGGGCTAGTTGGAGAGAGAGGAGGTAATCATAGCCCGAATGAGAATCGGGCATAGAACTTTCGCATGGATTTATGATGTCGATAGAAGACCAACCAAATGTCCAAGATGAGATGACACTAGAAACATTAGTCCAATGCCACCAAGATATACAACTTGTACACCATGAAAGACAACTCCAGCCAGACTGATTTCTGTCTGACTTGGCTGATGAAACGAAGAATGTTATTGTGAAAAAATGGCAACAATCTAGTTATGACTCGACAGACACCAAACCGAAATTAAAAGCACCCTAGGTGAATAGCCTTCAAGCAAGTGAGGCAAAAGAATGGAATTAGGAGTCCATTGTCGATAAAAAACAAGATATATCTATATGCTATTACTATGACATAAACTTGACTATAAAACATATACTAACTGAAAGCAGATAACTTGACTGATTTACTCAGTGATGGGACACATATTCCAATTTTTGGAAACAAATCAGAAAATACGGCTCTATTTAAAACCCTAAATAAATATTCATAAGGACTAAATAGTTTTACTCGACTGATTATGTATGTATTATACTACTACTCAGTGGACCTCTTACGCATAACTGCCTTAACCTTTTTTTATTATATTATTTATTTAATTATTTTATCCTGCAGTTTTCATTTATTCTTTTCGTTTAGACTTATTAACAACGCAAATCTGTAAAATCATCATCCATCTATTAATTCCTATCATCTAAATTATTTATTATATCATCTTTTCGCCAAAACTGAAAGAGATTCAATAAATAAATAAACAAATTTGTATACATTTCTAGCTCAATGTTTTATTTAGGTTGACTTTTTCTCTCACCATTAAGCACACCCTGACAGATTGTAGACTGAGACAAAATGATATCCTGCCACAAAACATGAACGAACTACTTACAGATGACAGTCACTACATTTATTATACTATTTATGTAATTATTCTATTAATTTTATTTTATTTTTATTTATTTATTTATTTTGAGTGTGTTTAACGGCATATCAACATTAGACACGTTGAAGTTGTGTTTGTTGTGCTGTGTTGAAGTTGTCAAATAATGAATTTGATAAAACTGAGTCGTGTGTTGAAATCGGAAGAAGTAGCGTATAGAGCATTACAAAAGTATGGAGTTCTGCCTAATTATTAGTTTAAACATCTGTTCTTCATAACTATTAACTTAATGATACGATAAATAACTGTTTTAGTAATATAAGTAACTGGTGTGGGTAAAGTAAAAAAGACCCTATATTTGTATTAACTTATCGTGTTTAATATGTTAAATCGCCATAGTTGCAAGCTAACTAAAATAGAAGTCCGTCACGCAGGAGCTGCATAACTAAGCACTTTCCTCAGAATTGGGTAGTGTCGAGTGCATTCCTGAATAATTTGCTTAAAATAACATATATAGATAAATAAAACAAAAACATAAATTGATCTACTCTTTTGCATTTTTAATGAGCAGCTGTTTCAATTATTAATTTTGTAATTAATTTCCTGCCAGAGTTTGCGTATGCGGGGTATTACACGACGTAATAAATATACAAAGCTTCACATTTTGATCTATTGATCTTGATGAGTTTCGCGAACCTACGTTTGGCAGAAGAATTCAATTCAAACATAGTACAAAGTAACACCCCCCCCCCCCACTCTTCAGATTGACCGATTTAGTTCATTTTCATATCACTTCTTTCTTATTAGGTACCCAGGACGTCTAAAGAGTTTCGTAACAATGCAACAGGAATTACGACCGGTATAAAGAAATTAGTCATTTCTCTCCGGAGTAACCCCCCCCCCTTCTAGTCAACCGATCTAGTTTATTTTTATAAACAAATTTTCTCTTCAGTTGACTACAACGAATACTGAGTTTCATTGAAATATATCAAAAATTATGGCTGGTACTGGCAAATAACTACTTTGGCTCCGGAGTAAACCCCTCCTCCAGATTGACCGATTTTGTTGGTTAACGAACTCGTTCAAGCGTTTGATGGGAGAATACTACATTCCAAGTTGCGTGGCGAATATATATATATATATATATATATATATATATATAAATATATATATATATATATTTATATATATATATATATATATATATATATATATATATATATATATAAATATATATATATATATATTTAGAGAGAGAGAGAGAGAGAAATTTAAACGGAGTCATTTTCGGTTACACATTTTCACGGTTCACTACATTTTTTAAAAATTCCGTCATGAGTGCAACCACAATAGCTACTTTCCCTTCGGAGGAAAGTGCTAAAATAAAATTTGTCTCATTGAATTATTATAACATTTTTATTTCACTTGCAACTATCATTCTAATTTTTACTTGATGGTAAGAATTGATTCTGTTATAGATAAATAAGGAACTATATTTTTTCCGTTAAATATCTCCTTGTTTTTATTTTATGCGCATCCGCGATTAACAGACCTATAATAGGACATTTTAGAATATTGTAGGTTTCATTGGTGTCTAGAAAAATCTCGAAGAGTTCACTAATTAAATCAGACAATGTAAAGTTTATTGATTCCTAGATATCTTTAAGAGTTTAATGATTTCTAGGGATGATAAAGAACTGATCATTGAACTGGCGAAATCTGGCGAGGATTCGCCATTAGAGAACCTTTCACCATGACTCTCCCTCATGTAAGTTGAACCCTTCCTTTTGACTCATCCACCTCCAAAGGCCACTCGGAAAACGTGACCTACACTTCAACTACAAAGGCAGTCCTGTAGTCCTGCTCTACTGGAGGAGATCAAATATAAAAGGACTCCAGATATAAGAGATTGGTTTAGAATTTATTTAACACATTTTCACTTGTACAAACCCTTAATACAATATTCCACAAACTCTAGTATAAATTCCATTTTAAAATGAACTATAAATTACTCTAATGCGTTGAATTAGTCCAATTCATATAATTAAAAGCCGATTTTAATAAATTAATTGACTTTGGTAATTCAGTTTTTATGGGCCTACCGTCTGGCGTATATTTGATTAAAGAAAGTTGTATTACTAAAAAGTATTGATATAAATTATTCCGTAAATGTTGTAAAAATTTATCTCCTATGAGTGAAATGTATTCTGTATTATCACTTATGCTTGCTGCTTGAAGATAATCCGCAGCGTTCAGGACATGATTTCGTATTAGTTCATACATTCCCTCACAAAATTATAAGCCACCCTATATTATGTTAGTTTTTGTCATTATTTAATGTTATATTTAAGCCAAAGCAAATACATACTGTTCTAATGTCACTGACTTTTGGAAGAGCATGCTTGTAATGAGTCCTGATCCTTCTTGCCTTAGAATTAGGAGTTTGTTAACATGTTAGTAAAACAGGTGTTTTTTTTTTGTGTTTTTTTTTTTTTTTTTTTTTAAATAAACTGAACACGATTAAACAAATTTCCGTAATGAAAGAAAGGACGAATCCGTTAATGAGATAAATCGATCTATTAGGAATCGAGGTTTAGCTGAAACCAATAATAATGTACCTTTACCGCCCGTATGTTTTTTTTTATTATTATTGTAGCAAAACTTGCTCTATAACATCAACTGGTTATTGGTCCCATAATATCAACTGGTTATTGGTCCCATAACATCAACTGGTTATTGGTCCCATAACATCAACTGGTTATTGGTCCCACAACATCAACTGGTTATTGGTCCCATAACAGACCACAGTGTCCAGAGGGGCAGATATCTTCTTAAAGATAGATTCTTGACCATCGGCACCACGCTGGGGAGGTAGTGTGGTCAGCATAATTCTCCGGCCGTTATAACAATTTGCGAATCGGCCGATAAGGATTCGTTGTTTTTCGTGAAACCAGCTATCCAGATCAAAATTTTTCTTCAGTGGGGCCATCAATAAAATACCGTTCCCCCGACATCTTACGCAAACGCGACATCCTCTTCCCGTGCTACAACTAGTTCCTTCCAGCAGAGAGGACAGTGAATAGAGCGGGCTCTATGTATAAACAATCCATGTTATAGCTATGTTATCCATCTACGTTATACCTGTGTATATGCAATCCAAAGCGTTTGAAAAAGGCTTATTTATGAAAAAAACGATATCACACTTACAAAGTACAAAGAGTTGCTAAATTTAATGGCATAAAAAGGGTTCTCTTAAAAGCGTTTCTATTTTAGATATATTTCTTGTTTTTGTAACTATTATTTTATATATTTTAATCGTTGCCTTGTTGAGGAATTTTCTCAGCAGCTCCTGCGAACGTATGGGCATGAACTTGCTGTATTAATTGGCTACAAACTTCGATTTCTGAGATTTTGCCTTTGTTATCACTTAGGCGCTCGTTAATATAACTTATTTTTCCCTGCTTATCTGCTTCTGTAGCCATTAGATCCGGGCTATAGCTTCGCCACCCTTTCTAGACATCCATAGCGAAGGCATCTCATATGGTACTTGTTCATCTCCTACGTTGGAGTCCAATATGCTAGTCGTCCATTGACCCTATTAGTGTTACTATCACTATTCTGAGAATTGGATCATTAAATGGATGAAGTCTGTTCAACTTTTAACTCCGGATTCCAATAGTCATAAATTTAAATGTTCATTAGTCCTAACCTATTACACCAGGTCTTAATTGAAAAAGTTAGCCACAGCTTTTTGGAGTAAGACGAAATTCCCTAATCCTTTTTTTTTTGTTCCACCATCTTGCCTTTCCGGTGACAGCGGAGTTTCCCTGTTTAATTAAAGGAGAGGATTAAGAGCAAGAGAAATGAGAATATTCATCTCCAAGAATTCTCATCAAGCGGAAAATCTGAAATTATATTTTCAGCGGAATTACATCTTCCTGAGCCTATTCAAAGAAAACTGACATAATGAGAAAGAGCATACATGTACAGCTCAGAAACCGGTTAACGTGTGACATCTTTTGAAATATACGTTCACGGGCAAATTATAATTCCTTTCATTACAAAGTAAAATTTAATGGCATTCATAGTTGTTATTTACATCTTATCGTAAAACATAACTTGACTGACTGACAATTACGAAGTAGCTAGGCAATTCCTAGCAGGCATCATAATAGCAAAATACTTTCTTTTTAAATAGATATCAAAACATAAATTACCAAAAGGAACTGATAATTTTCCTCCTTTATGTTTTCTTTTCTTATATATATATATATATATATATATATATATATATATATATATATATATATATATATATATATATATTTATATTTATATGTATATACTTCCTCCAAACTTCAGGAGGTGATTCTAGACATCATTTCCAACAAAAAAAAAAAAAAAAAAATTAAAGTATAGTCCGATTTCGAGTGGAAAAGGAGTTACGTCCAATTTTCTGTTGTTTTTTTTTGTTTTTTTTGTTTTTTTTTACATATTTTTTATTAAATAAGAAAGAATTGCTCAAAACCCGTTGAAAATAATTAAATTCTAATTATGCCACCATAAAATAGGCAAAATGTCCTTCAAGAAAACAGTCATCTAATTCACTAAACCCATTGATAAAAGATACTTTTTGGGCTTCCGATAACGAACTTCTGTTTTTCTCGATGAGTTAGTGGTTTTTCGCAAATTTTTTCCTCAGCCTCTCAACGGACTAAAGATTCACTACTTACAGGAAAGCTTCTACATTTAGTTAGCATTAAATCTATGTAAATTAAAGGGAGGTTTATTGAGGGATAGATTGAACTAATGGCTTTTTATTGTCAAAAAATGTGAACTGGAGTTTTGTTTCTGTCGAATACCTTGTATGAAGAAATTATAAATTTTTCATTATTTATTGGCAAAACTGTGGGAACTCATTGACCAGTCCGGAAGTAATAAAAAGTAACAACAAAATTATTGGAATAGTTTTTCGTTTGAGAGATATGTCACATTTTATGTTTTCCAAATTTTTATTGATAGTTGCGGATCATTCCGTGTCAAATCAACACAGTGATTTTTTTTTACCATCTCAGATTTAAATGAAATTTGGTGAGGAGATAGCCTTTGTATAGACTAAGAAAAATACCTATTGCAATTTCGGCAATTATATCGGCAAAATTGCCGAAATTGCATTAGGACCTTTGTCAACTTGGACGGTGTACAGCAATCCATAAGAACGACGGATCTAGCCCGTGTGAGATCGGAACGTCGTCCAATGCCCGGTCGGGAATCATGGTCGTCCAAAATTCCACACCACAAGGATTAACATGAGAACAATTATGCGAATTGGAACTATTAAATAATTATTTAACTATCCTACAATACTATACAATTATTTGACTATCCTGAAATGTTTTTGAATTATCCCCTGAAAATGTCTAGTCAAAACATAAGCGCCAAATACATCACGCAAATAAAAAATGATAAGCCAATAATAATTTGGAAATACAAAATGTGACATATCTCTCTGATAAAAACTTTTCGAATTTTTTTTCAGTTACTTTTTATTGTGTCTAGACTGGGCAATGGAGAATGAGTTTCCGCAGTTATACCTTTGAAAGTAACAAAACTCTATTCCACATTTTTTTACAAAAATGAGCTAATCGTTCAACCTATCCTTCAATAAACTTCCACTTAATTTACATAAATTTATTGCTAACTTAATGTACAAGTTTTCCTGAAAGAAGTGAATCTGTAGTCCGTTGGGGGCTGAGGAAAAAATTTGCGAAAAACCACTAACTCGTCGAGGAAAACAGAAGTGCGTTATTGGACGCCCAGAAAGTATCTTTTATCAATGGGTTTAGTGAATTTAAAACACTGTTTTCTTGAAGGAAATTTTGTCCATTTTATGGTGGCATAATTAGAATTTATTTATCTTCTACGGTTTTTGAGCAATCCTTTCTTATTTAATAAAAAATATGTCTACCACAAAAAAACAGAAAATTGGACATAGCTCCTTTTCCATTCGGAATCGGACCATACTTTAAATGAACTTTTTTGTAAGAAATGATGTTTAGAATCACCTCCTGAAGTTTGGCTACTTAGACCTGAATCCCCCTGTACATATATGCGCGCTCGGCACACAGTGGGTCCAAACGACATTTCGAGTTTCAAAAAAGGCTACAGCCTCTAAATCTTAAAGGAAGTCAATGATTTTGTTTATAGCAACTTTGCCTAACCTTAGATTTTTGTTTTTTGTTTCCCCTGTTTAGTAAATAATTCACGAACTTTTACAATTGGACATAAAATAATTATTTTTTTTTTTTTCATCTAACTTAATATCAGCATATCGTTAGTATAGTGAAAGTCGATACCGTCGGTTGAGTTCTTGTCCGTTCTGAGTGGCGAGTGGTTTCCAAGCTAGTCGTTTGTCGAATATAAGTCCTAGGTAACGGATTTGGGATTTTTGAGGAAGAAATGAGTCGTTAGGGACACGGGAGGGCAATAAATAATGAATAATGTATGAATGACGGCAAATGTTAGGTGGCAGGATTTCTGTGGGCTTACGTTAATTCTCCACTTGGTGAGCCAAGGATCGATGAGTCTCTCTGAAGGCGCCTGGATTCGGCTCTTGGCTGCAGGAAAATATGGCATATCATCGGCAAACATATGTAGGGATGTGTTAGGATGAGTTAGAAATTAGTTCTTTCATGAGTGCAACCCCAATAGGAAAAGTGCTAATACAGGCTATAATTTGCTGAACGGGTACCAATTTACTGTCATTTAAGTACCACAAAGCAAGGGTATTTGGATAACTTACCCGTATCGTTGCTATAATGAAAAGAGAAGGAAATACCCACTACACTATTTGATGTATGCAGACCACTTGCACAGACTCCTTCCTTACTCAACTTCAGTGACAGGCATAGTACTGTAGGGCACATCAGTTAGTAAGTTAGTATTAAACGTTACACTCTATTCGTAAATACTCAGCTGTTGATAATACATTCGGGTTGGGCCGCGTGTGAAGATACTGTTACTAAGCATATTTAGCGATTAGCGTGTTTTTACTGAAGGGAATATCCGTCAGTCATGATGTGTTCAAGGGGAAATAGGAAACCAGGTCAGTTTTTCTGTTCCCTTGGGATGGTTTGATACGGGAGCTAGGGAAATCTCGAATGCTTGCCTTCAGACCTGAAGAAACATTGTATCCTATTTAGGTCAGGCAGGAAGAAGATCCTGAGGTGAATGACTGAATGATGAAGGTTGCTGCACAAATGTATTGAGTTCCTATACATATTGCCTAATAATTATTCCTTCGAAAATTTTATTATTGTTGGGAGTATTGGTTATTGTTTTAAAATACGGAGAATATGAAATTTAGTAACTATACAGGGTGTATCGGAATTAGATGACAATACTATACTAAGAAAGTCCGTCACGCAGGAGCTGCATAACTAAGCACTTTCCTCAGAATTTTTGTAGTGTAGACTACATTACTGAATAATTTGCTGTAAATAACCTATATAAATAAAATAAAAACGTGAATAGTTCTGCTCATTTACATTTAAGTAATTTAGGTCCGGAGTAAACCCCTCCTAATGAACCGATTTAGTTTATTTTTACAACACATATTTACCTGTGGATTACCACTACGAATACCGAGTTTCGTCGAAATATACCAAAAATCACGGCTGGTAGTGGCGAATTGGTATCGTGGGTCCGGAGTAAACTCTCGTTCTAATGAACCGATTTAGTTCCTTTTTATATCTCACTTTTCTCTCTATATTACCACTACGAATACCAAGTTTCGTTGAAATATAACAAATATTACGGCTGACATAGTCAAATTAGTGTTTTGGGTTCGGGGTAAACCTCCCCTTCCGGTGGACCGACTTTGGTGGTTAACGAACTCGTTCAATCGTTTGCTAATTGAATGCTATATACCAAGTTTTGTGACGAAAAAACAAAAACTCTGGCCGCTATCGTGTTAACAGACATATAAATAAATATATATATATTTATATATGTATATATATATAGATATATGTATATATATATATATAAATATATATATATATATATATATATATATATATATATATGTATACATATATAGATATATGTATATATATATAGATATATGTATATATATATATATATATAAATATATATATATATATAAATATATATATATATATATATATATATATATATATATATATATATAAATTTTAACGGGGGTCATTTTCGGTGTCTACTAGGTAGGATCGATAAAGATATGAAGAAATTTTTGAAGAAATGAAGGAGGAAAGTGCTAAAAGGTAGATTTTTGGTACGGCTTATCTACAGATTGCCACCCCTTTCTCGCCAGGATCGTGCTGATGCCTTTTTTTTCTTTTGAAAGGAAAGCCATCAATCTTATTGGGAACCAAACCCGCGTCCTTAGGCAGGCAGTGCATATCCCTCCTAATGTAAGAAGTAAATGTTTGTAATCACCAGAAAAAAACGTTTTCTTATCGAGTCTGCTAGTTATATACACTTTAAGGGAGCTAAACTTTTATATTTATTTATTAGTTTGTTTTAACACATTTCGCGGCCATGTGGCGTCAACTAACCAATTTACTGAGGAATGTACTTAGTTATGCAGCTCCTGTGTGACGAACTTAATCTTTTTGTAAATAACTTCTGTATGCAAGGCATCATTAATTGATGATACATGTGCAGACAGACATTTGGCCACCTTTGAAAGTGGATGGTTTCCCCGCACCAAAGAAAACTTTCACAATAAATAAATACGTTAGAGTGTTGCAGAAGCGTTGGTGAAAACGGACTTCTTGCTAGAAAAATTACTTGTTTTCTGTTAAACATCTCGATTTTTGGTGTCACGACTGATTTTGAATAAGTATATCACTATTATTCCGTGAGAACAATGTCTGTCCTGGTAACTCTTTTATTTACTTGTGATATCCTCTGATAACTCTGTTGCCAGAGCTGACGATATCGTAACATAAGGGATGAAAATACCTTATGTGATCAAAATTAAAGTAATTTTCTCCAATTTATAAATAAAAAATAAATCAATATTTTTCAATTCTTTATTTGATAAAATTTATATGGGATGTTAAAGTATCCAAAAAAGAAGAATTTTTTAATTCTTGGAAACCCAAATGGCAGCGTTGTATGTGATGAACGAAACCCTTTTTTTCACGGGCGATAGTGTGCTGGCGGCAATTTTTAATCTAGAACAAAACGCTAAAGTTATTTTGAGAGAAGAAGGTGAAATCTAGTAATGTAAGTAGGAGTTTTAGAAATATTAATTTTTTCGAAAATGGTGAACATTTCTATTGAACAAAAAACCGTCAAAAATCGGCCCTAAAATCATTGCAGAAAATGAATCGAAAACATTCTACGTACTCTCCTAGCAAACATCATTAGAAGGCCGCATTTAAAATTTGAAGTTGATCGAGTGAAAATTTAAGGCGCTAGCGTATAACCCGATTTGAAAAACATTGAGAAAAACGAAGTACTTAAATGTTAATTTTAAGTAAGTACTTAAATGTTAATTTTTTTTCTTAGTTTCTTGTAATTAAGATAGGAAAAAAAAAAAAAGAAAAAGGTTTTTAATGATGAAATGTATTGAAGAATGTTCGGTGGCAGTAAGTGTGAAGACACATTTAAAAACGTACCCACCACCTAAACACTCTTGGAAATCATTTTTAGTTAAGGAAGCATTTAAGCCCATTAAAAAAAGTTAAGAAGAAGTCACTGATGTATGTATGTTAAGTCACCCTTAACTGATGTACTGCATGTTTTCCTGGTCTTTATAATTATTATTTACTTTAAAGGAAATCGTGCAACTTAGACGAATTAGTGAAATCGAAATCACTGGAACAGTGTAGTTTTCTTGTAATACATATTCCTAGTGTGATTTGGAAAGTTAAGCTCGTTAAATATTAAAATTTGTTCCTTAAATCGTTGTAAAGAACACTGATTTTACTTAACCCAGTTTGGCTTACTTGACCATCGTAGGGTAGGGTCATTTTGATGATTTTTTCCCCTCTTTTACAATTATATATCACTCATTTACAGTAGTGTGTAATTTGGCCAAACTTCCATTATTCTGACAGTGGGCCTAAATTAATCTGATTACCCTTCTTAGATCCTGTAGTTTATATAGTCAGAGAATAATAAATATTTGTGTGTGAGGGAAAGAGAGAGTGACAAATATCTAATGAAATTGGGTATAAAAATTCATTGTCTAAAACGAAAGTTCAGTTATGTATTTTAGCACAATCCTCCTAATAGACCACTATTTTTTCTGCGAAAATAAAAATCGTAGTGCTTACGGTAATCTTAAAAATTCAAAAATGTTATGTAGAATTGTGGTACAAGTTGTCACGTTTCTTTAAATAATTCCCTTTGAGAGGAAAGTAAATGTTTAACACTTGACCTTCTTTTGAATTTAGACATAAAGTAAGCTGTTGTGATTGTATGAAAAGACGAGAATCCTCATTGGAAGTGTGACCTTTTTACGGAGGAGCGGATCTGGGTCGTCTGGGGCGTTTTAAATGGTTTTATGCGCTTATTAAAAGACATTGTAGGCGGGAAGGATAAGGGCAGGAGTATACAATGCGGGCACCTCTAGTCCCCGTTGCACTCTCGCGACAATCTCTCTTTCCCACATCCATGCCAGAAGAACAGGAATAGAATTTAATAGTATTAATTGGTTCGCAAATAACAAATTAGCATACATCATTATTGGGTAGGCTGCTGATAAGAGTTGTCAGGACGTGGGTTATTTCATTTTATAAAAGACAAATTATAACTGTTTGAAAAATCAATTACATTCCTGTTTGGGCTAATTTTGATTTTGATCAGCAAACGAGTTTCGTCAATTTACTTAATAATCCAAGCCAAGTATTATCTGTCAAATTTCATTAGAATCTGGCGACTTAACTGCTAGAAAATCCCAATAATTATTCTTATTTGTATTGAACACCACCATAAGATTATGAAGTCTACACAATTTATAGGAAGTACCTAATTACATCAAAACGTGAAAACGTTAACTATAACAAGTAAAACTTCAAGGATTTGTGATATTGAATTCTAATGTTCTTTTTTATATTGTATTTGGATAATAGTCTTTACGGCGGTTCCTGTTTAAAATGTAGCGCAAATGGTCTTCAACCTCTACACTGTTTTAGCGCCAACCATATTTCATATATATATATATATATATATATATATATATATATATATATATATATATATATATATATATATATATATATAAATTTTAACATCCATTAATATTAACTAAAAATTTTAGGACGGGTTGTCTATAGGTTACCACCCTTTTCTAGCCAGGATAGGGTTGATGCCTTTTCCAATCCAACAAAAGTCCGTCACGCAGGAGCTGCATAACTAAGCACTTTCCTCAGAATTTGGGTAGTGTAGATTGCTTTCCAGAACAATTTGCTTAAAATATCCTACATAAATAAAATAAAAACATGAATAGTTCTCTTTTAAATTTGTAATGAGTAACTGATCAATTAATAATTTGCTTCCAGAGTTATGTTTACACATGGTACCTATTACACTACGTAATAAATACAAAAAACCTCATATTATCGTATTTTGATCTAACGCAGGAACAGGATACAGTCACTCTAGTGGTAGAAAGCGCTCCTTGCGGCGGCTTTGTGAACCTACGTCTGACGGGCTTTTCTACTGAAATATATTACAAATTAAACCCCCGCTTTCCGATTGACCGATTCAGCTCATTTTTACAACACTTCTTTCTCATGAGTTACCCACGACGTATACCGCGTTTCGTTACAATACAGCAGAAATTACGACCGGTATGAGTATATTAAGAATTTGGGCCAGGAGTAAACCCCCCCTTCTAATGAACCGATTTAGTTTATTTTTACAACACATATTTACCTGTAGATTACCACTACGAATACCGAGTTCCGTCGAAATATACCAAAAATCACGGCTGGTAGTGGCGAATTGGTATTGTGGGTCCGGAGTAAACCCCCCCTTCTAATGAACCGATTTAGTTCATTTTTATATCTCACTTTTCTCTCTATATTACCACTACGAATACCAAGTTTCGTTCAAATATAACAAATATTACGGCTGACATAGTCAAATTAGTGTATTGGGTTCGGGGTAAACCCCCCCTTCCGGTGGACCGACTTTGGTGGTTAGCGAACTCGTTCAATCGTTTGCTAATTGAATGCTATATACCAAGTTTCGTGACGAAAAAACAAAAACTCTGGCCGCTATCGTGTTAACAGACATATATATATATATATATATATATATATATATATATATATATGCATATATATATATATATATATATATATATATATATATATATATATATATATATATATATAAATTTTAACGGGGGTCATTTTCGGTGTCTACTAGGTAGGATCGATAAAGATTTGAAGAAATTTTTCAAAAATTCCGTCATGAGTCCAACCTCAATAGCTACTTTCCTTCGGAGGAAAGTGCTAAAAGGCCTCCCCCAATTCTATCCATTTGGATCTATTCTTAGCCAGCTTGTACCAAAAGGGGCCAGCATGATTCTTAATGTTGTCTTCCCATCTTGTATTGTCTTCCTCTCGTCCTGATTCCATGAAGGGGTTTCCAAAGTCACCAATTTCGTTCTCTCTCTCTCTCTCTCTCTCTCTCTCTCTCTCTCTCTCTCTCTATATATATATATATATATATATATATATATATATATATATATATATATAGATTGAAATATGTAATCTTTCCTCTACTCCAAACTTAAAATCTTAGGTTGGTGACTATGAGAGTTGTGTTTCAAGTCACTGCAATGTTTTAGAGCGGTCCAAATTAGTTTTCCCTTAGATGCCCATATAACTTGAACGTCACGAGGGCAAGAGACAGTTCTTACTGAGATGGCATAAGTATTAGGGGAGTATTTGTGTTGTCTTGCTCGGCTTTGATATGAGACGACAGGGTGGAAGACATGGGGGAGGAGGCAGAACTAAATGGAGAACCAGGACAAGTGGCGTAGAAGCATTGTCATCTCCTTAAAGCTCTTCCTGTTTCCCTTTGTCGTCCAATCCTTGTAATGCCCTCACAGAGAGACTTTCTCACACTTAACCAGCCCTTTTATCAGGCTAAGTATTAGTAGAGAGAGACATTTAATCTACATATGCTTTATTCCTTTTATCTTCACTGGTCGTAGAATAGAATATAAACCTGGGATTAAAATGTTTTGAGGACAAGCTTTAAAATTGTTGAAATATCGCGGTAAAATAAATAATTCTTGCCGGAGAATTTCTTGTATGCTCTTTATCGATTGAAATCAGCTGGCTAGTTGCTGCCATTTTTCTTAGCTTCAGGCATTACGGTCCGGTTAATGAAAACTGGTTTTCCCTACTTCCCTAGGCTGTGCGTTACTTGTTGAGCGATAATAAATATGTATTTAATAATTCATGAATATTTTCTTACTTTATGCCCGCTCTATTTATTAGATGTTCTAGGAAATAATTGAAATTATTGTTTAAATATTTGGATAAATCGTAATTACAAATTTTAACCAATTAAATCAATAATATTTGACTACTCACACATGACAAGTATATAAACGACCTTGTTATTATAAATTATCTAATATTACGTCAAAATTAACCATAAGTAAACGCAAATGAAGACCACGTCAAAATATTTCTTTTCTTCTAAATCGGGCATTAAAAAAACAACGGGTGAATTTTTCAAATTAGAAAAACATATTTGGATCCCTGGTCAAAAAGAAAATTATTCATTTAAACTTCACAGCTGTGACGAATCTCCAGACAGCAATTGCTTTATGAAAAAGTAAAATGAGAACATGTAATGTATAATTATTGAACAAACACTCCAAACAAATCTTATAGCATGCGTGGTAAAAAATTTAAAAATGACAGGATAAGAAAGGGGGGAAAAAGAAAAGCAGTTTCATTTTAACCTAAAAAAAATGTAAAAATATAGATAGAAAAATATGCTTTATTTCAACAATAAAATTGACAATATCCTGTTTTTTTTTAGATTACAAGAGAACTTTTTATTCTCTCACCAAAATTGTTAAATATTTACAAAAACTTCAGGTTTTAAAAATTGTTTAAATATTTTAAACAACATGAGGTAAAATTACACAAAAAAAAAAAAACCTCGACTTATGCTAGGTGATTAGTTCATTCCATATTGGTGACGATTGTGTTTAAAATAATCGATAGCTAAACAATAAATATAGAAATTCTATCTCTCAACGATTAATTTTTTTTACATTTACAAAACTAATGTTCCGATTATTTTTACAATACATATTTCTGTGACCGAATTTCATTTTAAGGGAACAAAAATTAAGGTTGGAGTGAGGAAATTAATAATTTGAGACTGGAATAATCCTCAACTCCTAATATACCAATTCTTATTTTTTTCGAAAGACAATTCTGTCATTAGTTTCTGATGTAAAGCGAGATTCATTTCAATATAATCAAAATTACTTTTATGTAATACTCTAATAAATATTCATTGACTGTGCTAACCTTCATTAATGTTGTTATAGCCCATTTTTTTCTAAAGTATTAAAATATTTGACAATTTTTGAAGATTTTAGAGATAAAAATACACTGCATTGTAAAGGAAGGGAAATATTACATCCCATTCTGATGAAAATCTAGCTGATACTGCTTTGCGGAAAAGAAGCATTAATTATTCTGTAATAATTACATTTTATTTTCACAAAAAATTAGTTTGTTTTGGGAGTAAGAGTGGGAAACAATGGTAGTCCCGTGAGAAATGCTTGCAGACCGGAAGGGCGATAAAGCCGCATGGACAGACACCGCCGAAATCAGGGGCCATTGTACGAGGAAGGACATTCGACTTGTACAACTTTTCACAAGTAGAAATTAACACTTCCACTCTTGTTCATGCTTCAAGTACTTCTCCCACTTGTTGCTCCTCCATTTCAGCCTTAAAGTCATCTACTATAGGAAGATCTTTAGTTTAGCATCGATAATATTTTATACCTCTTTCTTTATTGTTATAGTGCATCAAATTCTAAGGGCATTAACACCAGTACTTCATATGAGTGCGAAAGAAATATTTGAAAAATACTTTGATTTTTAGTTCTAGGACATGTGAAAAAGTTCCAAATCAGTACGAAGCATTTGGGTGTCCGAAAAAAAAATCTAGTTTTCTTTATGTTTTTTTCAAAAACTGGTAATGAATTCTTTCAACATAAAAGTATATCCACAAGCCTTTTAACTCATATCCATAAATACTTCGTTTTTCGCACAACTTTTTCCGAAACAACAGTTTTCTGGTGTTTGTATTCGATTGGTTAACGATCTTTCTAATCCATTTTATAAAGAGTATTTTTAAACCAATTGTCATCAACATTGGTCCATTTTGGTAGATAGTAGAAGGCGAAACGACAAATAAATAAATTTATACATTTTATCCCCCTTTAAGCAAATGATTTTGCTTTTGCAGCCAGTCATTTATTGTTCCCGAAGAATGTTAAATCGTAATTCATTCATCTTGTTCATCATGAGTAAATTATTTGGTCATATTCACAGTAGTAGTAATCTATTTTGTGCAATTCTATTTAAGCTTCTGTTAGTACTCTTGTTATTCGAGTACAATTCTCTTGGAGTATAATGCAGTCGAATAATTGTTGACATTTCAGTTTACTGTTTAACAGGTCCTTTTAAATGGTCTAGGATTATCGTAGGCCACATTTTAATGTTTTTTTCGGCGTATCAACAACTGCGCTATTTCTGCCGAGCTATCTACAGGAAGCCACCCATTCTGGTACTATCCACGCCCGACGTTGCTTAAATTCGGTGATCAACGGGACCGGTGTATTCATTGTGTCTGTGACCATTGGCTTTTTCTTTTTTTTTTTTTTTTTTTTTTTTTTTTTTTTTTTTTTTTTTTTTTTAATGGTGTTCTTATGACTTTTATTGCATATTTGTTTAATAAATGAACTGGTCTTATTCTTAATTATATTAAATCAGTCACATAGAAGACATGGTACGAAATCCGATTCTTCAAACTGTACTAAATTCTTATGAATGTCGTACTGTCTACTTGTGTCTACCTTGATTTCGTGGTTGTTTTTGAGATGCTGTGCAAAAAATGATACAATCACTACATTATTTATTTACTTTTTTAAATGCCTTCTCTTCTTCGAACTTCAGTGTTCCGAGTTATAACTGATTGCTAATGAGGCTGTTACCACGAAAGCGTTGTCCGTTGAAACTAAAAATGTGAAGAATAGAGGTGACTAATTCTGTTCAATAATCGAGGTTTAAGGAGGTGTCACAAGACTTAATGGATTATACAATATCCATTATTAAGCTCAACCTCAATAAAATATGGGTTAAAGAAAAACCTTTTGTTCTGGATTTTAATATAGTTGATTTAAACTTAATCCCTGTAATTTGTAAAAGTTGAAGATATGTTAAGACCTACGTCAGTGTGCTCATTGCAATAAACCTCCAAGCAAATAAACACGTTATGTGATCTCTTATATCATCCAAGATCTTGCGATAAAAACTGTAATCACCATCGAAGAAATTAAAAATAAATGAATTACATAATTTAAGGATAAATGCCAGCTTATGTTCATCCTTTTTTTATTTTCTTTAAATTGCTCTACGTAGCTAAAATCTCCTTCAACATTATGAAGAACATTCAATTTTCAAAACGTTTCTATTCTTTAATTCTTACGTTGTAAATTGTAAATCAAGCAAGCAAAAATATTTGCACACTCATAGCCAACATTTCCAAATAGACAAAAGAAAAGAAAATGGAAGCTCTACTTATTTACCGTAGATGTAGAAATAATGTGTTAGAAGTTGTCGTCATTTTTAACTTTAAAGAAGTTGTTACTCGTACGCCTGAATTTCTTTCTCTTTGTAGAACGTTTTTTTTTTATTTGTATTTTTTGTGCATCGACTGCTGGAGCCATTAACATTTTTTTTTTCTTCGTTTATTTTTCATATTAACGATATCATCCGGGACACCCTCTTTTCCTTTTCACTGTAACGTTTCTATCATTAAAAATAAAATTATTATAATGATAGAGATGTGATGGTAATTTTAAGCATAAATTTGACGATTTAGGAAATTATAAAAATTCTGCCAAGAGAACAGAATTGGCATAAATGTTTCCGTACTTGCCTTCGGGAGAATGTATACAAGGATTATGTTGTTGTAATAAAATATATCTTCAATTAACGCTTTTGTCAGGAAAAAATATTAGATGCTTTCAAATGAGATCGTATAATCCAATATTGTGGTAAGTAATGTAGTATTGAGTCTTATGCACTGGCTTCCTTCCCGTAGGAATTCACTTAAATCGTTTGGTTAGTACAGGCGACGTCGTCTCATTTAGTCTGAAAGTAGATTTTTATCGATACATTAATATTAAAATTTTAACATTTTGGCTGTTATTGTTTCGTCATTAAGTAATTATGTATAAACCGATAATGCCCACATATTTTATTAGAACCACTTTAGGAACGACTGCTGACTTCGTCGGTACAGTGCCTCTTCTGTTAGCCATGCTTTCGCGTGTCCAGACCGCACCTGGGCTTCTGCTAGATGTAGGAGAAGACCACTTAGCCTATAGTATTATTATAATTATAAGAATCGAAATCTAGGACCCAGACAATATGCTACAAAAATATCTTAGTATAATTCCGTAATATTCATCTCTAGTATGTTGATATAGAAATATTTCACACAGCATTAGCAGTTCTTCTTTCGTCATTTAGTAATTAATGTTATTAATCTTTCAAAGTGATTCGATTTCTGAGATCATTAGCATCATTCATAGCTTTTGTTTTTTAATCTATTTTTTCTCTATAAAATAAATTAAGTAATACCAAGCCTTTCATGTTGACAAATCCACATAGTCTATATTATTTATCATTTTTTTTTCATAGCAGAAATAATCCAATACAGTTCTTTTAAAAAAAATCAGAATTATTTATTGATACATTACTCAACGTCCGATCATATCAATAAATAAATGAAGGAGCTTATCGTAATAATATGCACAATTTCAGGATTTAAAAAATCCCCTCTCGCAATGAAATGAGGCCCGAATGTTCTCAATTTTTATGTGGGTAATTTTTATTACAGTGGATTAAAATGTATATATCTCTTTTAATATATATATATATATATATATATATATATATATATATATATATATATATGTTTGATGTTATTTTTCGTCGCTGGGATAGTATTTTTAGATGGAACGGCATTTTTCTCCAGCGGTGGTAGTCCTCCTCACTTCTTCCCGGAATATTTCGATGGATTCATCTCCATCTTCTTCAGCCAGGTACTTGTTTCTTCCTCAGAAACAAGTACCTGGCTGAAGAAGATGGAGATGAATCCATCGAAATATTCCGGGAAGAAGTGAGGAGGACTACCACCGCTGGAGAAAAATGCCGTTCCATCTAAAAATATATATATATATATATATATATATATATATATATATATATAGATATATAATCATAAATACATATTAATATATTACTTCCTGTCTTCAATGCCCATGGAGAGTACGATAATTAGTTACGCAGCATTGGACCATCAGGAGTGGGGTTTTATTTGAGTAGTTATGTGTCGTTACCTCAGGATTACACCCAGGGTCCGTGATTCCCGCACTGCCGAAGTACAGGAATCGTCTTCTTCCAGTGCGGTCCCCTAGGACGAACCAAAATATAAATGTGACCAAATGGCTCGACCAAACAAACTAGCTGCGTAATATTAGAAGTAAACGGGCAAAAATTATTCTCAAAACATGCGAAATCGGCTAATGTAAGCCATTTTCTTGAAAACCATTATTTCCGGTAAATAATTGAGTCATCTGATTAAAATATTTTATATTCATTGTAATCGAAGTCCTGCGGATTTCTAGTACATGGGATTATCCGAGGTTGGTAGCCCTGTTAGCCGGGACAGTCGCGAAGCGGAACCTCACATTAGAATTCAGTAGCTAGTCTTCCGCCTCGGTGACCAACAACTTCCATCCGCTGGCTACCGAGCCAAATCGGGGGATCATCAGCCTTATGGCTTAGGATTTACTTGAATAGGATTATCTTTGATGGGAATAAACCAAAAAGTATAAAACTTCCTGACGCAAGAGTTGCATAAGCCGACCATTTTAACGTGCACGGTCAAAAATACACGAAAATCTTATCTATAAAAGATCGGATTGCAGGAACCTTGCCTGAGGTGTTCCTATCGAAATAAATTTGTTGGTGATTTATTAAGTTTTTGAATTAAAAGCTTCCTGACATTATCAACGACCATTAGGTAGGCATGCTATATTTTTTGTGAGTGAAACCGTGACACACAAATATAGCATGGGCATTCCGGGGGGGGGGGGAATAAAAATTAAAAGTACTAATTTGGGGGGAAAATGGTAAGTTTTTGGCTATTTTAGTTAAGCCTCGCAAGTAACGGGAGTGGGGAATCTGGAACTTTAAATTGTTAGTCTACCCACTTTTTTAAAAATAAAAAAGGAATTTTTGCTACTTAAGTTACTTAAAAAAATTGCCCAGCCAAATAGTATAGGGGCTGGGCGGTAGCAGCGCTGTGCAAGTAGTTCCAGCATTTGTTCAGAATGTTTAGAAGAACAGTTAGAATACTTCTCACTTTTTTGACACTGTACATGGTAGTCAAAAATGTTGATTGTAGAAAAGTAGCCGATTCATAAAAGATTCTTAAAAACATAAATTCATTACTATCTTACAGCCGTTTCAGGGACATTGATAAAACCGGGTGAGTCACCGGAACAAGAGCAAAATACCGGGACTGTCCCGGTCAAACCGAGACGTATGGCAAGCCTACCATTAGGTGCATATTAATTATTTTTTTAAAAGGAGTAAGCTCCCTGATAGACCTTTCGTAGATATTGAAGAACACATCAAATAGTTTATTATGAGAATTCCATATACCGAGTTTTGTGGAGAAAGAACAAAACTCTTATTTGAAGACCTCTTATCGATCACAATGACCTTTTCCCAATGCGTTTCTTACCGTGCAACACCTCTAACCCCACATTGTCCAGCTACCTCGCAGAAATTGTTAATGACTTTTTCTTAGTGTTTCCGTCGGCGAGAGTCTATTCCGCCTGAGGATTATAAATAACAGGTTTTTTTTTCGTTGTGTAGTATGGACGTGAGGGATCCTAGGAGGGGAGCCATATGTTTCACAGCTGTACATTCCAGTTCCCCAGTCAATCAGCTATATAGCCTATAATAAACCTACTATTTATCACCCCTGTTTATTCTACCTGGTGTGGTTGGATTATACACGAAATTATACTGGAAAATAATACATTCAGGCGGACGCTTCTTAACATAGACGCTCGAGCAATGAGGAAGACTGACTTTAGGACTCATTTATTGGTGAGAATGGTTTATTAAGAAATACCTACAGAAGAAAATTATTAGCATATATAGAATGTATATATCAATTAGATGTCAATTCTCGTGAGGGTGAAACTATCCCAAAAATGTAGTTAAATGCTGCCAACCGCACGTTTCTATGTTTTTGTGTCAGACATATGCCGTACCAAATCCATTTTTTCTGCAAGTCCGCATTATATTTCAACGTGTACATTACATTTTTGAAATCAGCATTAAATTTGTTTTAAGGCTAATGCACATTCAATGTTTGTGATCGTCTTTTTCAGATCGCAATAATTTTTCAAAACGTTGATATTAATAAAAAAAAATCTAGTTGGCGACGAATTTTCGAGAATCGCAACTCTTCCAAAAAATATTCTGTAAGCTACTGAATCTCACAAAAGTAATCATTAATTACCTTATACTCAGAATTGAGATTGTACCTCAATTTTGTAACTTAATTGAAAATTTAGGGGAAAAAAAAACTAATAAATAAAAGTAATATCATGTGTTTTTTTGTGATATTATCAGAATCAAATGAAAATTATTCTTGATGAAATTGTCATTTAATGATTGAAGTAAGTCTTACATTAACGTTTTGGAGGAGTAGCTATTCTCGAAAATGTATAGCTAACTAGACGTTTTTATTAATATCAATGTTTTGAACAGTTCGTGAATCAGTAATTCAAGGCTTAAAGCAAATTTAGTGCTCATTTCAAAAAAAGTAATGTAAATTTGAAAAATAGTGTGTACAAACAGAGAAAATTAGATGTTTTCTACATAAACCACATTTGTTCTGACTAACCTTTAGAGCGGAATATTTCTGGAACGGAAATATATAGAAACGTGCTGTTAACAGTATTTTTTTTTTTTTTTTGTATTTTTTTGGTGCATCGACTGCTAGGGTCATTAGCACCGTTAGCAGTATTTAACTGCATTTTGGTCTCGTTCGCCCCCTTGAGTATTTTCATCTACTTGCGATACACTTTGTATAAATATATCAAAATAGCGTTCTGTTTATACTAAATTTCAATCCTTTTAGAGGTTCTACTCCTAGCCTTAAATTTACACATTTTTTTGAATAATTTGTATTGCTTATTTGATCTCGGACGAATATTTGTTGCGTAGTATTCAGATGGAGGAATCGGTATCAAGTATTGAGCCGAAAGCGGAGAGCAATGAAAGTATAATGGTTGCTAGGTTATATTGATCGGTTCTTGGGTGCAGCGTTGCAGCCCCACCCTCCATTCCCTACCACAATACCAGCACCCTTCTCATAGGTCGTTCACTCATTCTAATACCAGCAGATTTTTATAGGAAAGGCTCATTCAGAAATAATCTATACTCTATTAGGATCAATGGACCATATTTTATATGGACCCGTACTATTGAACAACTCCTCGAGTAGTTTCATCTGCCAGCTAAAGTTTTAATCCCAAGATTGCAAAACTACTAATATTATAACCCGCCAAATCCGAATTTATGAAGCCCTCCAGCACAAAGAAATTTAGTGAGAGTTTATTTATTTAGCGAGAGATAAAACTCTCAGTATATATATATATATATATATATATATATATATATATATATATATATATATATATCTTATGCTCTTGAGGTAACATATTTAAGGTCCATTTATACATAGCATGGATTTTTAGGACGGGTTTCTATGTGGTTAACATAACGTTTTAGCCAAGAACGAGCTAATGCTTTTTCTATTCTCCAAAGGAAAGCTACAGCTCCGGTAGTGGAAATCGCTATAATTAATATTGTACAGGTGCACTGGGACATTTCCACTTTTTGGAAATAAGATTTGAATCGTTTCATCGCTTCGTTGGCACAATAAAATGTACAAATAAAAGATTAATTCCATTCATATAAAAGTCCAACATAATTTTAGCCCTTTGCCGTTCCTATCCCTAGCGCCATTTGGAAAGCATTCAATAAAAACAGCCAAGGTTTTGTTTTCATGTTCTGTAAAAAATGTAAAAGTGTAAAGTGAAACCCCAAATAAATGCAAGACGGGAAACACAGTATCCTAAGCAGAAATACTCCTTCCGCCTTCTCAGCTTTCGGTCAAGGAAAACGCTATTACAAATAAATACGGTACCTTGTTTTACTTAAATAGCTACTCATTTTACTACTAAATGCAATTAAAAAACAAAAACAAGTAAAACTAAGACAAATGCGGGGAATAAAAACGTTTAAAAGTAAAAAACAGAGACCTTTGATTTTTAAGCATTGATTTCTCCGAATAAGATCATCAAGATATCAAAAATTTCATAATAACCGTTTTGGTAGGAAATGTACTGTGCTTTCGAATAGGTTCCTAAAGGAGTTTTGTATCGTGCTTCTTGAAATTAACCTGTTACGAGTCTATGAGATAAAGCATGAACATCCCTGGAATATATAATGCAATGTTCTTCTGGTGGCTTTAGTCGAGTAGTTTTTCATTGATTATTATCAGTTGGAAAATGTTTACAAGTTGTTTATGTTGTTGGTTATTTGCCTTCTTTAGATTAGATAGTTTACACGTTTTACTATTGACCTAGTCTACTGATATTGGAGGACTTTGACGTTTTAAACACTATTTGCCTGTTAACTTACATGTTATCCTGGTTTGTATTCATTAGATTGCTTAGTAAGAATTTTTACATTCGCACGTTTCTGAGTCACGTTAGCTGAGGACGCAGTAAAAGCCCAGTTTTTAAAAGATACGATATATATATATATATATATATATATATATATATATATATATATATATATTTATATTTATATATAAGGGAGTTGTTGAAAGTATATTACAGTTAACAAGAAATGCCAATTTGAGTATGTTTCATTCGTATCTTTCACAAAAGGTGAACAACAATTATACAATTTGTGCAATGGCGTGCTGAGAAGTTTATATTATCGAAATGAAAGGCTTAGTATGAAGACCTAAGAAGGAAACAGTGCGTGTCCTTCACCTGAATCGCGACCTGTGACAAAACGATTTCCACGCCCCGCTTTGAATTAACTGAAATGACTCACTAGTAGGGAGGTTACATATCGAGAAAAGGTTGTCCGTAATGGCTAATATGTATTTGGCTCCTACGAAAAAGTAGAATCTCTTGTAACAAAAATTACCCAGAGTATCATTCAATTCACTGATCTAATCAGATTTTGGGAAAACTATGCTCAATGAAGAAGGTTCCTTCTTTTTTTAACGAGCAGACGATACAGAACTCTCGAAATTAGTTGCAGGATAGAAATGTTATTTATTAGAAGAATGGGGGTCTCCCGTGGTCTAGTGGCTAGTGTCTTAGATTCATAACCGGGAGATGGTAGGTTCGATCCCCACCGGCGGCAGACATTTTCTGATCCCACGGCTCGTTGGGAAAATTCCTCGCTGCACCCTGGATGTAGGCGCTCATGGCCTGGTTCTTGAAGCGGCGTAAAAAAAAAAAAAAAAAAAAAAAAAAAAAAAAAATAAAAAAAAAAAAAAAAAAATAGAAGAATGTTATAAGTAAGAATATTAAATAAATTACCACATTCCCGTGCTCATTTTCGAAAGGATACCTTTCCCATTACCTACCTGTTCTCGTGTATATCTATATAAGGAATGATTTTTTTTTTTGTAAATTATGCCTTAGTGTTGTAGTATCCACCTACCGCAAGGTAGGAACATCTACTTATGACGTTAACATAAAAAGTTTTTGTAAGCTTGGTTAATTATCTCGAAAACATTTGAGAAATCCGGGTAAGTCGAAGGTAACCGTCCTGAAGCCTAATATAAGACAGGTTCAGGCGTAAACTTTGACATCTCCAACTAAGTCGGAATAAATGAAGCGTTTGTTTCGTACAAATGAAGGAGAAGTATTTCTATTCTAAACATTCCATGTCACTCCGGGGATAAATATTTGATGGAAACAAGCAATTTAATAATTTTAGCCATTCATAAAACACTGAACCTCGTGCAGTTGGAGAGAAGAGTTAGTCCGTACAATACTTCGTATTGTAATACTTACACGGTCTCACTTCATGACAAAATTAAACATAACATAATGTAGACCAGGTACGGGCAACCTTTGACATGTTGTGGGCCAAATATTATGTGCAAATACGTTTTGCGGGCCGCGTAAATGGTTCAAAATAGAACCAGCTTTAGTCCGCCCGCAAACAAAAGAACCAGGTAGTGCGCACGCGCTGCAACCATCCCATTTGTGGGAAGGCCTTGCTCCTCTTCAGCCACGCCCCTTCTGGTTCTTTTGTTTGCGGGTGGGCTATAGATAGATGGCTTTTATGTTTGCCGCCTCTCGGCTTGTTCGCTCATTTGATTCCGCAGGGCAAGCGACAAACGTATCTCGCTCCATCTTCCTCCTTAGGAGTGAGTGTGAGTAATTAGTGTAATATCATTTTTTTTTAATTGGGTTTTTCAAAATGTCTCGTGGGCCGGATCAAATCATACAGCAGGCCTGTTGTTGCTCATTTATCGTATAGACTATAAGACTTTATCTGTATAAATAATATTATATTTAGAAACAAATATTTGTTTTAAATTTTTATAATGTAAATGTTTTATTAAAACCACTCGAACTGTATTGCCGAATACCGGCACATTCCGAACTAGCGGAAGCTCCAGGAGGAGAGACGAAGCGTGGAACAGTACTTATAGAACAGGAGCAGATGTCCCTGACTTCAGCTGCCCTACCCTCTACACCCGTTTCCACAATTCATTACATTTCTAATTATAGTTTTGGAAAAACTCACACATCCTAGAAATACTAATGGGGCCTTAAGACCGGTTTTAGTTCTAATAAGTTTCTTTTTTAGTCGAGCGTGGATTTATTTGTAGCCTGACTTAGTTATACTCGTTGAGGTAAATTAATGGTGACATTTGTTTTGTATATTGTACAATTAGAACCATTATTTCAAATAATTTAAATGTTTCTGTGCATAGGGCAATTATTCAACAAAACACATGAGAAAACAGTTTTATCTATAGATTTCTTGACTTATAAATTCTTTTTAGCATTGGCTTAGCACCTTCGGCGAAACATATTGGGTTAGAATTTAAGCATAGGTGAAACTAATATTCATATTGCAGCACAATTGTAGAGTATGCCTGGTACAATGATTAAGAGATTATTACATTATATATTGATTAAATTATAAACGGAAAAAATACCGGGAATTAAACGATTAAAAATAAGTAACGAAAATCCTTCGTTCTGTTTTATAATACAGTTGTATAAGTGTTAATAAATGAAGCTATAAAAGCGAGTTTTACAAACAAAAGCCGCAAAATATTTTAGCAGAAATCAAAATTGAAACAGAAAATGAATGATAATACGAATATGAAATATTTTCAGAGCCATTTATATATATAATATAAATCACATTGAATAATGACTGTCTTTTAAATCAATTTATTAAAGAAGAAAGCAATAATGTAATGAACTATACATATTTAGCGTTAATTACTCGAATACGAGGAAATAAAGCTGAACCAAAGCCCCCAATAATTCCATTAATTTTGTCTTTGAGCTCCGAAATTGTGTGACATCGATATTTTAATGGGATTTGGTGCAATTGAGGATATAATTATTAAATTCTCGTAGAGAGAAGACTTGAGTGTAAAATAGATTTTTATACCCCTCGTGTATCCTTAAAGCTTGCCAAGCCTCCCTGAGCTTCCTATGATGTGAATACGTGACGCTCCTACTAAGCAGTTCTTCCTACGAGGCGCCATGGACGTTTCCCCGTTCATATTAAAGGCAATAAATAACCTATCAGCTTACCTGTCAATTCTACTTCACCCCATTGCCGAGCCAAGTACATCAGACGGAGCAAACCTACATTCTATCGATTCATGTCCGAAGTAACAGCAGCTCATTCAAAGAAACATTTAGCCATTAAGCTTTCAGTTAAATGCCCACTACAAGGACTAGGCTGGTATTTCTCAATAAGACTCTTTTGTTGCTTTTAAATGGTCTGACCCAAGTTTTGTTGTGATAGTACAAGAATAACCAGGGAGTAAGAATAAAACGTAGCGTAAGTTATTTTGTAATGGTAATCGTCAGGACCTGAGCCGGATAGGTAAAACATGGCAAGAAGCAACAAGGTTGGCAGCTGTAAGAGCCGTACAGCACTAGGAGATAAAATAATCAGAAGGAAAGAATAAATTACAACTAAGGAAACGTTACGCCTCACAGTGGTGCCAAATATAGGATTTTATGAGAAAACCCAGTAGTTACTTGAATCTTTCTGTTTTCGATATTATTTTTGAAATTGTGTACTGAGTTGAATGAGACCACTACCAATTCGATTTTGGAAGCTAACAGGGTTTGTATTAAGGAGAATCTAATTCCAAACGTATTTTAAAGATCTCCTTTTATCTTTATTATTAAAATTTGCACTTATAATGAAGAAATTCAGGAGTTACACACGAGATAGGAAGCGGATAGCATTGCTAATGCTCAGTGAGTCATTAGATTAACACAACAGGAGACAAAATTGGAAAAGTCGTTTATTGTAAACGTTTTAGAAGAAGCCTATTTCGCCAGTCGCATGGCTTATTGACAGATTTATTTTAGGCTGTGTACAAATATGGCCGAATAAAGCGACGGAAATTATAGAAAAGCAACTTCTAGAAGCTGAAGACTTTAGTTGATGAAGATTCGGGTCATTTAGTGGAGTAAACCGGAAGATTTAGCCTGGTTGATATCCTGTGTTTGTGTTGCTATAATAATAATATGTTGTGGGTTCATAGCTCTGATTTTCCGCCAATAATAATGGGTCAATTTAGATAATTAACGAGCTATTGTTTTATTTCTTACCGACGATGTTAACACCGAGATTCATATATATAACATTAAACATCCTTTATGAGTGTAACTTTGATAGTTGCATTCCTCGTGTGCTAGAAGTACTGCTAAACGTAATAAAGGAAAACCTTAGCATTATTTATGTTTATCTGACCGTTGTTTTCCTCCTGTGGTAAAGTTAGGATGAACTTAGAAGGATACTGAATAGTTCCCGAGTACTGTTTTAGGCCCTGTAGAAGTCTAGCCATGAAGCAGAATAGGCAAAGACTGCTGCTGGTTGGGAGCCAAGAGATTGACAGCCTATTCAAGGGAGATGAGGCCACTTGTCTAGAGAGATTATCTAATAAGGAGGAAATTGAGATGAACGGATCATCAGTTCCTGAAGGAATCGCTCTTGAATGGTTCTTTCATCTTCTTGGCCTCTTCATCTCCCGCCGGACACCATTATGTTAAATACCTTGGGGTACTAATCATTAGTAATTAATTTACTTAATTAATTTTTTTTATTCGCATTTTTGTTTCCATTCATGAATAGCGTTCTAGATCTTCATCCAGTCTTCAGCTAGTAGCTCATTACACTGTTGTGAATTTTTTGTTATAATTTTATTCTCCCTAAAGGATGTCGATTATCAGTGGTCCTCACGTAATCTGAATAAATACTTCTTATCCATTAGAATTGTCTGTATTTTTTTTTTTCTCTCCAAATAATTTTATTTCTTTAGTTATTTCAGGATAATTATGTAAGTTTTTGAAGTTAATGCAATGAAAACAGTTTTTTTTTTTTTTTTTTTTTTTTTTTTTTTTTTTTTTTTTTTTTTTTTTTTTTTTTTTTTTTTTTTTTTTTTTTTTAAAAAAAGCCTAGTTTTTTGTCCTAATTATTTTTTGACGTAATTTTTAGATTAAAATTTCCCGTTAGTTGACGTAGTTATATGTCCTGTAAGTGTGATTTTTAGGGTTTTATTAACTGTTAGTTGAGGTGGTCTACGATTCGTTAATGAACAATGAACCTTATAATAAGAGCTGAAAAGGGTATGATAGTTGAATCGATCCATGCAAAAAGGGCTTCAGTCCAATTTTCCCAATATGAGTTTGGATAATATTTTCATTAATAAGAGTGATGGGTTTGTTGTCTCTGAAGGTAGCTACACATTTCTATGTTAAAAGGACTTCAGTCTAATACATAGTTCCATAGAAACATTACCATATCAATCCATCAATATACCAATCCATCACTCGTATTAACGAAAATATTATCCCAACTCATATTGGGAAAAAATTGACTGAAGCCTTTTTTGCATGGATCGATTCAGTTACTGAACTGTCACTCAATGGTAAGGAAATCAGTTTTATAAAATACTAGCTGTTACCCGGCGTGCTACGCTACACCTACTTTCTGCATCTATAAAAGCAAAAATAAATTAGAAACCAAATAATTAATATTAAAATCTGTAACAATTTGAGTTCATTGTTTCGAACTCGTGATCTCCGAACTGTGACTCATAGACGATTTTAACCTTGCCTATGACTCTACCCGTGTCAAGACAAGCCCTATTACGCTGGAACAGCAACATTGCAACCCCAACTTCTAACATACTCAGTAATTTGTTGCTAATTTGTTGCTAATTTGTTACACTATTTTCAAATTTGTTGCTCCGGCCGTTTCTGAGAAAACGTGGCTGTGCTAGCGTAATATTACGCCAGCACAGCCACCCCCGTAACTTTTGATCTAATTGTCTGACGAAATTTAGATTGGTACCAGAATTTGTTGCTAATTTGTTGCTCTAGAATGACACCAACCACGAATTTGTCGCTCCAGCCGTCTCCGAGAAAACGTGGCTGTGCTAGCGTAATATTACGCCAGCACAGCCACCCTTGTAACTTTTGATCTAATTGTCTGACGAAATTCAGATTGGTACGAGAATTTGTTGCTAATTTGTTGCTCTAGAATGACACCAACCACGAATTTGTCGCTCCAGCCGTTTCCGAGAAAACGTGGCTGTGCTAGCGTAATATTACGCCAGCACAGCCACCCTTGTAACTTTTGATCTAATTGTCTGACGAAATTCAGATTGGTACGAGAATTTGTTGCTAATTTGTTGCTCTAGAATGACACCAATCACGAATTTGTCGCTCCAGCCGTTTCTGAGAAAACGTGGCTGTGCTAGCGTAATATTACGCCAGCACAGCCACCCCCGTAACTTTTGATCTAATTGTCTGACGAAATTAAGATTGGTAAGAGAATTTGTTGCTAATTTGTTGCTCTAGAATGACACCAATCACGAATTTGTCGCTCCAGCCGTTTCTGAGAAAACGTGGCTGTGCTAGCGTAATATTACGCCAGCACAGCCACCCCCGTAACTTTTGATCTAATTGTCTGACGTAATTCAGATTGGTACGAGAATTTGTTGCTAATTTGTTGCTCTAGAATGACACCAATCACGAATTTGTCGCTCCAGCCGTTTCCGAGAAAACGTGGCTGTGCTACCGTAATATTACGCCAGCACAGCCACCCTTGTAACTTTTGATCTAATTGTCTGACGAAATTCAGATTGGTACGAGAATTTGTTGCTAATTTGTTGCTCTAGAATGACACCAATCACGAATTTGTCGCTCCAGCCGTTTCCGAGAAAACGTGGCTGTGCTACCGTAATATTACGCCAGCACAGCCACCCCCGTAACTTTTGATCTAATTGTCTGACGAAATTCAGATTGGTACGAGAATTTGTTGCTAATTTGTTGCTCTAGAATGACACCAATCACGAATTTGTCGCTCCAGCCGTTTCCGAGAAAACGTGGCTGTGCTACCGTAATATTACGCCAGCACAGCCACCCTTGTAACTTTTGATCTAATTGTCTGACGAAATTCAGATTGGTACGAGAATTTGTTGCTAATTTGTTGCTCTAGAATGACACCAACCACGAATTTGTCGCTCCAGCCGTTTCCGAGAAAACGTGGCTGTGCTAGCGTAATATTACGCCAGCACAAATTGGTGGTTAATGAACATAAAATTTTAAATAAGAAGATAGATTTTTGTACCAATTTTTTTTTTTTTTTTTTTACGGCGCATCGACAAATCTTGGCCATTAGCGCCGGGCCTCCAGGGTGTAACCAGGAATTTTCTCAGCGAACCATTTTCTTCTTAATAATTCAAACCCCCCTAATAGTACTTAAACGTTTGAATATAAAAATAAAAAACCTTTCTTAGCGAGTGTTTACACTCTAAACGGATGGCCCGTGCAAAATTTCAAATTTTTGTGTCAAGGGCGGAAACTCTTTGAGGGAAAAATTCACATTTTATTTCTCAGTTTTAGTAATTCAAGGTCTGCCATGATAGTTGAAATTAACCTCAATTAAAAATAATACTATGAAATAGATACAGTATAGTAACAGCTGTTCTGTTATCGTCCTAGCAACGCTTGCTGCCTAGGCTTGCATGTTCTAAACATCTAAGACTTTAAACCCCTCTAAAAATACATAAAAATTCAAATATCAAAAAATCCTTTCTTAGCGAGCGCCTACGTTCTATAGGGAGTGTCCATGCAAAATTTCAAAATTTTCTGTCGTGTGGTTTGGGCTAGGGGATGATAGGTCAGTAAGTGAGTGAGTGAGTGAGTGGTATTTGACAAATATATAGTAGATTTTTCAAAAATACCTATCTCTTTCCTCATCGTCCGAATCAATAGACTCATCTTCTCCATCATTTTCACACATTTACTTAAAACGGCTCTTCATTATTTCTTGATTCTCTTCATATAAAATGTCAAACGGCGGCCGAAAGAAGACATTATATTTTAAATTTTTGTTACGTAAGTAGGGTGTTGTGAACACCCTAAGCCAGTAAAAGGCCCAGAAAATAAACAAATAATGTTTTATTTTATGCGAATGCAACCTCAATGTGAACAGAACTACTATTTATGAAGGTACCAAAGCGATGAAATGGATTGTAAATTTTTAAATTCAAAATATATTGCTAATTAAGTCATGGGGTGCTGAAAACTCCCCACATCTCTACTTAAAGGTTAATATTATGTTTTGGTATTTTGAGAAAAATTAAAACACCGACGCAATGGCATACCGGAGAACGGGAGATTATAAGAATCAGCCTTCACAGGAATCTGACAGTACCTAGTAGCTACAGGAAATTCACCGCTTCCTCCCTCATTCTTAACTCTCTTAACTCGTCCACGTGATGTTATGTTTAAAAATACTCTTTTTAGCGCGGTTACTCCCTATCTCCATAGGGAGAACCCGCTTATGAGGTTGACCTCATGACGCAATCCGGAAGTGCCGACTAGAAACATTCACGTTTCAGACCCTATAGATCACGAAAATATAGGTGGATAAAACTAGTATGTATATATATATATATATATATATATATATATATATATATATATATATATATATATATATATTTATATATATGCTTGTCTGTTCGCGCTCCTGACGGCTCAAAAATGGTCCGATTTTGATGTAATTTGGCACAAAAATCTGTCTTTTAATTTGAAAGGTCAAGTTCGTTAACCAGCAGAATCCGCCCACTTGAAGATAGTATTTGGGGCGAAATTCGCGCAAAAAAAATCGTAACTCTTACGTTTTTGAGTTTATATGCTTACAGGTACTTGTTTTATAGGTTTGTTAACATAAGAGAACGAATGAACCCATTTTTAAGGCGATATCTGTAACCGTGGTACTTACGTATTAGCGTCAAAGCAGGTTAAAGATGCGGGTCTCGTTCAGAGATCTGGATCATGGATAACGCATTTCTATTGGTCAATCCCTATCAGAGATATCATCATCTATTGTGTTTATAGTAGCCATCTTGTTCCCTCTGTCTTTTTAACGAAATTCATTTGTGCTTTATTTACCCATGCAATTGTTGTTGTTTTTTTTTTTTGTTACGTGATTTCAGTTTCTGTGCGAGATAGCGACATCAGAATAGCTAGGATGAAAGCTACTTTTTCGAAGCGATGCCAAATTGTTTATCAGTCCATTATCTAGCGAAAAACCATCCTTGATCTATATTATCAACGAGTTGGATTGACTAGAGTTTAGATATAATCTTGAGCGAGCGGAAACGCATAGCAATTATGGTATTAATATAAGTGCTACGCGTTTTCGCTAGCTAAAGGTTATATCATAACTCTAGTTAACCTAAATCGTTGATAATTCCGTCGCCATATTGGCGAAATCTGATTTGACTCCTTGATCCATATCTCTGACACGGTGTAGATCCAGTTCTCTGAGACCCGGCTCTTTAACCTGCTTTGACGCTAATACGTAAGTACCGTAACCGTTTCTGAGAAAAGTGGAATCAATGTTTTTGTAGGTCATTATTTTTTTGTGAGCACTTAGAATCGCGGGATTCAATTGAAATATTTTCTACATCTTGGAAATTAATCCCAACTAAGATGATTAAATTTTGGTTATATTTGAAGTTAAGGAAGTATGCGAAAAAAAATATTTTATTAATAGACGTGAAAAATGTTCGGATTTCCATACATTTTTCGTAAATATCTCGATACCGGTTGGGAAATCGTGGTAAGTGGAAAATGACCATTCGAATGCTTACTAAATTCTCTACAAAAAATGTTCTGAAGCAATATTCGATGGGACAAAGTCAATGAGAGATATAAGCGCTTAAAACTTAAAAAGTGTTTGTTTTGAAATGGTTTTTCTCTTTCTTTATCTCACTTTTTAATTGGTTGTTTCTAGTTTTAAATTGCATTTATCAGTAAAATTAGTATTGTAGTAAAATAAGCTAACAAACAGTGAAAGGTATTGGTAATAAGTTTGGAGTGGCTGTGGTAATCATGATGGCAGTGGCTGTCAGTTTCCTGTGATTTGTGATGCTAATCTATTCCATTTCTTCAAGATGTACGTAACCGCGCTAAGATGACGCAGTTCCTCCGGGACGGAGTTGTCCCGCCGGGACGAAGTCATCCTATCCAGGCTTCGTATTGGACACACCTTACTTACCCACTCCTACCTACTAGACAGAAAGGACAGACCAACTTGTAGATATTGTAACGAGACTCTGACCGTTAAACATATACTTACCAACTGCAGACAGCGCAATAACCTGACCATACCTTACTTACCCATTCCTTCTGACTGGACAGAAAGAACAGACCAACTTGTAGATATTGTAACGAGACTCTGACCGTTAAACATATACTTACCAACTGCAGACAGCGCAATAACCTGACCATACCTTACTTACCCATTCCTTCTGACTGGACAGAAAGAACAGACCAACTTGTAGATATTGTAACGAGACTCTGACCGTTAAACATATACTTACCAACTGCAGACAACGCAATAACCTGACCATATCTTACTTACCCACTCCTACCTACTAGACAGAAAGGACAGACCAACTTGTAGATATTGTAACGAGACTCTGACCGTTAAACATATACTTACCAACTGCAGACAGCGCAATAACCTGACCATACCTTACTTACCCACTCCTACCTACTAGACAGAAAGGACAGACCAACTTGTAGATATTGTAACGAGACTCTGACCGTTAAACATATACTTACCAACTGCAGACAACGCAATAACCTGACCATACCTTACGACTTACACGAAATACTGACAGAAGGTAGCCCACACATCAATGCATTACTCAAACATTTAAAAAACTTTTTATTATACACAAAAATTTAATTTACTAAATTTTGTCTGTTTTGATTATTTTATTTTTTTTTTTTTTGTTTTTTTCTTCTTTCTTTTTCAAGTTTATTTCTTCATATGTTCTTATATACATATATATCACATTTGAAGTTGACGACTGACATTTAAAGAGTTTTTCGCCTCTGTTGCAGAACTATAATATAATATAAACTTCTGGTTAGAGACAACGTTTCGAAAATCACTACTCTTCGAAAATAAATCCTCCAGACTGCCGAATCACACAAAAGTTGTTTTATTTAATCAAATTTCCAAAGGAATACTCAAAACGGAGATTATCTCTCAATTTCATAATGTAATTGAAATTCTAGAATAAAAAAAACAGCAAATAAATAAGAGTAATTTGTGTTTTTTTTGTGATATCATCAAAATTAAATGAAAATTATTCTTGATATTAATTCTTGCATAAAAGTTAATTACAGAACAAATAGATCGAAAATTATGAACGTTTTTACAAAAGGCTTCCTTGCAAAACACACTGACGACACCTAGTCACACAGGTGATGCGATGATGTGCCGACTAGAAAATTTTGCGTTTCAGATCCCCTAGAGATCGAAAATAATGGTGGTTCAAATTTATATATATATATATATATATATATATATATATATATATATATATATTCGATGGGACAAAGTCAATGAGAGATATAAGCGCTTAAAACTTAAAAAGTGTTTGTTTTGAAATGGTTTTTCTCTTTCTTTATCTCACTTTTTAATTGGTTGTTTCTAGTTTTAAATTGCATTTATCAGTAAAATTAGTATTGTAGTAAAATAAGCTAACAAACAGTGAAAGGTATTGGTAATAAGTTTGGAGTGGCTGTGGTAATCATGATGGCAGTGGCTGTCAGTTTCCTGTGATTTGTGATGCTAATCTATTCCATTTCTTCAAGATGTACGTAACCGCGCTAAGATGACGCAGTTCCTCCGGGACGGAGTTGTCCCGCCGGGACGAAGTCATCCTATCCAGGCTTCGTATTGGACACACCTTACTTACCCACTCCTACCTACTAGACAGAAAGGACAGACCAACTTGTAGATATTGTAACGAGACTCTGACCGTTAAACATATACTTACCAACTGCAGACAGCGCAATAACCTGACCATACCTTACTTACCCATTCCTTCTGACTGGACAGAAAGAACAGACCAACTTGTAGATATTGTAACGAGACTCTGACCGTTAAACATATACTTACCAACTGCAGACAGCGCAATAACCTGACCATACCTTACTTACCCATTCCTTCTGACTGGACAGAAAGAACAGACCAACTTGTAGATATTGTAACGAGACTCTGACCGTTAAACATATACTTACCAACTGCAGACAACGCAATAACCTGACCATATCTTACTTACCCACTCCTACCTACTAGACAGAAAGGACAGACCAACTTGTAGATATTGTAACGAGACTCTGACCGTTAAACATATACTTACCAACTGCAGACAGCGCAATAACCTGACCATACCTTACTTACCCACTCCTACCTACTAGACAGAAAGGACAGACCAACTTGTAGATATTGTAACGAGACTCTGACCGTTAAACATATACTTACCAACTGCAGACAACGCAATAACCTGACCATACCTTACGACTTACACGAAATACTGACAGAAGGTAGCCCACACATCAATGCATTACTCAAACATTTAAAAAACTTTTTATTATACACAAAAATTTAATTTACTAAATTTTGTCTGTTTTGATTATTTTATTTTTTTTTTTTTTGTTTTTTTCTTCTTTCTTTTTCAAGTTTATTTCTTCATATGTTCTTATATACATATATATCACATTTGAAGTTGACGACTGACATTTAAAGAGTTTTTCGCCTCTGTTGCAGAACTATAATATAATATAAACTTCTGGTTAGAGACAACGTTTCGAAAATCACTACTCTTCGAAAATAAATCCTCCAGACTGCCGAATCACACAAAAGTTGTTTTATTTAATCAAATTTCCAAAGGAATACTCAAAACGGAGATTATCTCTCAATTTCATAATGTAATTGAAATTCTAGAATAAAAAAAACAGCAAATAAATAAGAGTAATTTGTGTTTTTTTTGTGATATCATCAAAATTAAATGAAAATTATTCTTGATATTAATTCTTGCATAAAAGTTAATTACAGAACAAATAGATCGAAAATTATGAACGTTTTTACAAAAGGCTTCCTTGCAAAACACACTGACGACACCTAGTCACACAGGTGATGCGATGATGTGCCGACTAGAAAATTTTGCGTTTCAGATCCCCTAGAGATCGAAAATAATGGTGGTTCAAATTTATATATATATATATATATATATATATATATATATATATATATATATATATATATATATATATATATATATATATATGTATATATATATATATATATATATATATATGATATATATATATATATATATATATATGTATATATATATATATATATATATATATATATATATATATATATATATATATATATATATATATATATATATATATATATATATATATATATATATATATATATATATATACATATATATATATATATATACATATATATATATATATAAATTTGAACCACCATTATTTTCGATCTCTAGGGGATCTGAAACGCAAAATTTTCTAGTCGGCACATCATCGCATCACCTGTGTGACTAGGTGTCGTCAGTGTGTTTTGCAAGGAAGCCTTTTGTAAAAACGTACATAATTTTCGATCTATTTGTTCTGTAATTAACTTTTATGCAAGAATTAATATCAAGAATAATTTTCATTTAATTTTGATGATATCACAAAAAAAACACAAATTACTCTTATTTATTTGCTGTTTTTTTTATTCTAGAATTTCAATTACATTATGAAATTGAGAGATAATCTCCGTTTTGAGTATTCCTTTGGAAATTTGATTAAATAAAACAACTTTTGTGTGATTCGGCAGTCTGGAGGATTTATTTTCGAAGAGTAGTGATTTTCGAAACGTTGTCTCTAACCAGAAGTTTATATTATATTATAGTTCTGCAACAGAGGCGAAAAACTCTTTAAATGTCAGTCGTCAACTTCAAATGTGATATATATGTATATAAGAACATATGAAGAAATAAACTTGAAAAAGAAAGAAGAAAAAAACAAAAAAAAAAAAAATAAAATAATCAAAACAGACAAAATTTAGTAAATTAAATTTTTGTGTATAATAAAAAGTTTTTTTGATAATAGTTACCTATATTACGATAATAGTGCTACCTATATTACGGTAGCACAGCCACGTTTTCTCGGAAACGGCTGGAGCGACAAATTCGTGATTGGTGTCATTCTAGAGCAACAAATTAGCAACAAATTCTCGTACCAATCTGAATTTCGTCAGACAATTAGATCAAAAGTTACGGGGGTGGCTGTGCTGGCGTAATATTACGGTAGCACAGCCACGTTTTCTCGGAAACGGCTGGAGCGACAAATTCGTGATTGGTGTCATTCTAGAGCAACAAATTAGCAACAAATTCTCGTACCAATCTGAATTTCGTCAGACAATTAGATCAAAAGTTACAAGGGTGGCTGTGCTGGCGTAATATTACGGTAGCACAGCCACGTTTTCTCGGAAACGGCTGGAGCGACAAATTCGTGATTGGTGTCATTCTAGAGCAACAAATTAGCAACAAATTCTCGTACCAATCTGAATTACGTCAGACAATTAGATCAAAAGTTACGGGGGTGGCTGTGCTGGCGTAATATTACGCTAGCACAGCCACGTTTTCTCAGAAACGGCTGGAGCGACAAATTCGTGATTGGTGTCATTCTAGAGCAACAAATTAGCAACAAATTCTCGTACCAATCTTAATTTCGTCAGACAATTAGATCAAAAGTTACGGGGGTGGCTGTGCTGGCGTAATATTACGCTAGCACAGCCACGTTTTCTCAGAAACGGCTGGAGCGACAAATTCGTGATTGGTGTCATTCTAGAGCAACAAATTAGCAACAAATTCTCGTACCAATCTGAATTTCGTCAGACAATTAGATCAAAAGTTACAAGGGTGGCTGTGCTGGCGTAATATTACGCTAGCACAGCCACGTTTTCTCGGAAACGGCTGGAGCGACAAATTCGTGGTTGGTGTCATTCTAGAGCAACAAATTAGCAACAAATTCTCGTACCAATCTGAATTTCGTCAGACAATTAGATCAAAAGTTACAAGGGTGGCTGTGCTGGCGTAATATTACGCTAGCACAGCCACGTTTTCTCGGAGACGGCTGGAGCGACAAATTCGTGGTTGGTGTCATTCTAGAGCAACAAATTAGCAACAAATTCTCGTACCAATCTGAATTTCGTGAGACAATTAGATCAAAAGTTACGGGGGTGGCTGTGCTGGCGTAATATTACGCTAGCACAGCCACGTTTTCTCGGAAACGGCTGGAGCGACAAATTCGTGATTGGTGTCATTCTAGAGCAATAAATCAGCAACAAATTCTCGTACCAATCTGAATTTCGTGAGACAATTAGATCAAAAGTTACGGGGGTGGCTGTGCTGGCGTAATATTACGCTAGCACAGCCACGTTTTCTCGGAAACGGCTGGAGCGACAAATTCGTGATTGGTGTCATTCTAGAGCAACAAATTAGCAACAAATTCTCGTACCAATCTGAATTTCGTGAGACAATTAGATCAAAAGTTACGGGGGTGGCTGTGCTGGCGTAATATTACGCTAGCACAGCCACGTTTTCTCGGAAACGGCTGGAGCGACAAATTCGTGATTGGTGTCATTCTAGAGCAACAAATCAGCAACAAATTCTCGTACCAATCTGAATTTCGTGAGACAATTAGATCAAAAGTTACGGGGGTGGCTGTGCTGGCGTAATATTACGCTAGCACAGCCACGTTTTCTCGGAAACGGCTGGAGCGACAAATTCGTGATTGGTGTCATTCTAGAGCAACAAATTAGCAACAAATTCTCGTACCAATCTGAATTTCGTGAGACAATTAGATCAAAAGTTACGGGGGTGGCTGTGCTGGCGTAATATTACGCTAGCACAGCCACGTTTTCTCGGAAACGGCTGGAGCGACAAATTCGTGATTGGTGTCATTCTAGAGCAACAAATTAGCAACAAATTCTCGTACCAATCTGAATTTCGTGAGACAATTAGATCAAAAGTTACGGGGGTGGCTGTGCTGGCGTAATATTACGCTAGCACAGCCACGTTTTCTCGGAAACGGCTGGAGCGACAAATTCGTGATTGGTGTCATTCTAGAGCAACAAATTAGCAACAAATTCTCGTACCAATCTGAATTTCGTGAGACAATTAGATCAAAAGTTACGGGGGTGGCTGTGCTGGCGTAATATTACGCTAGCACAGCCACGTTTTCTCGGAAACGGCTGGAGCGACAAATTCGTGATTGGTGTCATTCTAGAGCAACAAATTAGCAACAAATTCTCGTACCAATCTGAATTTCGTGAGACAATTAGATCAAAAGTTACGGGGGTGGCTGTGCTGGCGTAATATTACGCTAGCACAGCCACGTTTTCTCGGAAACGGCTGGAGCGACAAATTCGTGATTGGTGTCATTCTAGAGCAACAAATTAGCAACAAATTCTCGTACCAATCTGAATTTCGTGAGACAATTAGATCAAAAGTTACGGGGGTGGCTGTGCTGGCGTAATATTACGCTAGCACAGCCACGTTTTCTCGGAAACGGCTGGAGCGACAAATTCGTGATTGGTGTCATTCTAGAGCAACAAATTAGCAACAAATTCTCGTACCAATCTGAATTTCGTGAGACAATTAGATCAAAAGTTACGGGGGTGGCTGTGCTGGCGTAATATTACGCTAGCACAGCCACGTTTTCTCGGAAACGGCTGGAGCGACAAATTTGAAAATAGTGTAACAAATTAGCAACAAATTAGCAACAAATTACTGAGTATGTTAGAAGTTGGGGTTGCAATGTTGCTGTTCCAGCGTAATAGAGCTGTCAAGACATACCTGTGTACCACCTTTGGTCAAAATCGGTCAAACGGTGTGGATTTGCATAAGGAACAAACATACTGACAGACAGCTGGTAGACGTTTTTGACCTAGCCTATGACACTCCCCGTATCACGAGCTACCTGTGTGCCAAGTTTGGTCACAATTGGAAGAAGGGTGTGGATTTGTATAAGGAACAAGCATACAGACAGACAGCTCGTATAAATGTTTGACTTAGCCCACGAGACTTCTTGTATCAAGACCTACCATTATTCGAAGTTTGGTCAAAATCGGTCAAACGGTGTGGATTTGTATAAGGAACAAATATACTGACAGACAGCTGGTAGACGTTTTTGACTTAGCCTAAGAGACTTCCTGTATCAAGACCTACCATTATTCCAAGTTTGGTCAAAATCGCTCAAACGGTGTGGATTTCTATCAGGAACAAACAAAAAATAGAAAAACAGACAGACACGTGATTTTTATATTTATAGATAATAGAATACAAATTATTTCCAGAAATTCATAATTGTGATATATTTTTTGAATTTGATTTGTTTCCTTTTGCCTTGCCCGATAGTAATGGTCATCTCGTTGGAATCTAAATCGGCTTAAATTTACAGTAAAATATACAGAAAGGGCTGTATTAAAATTCCCTGATCTTTGAAAAACTTTTTGTCCTTTGCCGTAAAATATAATCTTTCTTATTAATTTTTAAATTTCATTGCTTGCGATGTATGTTCCCATAATTCTGTCATGTGATGCGATTCAAAAATGCCATACTATGTATTATCCAGATCAAAACGTTTAATACTTTCGTTAACATGAAGCTCGAAGTGTTTAGGCATATAGTCTTTTACAATTATTTAACAGTTCTTTGTTAATTTTAGGCTCTAAAAATATTTACATTGTGTCTTTTTATCTGATTTGTTCCAAAAACTAAAATGTGTTCTCTATTCTGGCTCTCCCATTTTTATTTTACAATATTTTTACTTCAAGACACAAGAATAATGTTTAGTCTCTTGAGGGGTTTAATTCAAGGCTTTGCGGTAAACTGTTGTATCTTGAATGACCTATGTATCTTAACATACTTCTCCTTTGTTGTTCTTCGCCTTTGTTGTTTAACGTTTGTCTGTGAGATTCTAACTATAACGGAGGAAGTGAAGTCCTATAACAGGGGTCAAACTTTTCTTATTATGTTTCACTATACTGTAGTGTTTATTTTTTCACAAAAAAAAAGAAAAAATAAATCATTGGCTAAAAAAGGAAGAGAGTGAAATGAACGAATTCCATTGTAATATAAAACATCCAAGGAAGATATTTTTTGATTTTACATTAGTTGTCCACCTTTTGGCTTTAAAACAGTTTCTCTTTCTTTAAGTGGAAGGTGCAATTAAAAATCAATTTAATTTCCTTAGTCCATCGTTAAATTAAAGATTAAGATTTCCATTTATTATTATTTATTGATTTTAAGAGCTCGCGAACATAGCGACTTGCTCTTTTTTAATGTTGGCGGTAGAATCTAATCTCATAACTGTAAATTAAGAAATTCAAACATTCAGGGTTTTGTGGAAATTTAGATAGCTCTTGCTTGAAAGTTTAAAAAATTGGTATGCATCAAGTAATTCCTTTTTTTAAAGTTTCAGGACTGTGTCCATTACTACACTTCACGTTAAGTCATACATGTTTTAATAAATTCTGTTGTGCTAAATGAAATTGTAAATATTTGAGTCTTTAAGGTGAGTGAGTACTGTGTTTAAGTGTGGCCTGTCATCTGTCAAAAGTTCGACTTTTTGTCAAAGTCCCTTCGACTTTTTGTTAAATGGTTTGGTATGAATTATGAATAATATTAGGTTCCGTTATGTCAATTTACGTTTCTGCATGTGTTGCCCCATTTACCTAACAAAAATATCTTTTATCTGTTGAATGAACGCTAAATCAGTATTACTGGTTATATATTTTTTAAATATTCTTGAATAATTGGATATTTATTAGTTATTTAATGAGTTCTTCAATTGATAAATAATTCTGTAACAGTATTCGGTAATATAAGATCTGTTCTGATCGTCAGCGGCATAAAATGACTTCTTCCCTTCTGTTTGATATTTTACTTTATAAACATTCATGTCCAGTGTAGTACGAAGTTGCCATTTGTCAATTTTGTGTCTCTTAGATAGGTCCCGAAGATCCTTTAAGTCATGTTTGGTGCTTGTCGTCGAGTGCTAGCTTATTGTAAGATAAGAAATGTGTATAAACGTTGATCCAAACTAAAAACTAAGGCAGCCATGGCCATTCAAACTCGCAAGCTAAGACGCTATTAAAGATAATTTAACTAGCTACAACGTTTGTATTGAGGTGTTTTTTTCGTACAACGCTTCGTTTAAGTGATAAATCGGGATTGTCCAAGGAAACACGTTTTTGCGTTTTTCTCGAAAACTAAGCGAAAACGAGAAAATCGCCAAAGGACTTTTTGACTTAGCCTGTCGGTTTAAGACTGGGACACCTTGTACAACCATCTAAATCACATTAACTAGTATTTATTTCTCTATGTAAATTTAAATTAGGACCAACGAGGATAATTTCCATTGTTTCTTATAGTCAAATAGACTAAAACCATCTCCCATTAAGCCAATCCTAATTTCCCACGCATCAAGGTTCCTACAGTCATCTGCGACACAACAAATTCCGGGTAATAGCAACAGTAATTTTAAGACCCCTTTATTATGTCATTTTTTTTCATTTGTTCAAAGTATTTCACGCTCTTTAAATACCCAGTTAGCCTTCATCACTCACGCGACAATCATTGAAACATTTTTTTCCCCCAAAGTTTCCTTTACATCACATAAAAAGTCCCTACTCAAAGGAACGTCATCTTAGCTAGATTCCATATAATGCTTATCCTTCGTGTGATTTTGATTGCTTAGATTAGAATCTCTTCATAGTTTGCCCTCTATGGATCAAAACCAACTTAACTTCAAGAACCATTTTCTTCGGCTGAAGTGGACCATCCAATTTGAACCCTAAAAGTATTAATTCGAAATGTATTGAGCAATCGAATAATCTCTTTCTAGTTACTAGGATTTTGTAACTGTTTTCGACATATTTAACAAAATACACAAACATTTCAAACCACCAATACCATTCTGTACCCCAGAGGTAAAGGACACCATGTCACATATTTGTATTTGTTCAGGCGAGCCAATTTTCCATAACTTTGAACAATTAAAACTTGTTTCTTCGTTACCTATAGAAACAGTTTAAAGAGCATTGTTATCTTTGTTATTGGCATTTATAGGTAATTGGAAGTATTGATCATTGACAAACAAAACCAAGTCCTCCACATCTTTTACCTCTAATGAAAACGGACATGACTTTATTTTTCACTGACTTATCATTGTTATTTAAGAGAACAGGACATGGAACCCGATAGGATTATATGGATCGAAAAATCCATCATTAAGAACATGGTGTTAAGTTAATTTAATAAAGAAATGGACATAGTGTCCCTTAACTTCCGGGCTAAAGATATGTTCGAATTAAAAATGTAATTTCATTAATAACAGAACCATCAACCCTTAAAATATGATCAATTAAGCTCATGTGAGGACATTTCGTGTAAACAACCCCATAATAACGAAAAATTGCCTTCAAAATTTACTCTACTAGGTGTTCAGCGTACCTCAAAACACTAATTTATTTAAATTTGCCCCTACTTTACTTATCCCCGGTGCTCCCAGCGCCAGAAATTATTTCCTATATACACTCCCCGACAAAATTATAGGCCACCCTATATTATGATAGTTTTTGTCTATATTTAATGTTATATTTGAGCTAAAGCTAAAACATACTGTTCGAATGTCACTGACTTTTGGAAGAGCATATCTGTAATGAGTCCTCATCCTTCTTGCCTAAGGATTACCTGAAATGTAAATATTCAGGCGCGACAAAAGTATAGGCCACCCACTCAGTTCTTATCTAAATCTTGCTCTAGGAACAGGTTTAGTGATCATTACATTCATTAATTCAATCAGCGGATATAATTAAACCTATTTAAGTAATAACTAGAGGAAATGTGTTGCCTGAAAGCAAAAAACGCCCGATTAAAACATTGCACGATAAAAATTGAACAATATCGAAAATCCCTCAAACTTTAAATAGAAGTAAACATTTCATAAGAAATTTCCTTAGTCTGGGTAAAGATAATGGCCAAAAGAAAAGCATTGGTAGGCCCATGGTCCAAGAACAGCGAGCCATTTTACGTGGTGCTTCCAACTCTTCAGCCAAGACGAGAGAAATTTGTGAACGAGCTGGGGTCCAAACAAACATCAGGAATGTTTAACGGCTTTTGCATAAGGCACGTCATAAGAGAACCTTAAACTGAAGCCCAAGCCCCCCAGGCCCTCTTTGTCAAAACCACACCAAGCCAACAGAAAGAAGTTTACTTCGGAACACCACATGTGGAAAGATATAGAAGAAAGTTATCTTCAGCGATGAAAAGCAGTTTAATGTGGATGGCCATGATGGATATCTATATTATTTTCATGATTTGCGAAAGGAATAAATATGTTTAAGTATCCGTCAAATGGGAGGAGTAGGTATCATGGTTTGGGCTGTGATAGGATACTATGGAAAGACAGAATTATTATTTTGTTCATTACATTGAATGCAAAAAAGTGTATAGACATTGTCTGGAAGCAAATTGTTGAAAGAGGAGAAGAGTTGATCCCAACTCGTTCACAAATTTCTCTCGTCTTGGCTGAAGAGTTGGAAGCACCACGTAAAATGGCTCGCTGTTCTTGGACCGTGGGCCTGCCAATTTTTTTTATTTTGGCCATTACCTTTACCCAGACTAGGGAAATTTCTTATGAAATGCCTAGTTCTATTTAAAGTTTGTGGGATTTTCGATATTGTCCAATTTTTATCGTTGAATGTTTTAATCGCGCGTTTTTCACTTTCAGACAACACTTTTCTTCTATTTATTACTTAAATAAGTTTAATTAGACCCGCTGATTGAATTAATGAATGTAATGATCACTAAACCTGTTCCTAGAGCAAGATTTAGATGAGCCTAACTGAGTGGGCCTATACTTTTGTCGCGCCTAAATATTTACATTTCAGGTAATCCTTAGGGAAGAAGGATCAGGACTCATTACAGACATGCTCTTCCAAAAGAAAGTAACATTAGAACAGTATGTATTTTCTTTGGCTCAAATATAACATTAAATAATGACAAAAACTAACATAATGTAGGGTGGCCTATAATTTTGTCGGGGAGTGTACGTTCCTAGTAGAAACATTCATTAGATAAGCTTTCGGCCTCAAGTGGCCATAATCAGTAAGCAATGGCTAAACATACTATAAAAGCTGTAATTTTTCTTACCACTTGCAGTAATGGCCCCACCACCAGTTTCGTCTGGTTTAAACACAAACACACACTATTGCGTACAAGCTATCTGCATTCAAATGTGCTTTTTGACACTCTACATGTGCAGGATCTAAAAGGTTTTTCGCCATTGATAGGCCAAGTGACAAGTTATCACTTCCTCTTTAATTTCTTTCTTTTTTGTTTTCTTCTAACTCTTTAAGGCAGTTATTAATGGCTCATTTTTCTCTTTTAATATCGTGACTGATGTTGTAACGCTTCTTCTATTTATAAAACGCATTCTGCAGAATAAGTTATTATATCCCACAACAACTTTATCCCTTCCCAACCAAAGGATATAACACCCCACCACATTGGATGGAGATCCTTCGGAGGCCTATAGAGGGTGAGGATCTCAATCTCAATATTTGGAATGCGCAGTTCATATCTTGAGATATTCCTCACTGTGTATGAGACATCCTTGAGTCAAGAGTTGAACTGCACAGTCCATCGAAGTAGAATGATAAAACCAATAGATTAACTGTTCAGACCAATGAGGCTGGGACTATGCAGGCCGGGCCTGATGTGTGTTGACTTGATGATATTTGATTAACATTCAGTGGGTCTACTAAAACTGGACTTTGCATTCCCTGCCTTGAGATTAACTTATCGTATTTGTGATAGGTGAAAGGTTGAGACCAAACCCTTAGGTGAAACTGTGCAGTCTCTGCCTTGAGATTAACTTATCGTATTTGTGATAGGTGAAAGGTTGAGACCCAACCTTTAGGTGAAACTGTGCAGTCCCTGCCTTGAGATTTGAACTGAACTGCATTAGTGCTAATACACTAATTGTGGTGCAACTGCATTATTTATTTATTAAAAGTTTCGCACCTTTTGGCGATTTGCTTCAATAACAGCAACTGCATTTAACTGCAAGAGATTTTCGTGTGAATAGATAACGCATATGTTTTGCCTACGTGTACCCCGTATGGTGGCTCTACCTATCGGAGGAAAGTAGAGTCAGGACAAGGTCAGCTTCTCCACACGTTCTTTGTCTTGCTACAACCTCCACTTTTCATCGCATTTTTTTCAATTTCTCCTCGCACTCTGCCTTAACAATACGATAGTCTAAACATTAGTCACCACATTTATTCCTTTATTTGTATTTTTATTTTGTTAACTGTCACAATAAGGTGTTGATTGATTTTTTAGTTGGTGTTCTATTTAAAACATTATCAAAACTGCAGTACAATTTGGGAACTTGAGTCAACAGACAGCTCGACTAAGGATTGGCCATTCAAGGATTAGACACCAATGCTTAGAGGAGAAACTCTTATGTGTAATTTGTATTAATAACTAAGAAAATAAAACCTATACGCACAGCCAGCAAGTCGCAATGAGCTACTTATCCAACACAAACTGAACTCGCTGAAGGTAGCCGGTATTTAAGTGATATCATAACTTATTCACAAATAACAAGATTATTCAATCTCATATGAAGGTGTCGAAGGCAGTACAAAGAATCTACATTTCATTTCATTAGTAAATGCATTTGCAGTAAATAGGGTTTACTTATTTTTATCTTATTAATACTTATTTGTAACCGAATGAAAATATACGAAACTGTTCATGCCTGCGAATAAAAATATTTTGTTTCGAATATTTCCTTAACCCCAAATGTAACAAACATTTAAATATCTTAGTTTGGATAAATTTACCCCAACCTGGTAAGAACCCAAATCGAATAGTAGTTAGGAGAACTAATTTATATATATATATATATATATATATATATATATATATATATATATATATATATATATATATATGTATATATGATAGAGCAATGTTCTACTCTATAGAAATTATAATTATGCACCTGATTATCTTTATAAGAATTGCTAAGAAAACCTCCTGAACCCGATAGGTGAAGAGTTATTTTAAATATGTATAAGGAAAGCTATTTGTTTAGTAGATAGAATTATATCCCAATACATTCAAAAGTTCTCATTTACAAGCTAACTTCTTCAAAATTAGGAAAATAAGTACTTTTTGGTATGTAAAATAAAGACTGATTATATTCCCTTTGTGATCGTTTTATTTTAAATACTTTTTTGTTTTATTATAAATTTTCTTAACGTGGTGGAAAACCTCGGCAAGAACGTTTCTGCATCGGATTTCAATGATCTTTAATTTCAATTTTTTTTTTTTTAATTATGCTAGGTCATTAGCAACAAATGATATTTAATATATGTTTTTTTCCTAATATCCAAACTAACACAAAACCAAAGACAACTTCATTAATTTTCATCCTAAGAAAACAAATGTTGCATAATGGATAGCAAAAATAAAACTTCATATACATTTGTCCAATTTACTATGCCTATGAATCAAATAGTAAAAGACTTAATCTTCAGATTTTGTATTTTGGCAGATTATTAGAAGACTTATATTTAGCCAAATAAGAGTAAAATCCATATTTATCTATTAAATTAATTATTAAACAGTAAATGATTTGCTGAAACGACGGAAGATTTGGTTGTAGGAAGTTTTAAAGCCGACCCTGTCGACAACGGGCTTTATTCCGACCCCTTCACTGTCAGCTGTAGAACTCTCAGGCTACTCGGCTTCTCTCTCTCTCACTCTCTCTCTCTCTCTCTCTCTCTCTCTCTCTCTCTCTCTCTCTCTCTCTCTCTCACTCTCTCTCTCACTCTCTCTCTCTCTCTCTCTCTCTCTCTCTCTCTCTCTCTCTCTCTCTCTCTCTCTCTCTCTCTCTCTCTCTCTCGAGGTTAGCTCAGTGGTAGAGCACTCGACTAGTGAACTGGAAGACCCCGGTTCAAAACCCCAGCGTACACTAAAGATTTTTTCTTCTAGAGCCATTGTTCGAGGGTTGAATTTGGGGTCCCAGATCGCCTCTAGGCTCACCCAACCTTTAACTAATGAATGAATTAATTAATGGGTACCTGCAAAGGGAAAAATCAGGCGGCCGGAGCATAGTACTGACCACTCTATCTCACTAGCGTGCCGTATGGTCGAGAATCAGATGCCTCTACAGCATCTGCCCCTCTGAGCCCTTGTGGCCTGTTACGGGACTGATTTTTTTATTTATTTATTTGTTTATTTGAGGAGCTTCGTAACGCAGACGACTGTCTCCTTGAAATGTTTTACAAACAAACTTTACTTCAAAACATAATAATAAACATAGATATTAAAAACAAAACAAAAGAAGAAAAAGACTAATACAATAAAACTAATTTTAGAACTCAGAAATAAAGGAAATAAGGGGGGGGGACAAATAATCAGGAACATTTTTGTAAAGAACAGCTGTTTTAAATTAAACTAATGCCTACTATAACGAAAAATGCATACGAAAAATTAGGTTCATATAGTCTATTTACTTTTTCCTGGCCGTATTCTTCTTCGTACTTTTTGTTTTTCGAGGTCGCCTCTGCTGCTGATACTTAATATTTTCTTTACTTCCAGAGCTTTCCATACTTTCTGCATCTTCATCTTCATTCGGACTGCTCTCCACTTGTCGGGTGGTGCTACTACCAGACTCCTTTCGAGGGCTCCTAGCTTCTTGACGATCTCTCTTAGGAGACATCATTCTCAGGAAGTTTTCCATCAATTCCAGACGCTCAGTGCTTTCCTGGGTTAACATTTCCAATGTTGACTTCAAATCAGCATTATCATAATTACCTTCCATTACATGCTTTGGTTCTCTTATAATCTTTTCTTCTATATCAAGATATTCCCTTGAGTTAGGGACACCAGAGAACTCACCTCCTAAAATTGATGGATTATATTCTTTGTTCTCTTTTAATCGTGGTATTTTAGGATGTTTTAAACGACCATCAACATTCATAGAATGGGTTGTAGTTTCATGAGATTCTTCAATCACATCTGAGGCTGTTGTAGTAGGAGGTTCTGCATTTATAGGTAGTTAATTGTTAGTAATAACTACATTATTAACATGAAGACTAGCTTTTAGTCAAACCAGGGGCGTTACTATGGCCATACCTAACCTCTGTAAGGCATCTTCAATGGCTTCGTTAGGTATTACTGGAAACACATTCGATACTATTACTCGAATAGCTGGCTCTAGGAGATGTTTTATTACAATATTATGGCCAGCAATATTTATAATAGGATATTGGTTAATTAATCGATCAACTTCATCCTTACTGTTGAAGTGTATACAGAATCTACCTCTAGAAATATAGGAAGCAAATGTTATAGATTTGGAATCGACAAAATCAATCAAACCCAGCACATAATCTTCCTGTTTTATTCCATTCACAGTCTTTAAAACTATAGCATTTTCGCTGGGACACAATGATCCGCCCGTGTAGGTTGTTTTATTAGTAAAATCAGATTGCTTTGAAGCATCTTTTGTTGGTGGAATTTAAACATATGAGGTTAGGTTGAACTGTGATTCCATTATATTAAAAATTTAACTTTTTTCGGGCCAGTAAGAGACAATAAATTGATTTCTTGCTTACCAATGATAAGTTTATGCTCACTTAAACACAAATTTGGGCCAATAAGTCTTTGTCTTCTCAATTAATTCCTAGAAAAACTGAAGGCAACTTTTTCCAACGTTCTTGTTAACACACGCGCACAGCTGTTCCTTGTTTATATATATATATATATATATATATATATATAAGGTATTTTACTACATTACATATGCATAAAGTGGCGGCTACCACTTCAACCAATAATAATAATCTAGGCATACGTATGGCTCTTCCATACCCTATCATAGGACTTTTCTAGATCTAAAGATACATCAAGAATTGATTTCCTGTTCCAAAAAGCATCTAAGATGTTTTACTCTAGCGATGTGGTGGGTTGTCAAATGCTGTGGCCGGAAACCACATTCACAAGCTCAATGTAATTTATTACGTTGCAGAAACCAAATAATTCTTAAGCAGACAATCTATTCTAAAATTTTGCTGTATTAATTTGTCATACTGATGGGTCTGAAGCTTGAAGGTAGTTTTATGTCTTTCTCTTTCTCAATACAGAATCTACCGTTCTGGTAGATTTCATTGAATATATTTAGGAGAATGACAATGTCTATGTTGAGAAGATATTTGTACATTGGAGTAAGTCGGTAGGGTCCTGGTGATGTGAGGGTAACCGTCGACAGTGCTTGTTTTATTTTCTTTAGAGTAAAGTACTAATTTAAGAGATGGTCATGTTCGTTAGTAATGGAAAGGGTCGAGGATCCTTTTATAAATCGAATAGTGACTGGCACTAAAAAATGGATTCTGTACGAAAACACTAGCCGGAAAATGATGAGGATCGCCTTGAACAGCACCGCTAGAAACGCCAGAGACCGATTTCCCACGAGATCAAATTATCAATTGTTACTCCTACTGCTCCCCAATTAGATCGACTGAATGCAGCCATTGAAGAAAAACGGCCAGAGTTGACAAATAGGAAGCTTGTAATATTCCATGATGACAAAGCTCGGACTCTTGTCCCTTTTAGGACTCGGCTGCACTGATTGAGTTTCGGATAGACGTATTTACCTCACCCAACCTACACACCCGACCATCTTTTCTGATCCACCCAAACATGTCTACAGGAGAAATCCTGCATTTCAGAAGAAGGCATAAAAAGGGTCCATACATTGTTCTTAGGACGTAAAGAAGTGAGTTTTGTAAATAGGGATTATGTTCCGAGCGAGCTGTTGGCATAGGCTAACCTCTAAAGGCGGTGATTATATTTAATTCATAAAAATAAATGTTTACGTTTAACGAATAATTATTTTTCCTAAATGTCTGTACGTACTTTTCGGACAACCATGGAACTTTTGGAAGTTGCAAAATAAAAAGGCATAAAAGAACCAAAAAGAATGCCATGAAAAACTACGAAAAAGCGGATATTTTGGAGGACAGTGAATAATAAGTGGTCTATGGATACTAAAGAATTACAAGAACCTACGGGTTCTCAAATGAATTTGGGCTAATAAACGAATGATTGGAAAACCTAGCTACAGTTTAAGTTAGTATGAGACAAGCTACTAAAATCAGTCGAGATTGCGAGTGGCAGCTAAACGGGGGGGGGGGCTTGGTAAATGAAAATTCTCAATATTTTTTTATTAATTTAGAAAAATAAATTAATTAGGCAAATTAATAGTAATAAGTTCTAATTTATGTATGTTCCTAGTTTATCAACTACTTCCTTAATGATTTCCAGGTGCCTGTTTATAAAAATTTGATTCTACACCGCCAGGCACGGCGGTAAGCCCATGCTACATTAGCCCCCTCCCCAGAAATGTTTGTCTAGAGCCGCCTTTGAGGGTAACACATTCGAACATTAAGAACAGATAATACTCAGTAGAAGTACTTATGGGAGTAACTGACGGGGAAGTTTCAGCATTCACTGTGAGTTTTGAAGTCCTCTCTCCCTTTATTAACGCGCCTGTGAGAGATTTATTAGAAATAACATTTCCTACTGATTATTGTTTTGGAATCTCAAAGTAGGGCTGTAATAACCCTCGGAATGTTTTCTAGATGTAAAAAAAGTCCAATTTCTTGCACCTAAGTCAAAACAAAGTAGACTACAGAGAAAAAACTGCACGCCCCCAACTAGTTGATAAATTCTTGAATATTTCTCACCCCCCTCCATACGCTCTCAGAATAAATGAAACCATAATGTCGACAGGAGAGTCATATTTCTTATTCCTTTAACTATGTCTGAGTATGATAAATAAGCTTTAGGAAGGATTATGCTGCCATGTCACTCTTTATGCTATGTTATATCTCAGAGCATTGGGGTCGGCAGTAGCTCACGTTTTCTCCTTCACACTCAGACCTATAGACCCCATTTCCTCTCTAATGGCATCAGTTCGTCTCGCCTTCAACGTCACTCTCTCTCTTTCTCAAATTAATAGTTTTCTTATTCTTTTTCTACACTCAAGAAATAATATTATTTATGGATACCTGGGTCTGAAAACATTGTACTAAGTGGTTTAGTCGACAAACACACAAAAGAAACAACTGAAAAAACAGGATTTGGACATTAAAAAAGTAACTTTAGGTCACCTTTAACATAAATGATCTTTAATATTTATGTACCTGGGATTCAGCCTGCATTTATGGGATAGGCATATCTTTTAAAAAAACTGTACTCAATAATTCTTTATATCTTCAAATAGAATACATAATAGAGAATACGAGAAGAAGTAATGCTTTCCAGACATTCAATTGGACACTGCTTATTGACTCATGGATATCTAATGCAAAAGACAGACAGACTAAGATGCACAACTTGCAACGAGGATCTTACAGTGAGAGACATACTGATAGACTGTAGAGTTATAGATTGAGTTTTAATTAAGGATAAGTGTATAGAATGAAATTTTGAATCGGCATTAATCCAGAAGAAAAATGAAAATCGTATTTATATTATTTTAATTTAAATTATTTATTTTTTATATATATTTATTTTCCATTATTTTAATTTTGTTATATTTTATATCTGTTTATTTATTTTTTTCGGACTGGGACTGGCATTGTAAGTCATAAAGCTGTTATAAGAGACCAAGTTGCGGGACTCTAAGAAACAAGTAAATAAATTATCTTTAAAACCATCACTAAAAAAATATATTCAATAAAGAAACAAGTAAATAAATTATCTTTAAAACCATCACTAAAAAAATATATTCAATAATTAATTAAAGGATCTATGGAAGCATGATTGAGAAAGTTTTATTTTTCTAATTAGGGTGTTTCATAATTATCCTTTGTTCCTGATAAATTTATATTAATGACCAATAATTCTCCCTTTCTTATCTCAACACATAAACATAAATTAGCAAAATTTATAGTTGTTTTTAGCCTATTTCCTCCCTCCCTAATCGGACGCCGCTTATCATGTCACCCGATGACGCATCCCGGTAGTGCTGAGGCCGACATTCCTTAACCTTGACAGTACAATACTTTGTTTAATTGTAGAAATAAACGTAATATTCCATTAAAAATGGATCGATTTTGATCAAATGTTTTAAAAAAAAAAAACATTTTTAAAAGGAAAACACAAGTTAGTCGAAGAGCAAAATCTGCCCATCATATCACTGGCTGTTTAACTTTTACATTAATAGGCTACCAAGAATATTTTTGATAGGTATTTTGACTTGGGGAATCGTATGTGGCCACCGAAAAGTAACTATATAACCTATGCGAAATCGTAGTAAGTGATAGGTAGTTATTCGAAAGCTAATATATTTCCCAGAAAAAAGAATTCGATAGCACTGACATAACTGTGCATCAATTTGTGGCAAAGTGGTGCGTTCTAAGCTTTCCAAATCAAACCAGGCATTAGTATTATGTGGAAACGCGCTATGGTGATGGAAGTCGAACTCTTTATACTCATATAGTGAATTAGAATTCATAAATAGAGAACACTTGAATAATATTTTAATTTTTAACGTTTTATATCGACATTTTTTGGAAACATTAAACGCCTCCTGGTCCTTAGGTCTTTGTTTTAAGAGATTTTGGAGACACTTGCTAGTAGTTTTTGTCTAGTGATAATAAGAAACACTGGCTATAGCTTTCATAGAACCACAAGAGACATTGGGACAACAGTGCCAAGGGCTTCAACACAAAGACTGGGATTCAGTTCTATCGACAACCCATGTCTTATGAAGAAAGGAACAATCGTCACTTTACAGCCAATGGCAGAAACACTTCATGTTGAAAGGCCCCATGTCTCATTTGTTGTTTGGGTTGGAGATTACACCTTTTACTGATAACTGTCATTTAACCGACAGCAAATATGAAATTAAAGAAGGGACCAGAATGTAATCCATCGGTGACTCTGATAAAAGGGAAAGGGAAGGAAATCCTTAATATTTTATTTCCTATAAAAACCCTTATTGTGAGCAATATCAGGCTGGAACTTCTTATTCATATGTGATCTAAACTTTATTTTATTTATTTTATATCAGTTTTTTTCACATTTAGGTGATAAAACTATCCCTTTTTCCGGTATCGTTTAGGAATCAATTCGTTTTGATTATGTTTTAAAAATCGTTGTTTGCCAATTATTGAGTTAGAGTCGATTATTCTCTTTGTTCTGTTCCATTAACCCAACAAAAAGAGAGTATCTTATTGTTGGTTCAATTAACGAAATATCAATTACAATAAATGGCTATGGTTGTCTTTTTTAAATATTCTTGTGTGTGTATTAGATATGTAATAAGTTTATATCAATGTACTGGCTTCCATCAGAAAGTAAGTCGGTCAAATTGTAAGGAAATTTAAAATTTGTCCTGAGTCTATACTCTGTCAGTATGTGCTTTATTGATAAGTCTGTATTGCAGTACGTTACTTTATTTTATAGATGCATACTAAAAAAAAATAGTTATTCTATGCAAACATTATAGTCTTCTGTTATTTAGCGTATTACAAATTTCTTATTACAAATTTCTTCAAGCTATGAAGGTAGTACATTGGACTAAAATACTTTTTGAACAATTTCTTCAAATCTACATTGAGCCTATGAACTTGATACCGAAAATGTAGTTGTTGATCATTCCCGCTAGATGCCAAAACGGGAGATTTTTGGGTTTATTTAAAAGTAATGAACTAGTGAAACGATTATTTATCTATCTACATCTGTGGTAAACATCAATCACCTATTTACAAATTCGATTAAAAATAATAAATATAATTCAAGAAGAGTTTAAATTAGAACGGTAGTATAAAAGTAAAATGTAGGATATTGAGACCATTATCGGATTAGAGCCGGCCGGCTGGACGGGGAGATTCCCCGTAAGAAATTAATGGGGGTATAAATTTATTCTCATTTCCCTGGAGCGGGATTAAAGGTGTTAATTCTCGGCTGTATTAGCCAGGGGATTAGAACATCCCTGACACGATAAGCCCTTCCGAGCGGAGCTTCAAATGGAAAAACTTCTGCTTTTTATTACTTAGTTAAGTTTGCAGAAGGGTTTTACTTCCGCCGGCCCTGTCTAGGTGCGGATTTAATGAAATTCTTATCAATGTTTATTCTATTCACTTTTGCATGATATGTAAAAGTGAAAACCCACATGAAAATATGTAGCATATATTTTCATGTGGTTTTATTGATTCGTCAAGTCCAGTAGAACGAAGTAACTTTCAATGAAAAACTATCGTTTTATCTTTTATATTGAAGAGAATCGTTGACCCTTGGGATTGCGAAGGTAGATGTAGCCAGAAAAATAGATTTCGACATAAGAATATCCCCTCCCCGCTCTTTTTTTTCAAACTCGCCGCGATCTACCAAATTCAGTAAGGTTGCACATCCTTGACGGATCTTCCTTTTCTTATCGGTAAGCCGATTTTCATCCTATACTTATTCATTTTATATCTATCCCTATGTTACCCATATTTTAAGTTTTAAATCAGTATCAATCTACCATTAATTTAAGCTCTAGCTATACCACACATTTACCATTATGTATCATTCATCCTAGTCTTTGTATAATGTTTTTCCTTTCATTTCAAGATCAATTTCGCGTGCGCGAACGTTTGGGTGGGAATTTCCCCTGCACTCTCCCTTCTGTTCCGCCATTTGCAAAGTCTTTTAATGATCAAGCACTTAAAGTGAATCACTATAAAAACTGATTATGCCTCGTTTAAGACTAGGGAACGCTTTGAGAGGTTAGATAAGGGAGATAGTGTTTAATATTTATCAATACTTAGCCAAAGCTAAGGCTGGAAACGTTTTAAATTTCAAAGTGATAAGATTACTACTGAAAGAATTTTTACCGCCAATTTTCTCCCGGGAATATAGGCCAAACCCTTTTCACTCCATCTAACCATCTATTTGAACAGTCATAGTTTAAATTCTTTTCAGCCTTTGCTTTAGCTAAGTATTGATAAATATTAAACGATATCCCTAGTCCTAAACGAGACATAATTTTTTTTTATTGAGTTTAAAATAGCTTGTTGTTCAATGAAATCATAATGCAAATGGCGTACCCGTCGGGAATAACTCCCGCAGAATTTCGCACATGCGAGATTTGAACAATTCCATCTAACTGAACAGGCTATAGTAATACATTTAATTAAAAAAAAAAAACAAAAAAAAACTATTAAAGTTGACATATAAGTCCAATTAAAATGATTAATGTCGACGAAATATACAGAACCGTACAATTTCTATTTAATTTGAATGATATGTATATAATATATTTACAAAGTCTGGATCGCGGTAGCTGCGTCACTTTTGCGCGTTTCCGTCTCCCTAGTGCCTTTTAGAAAGCTTGGAGTAGTACAGTTAATATTTTGTTTTATAAATATAAATATATAGATGTAAAATATAAAGCAGAAATTGTATAGGATTTCGTGTTTTTTTGGCCCATAAACTATGTACATCATAGGTATATAAGGTTATTTTAGGGTTAGGACAAATAAGAACCTTAAAAACCTCTCTCAATTAAACATGACCATGACTAAGAAATATTATTGTTTATACCTAAAATAAAATCCTACAGAATTAATCTAAAAATCTAGGCCTCAACCAGCCAGGGTTAAAATGTACGGACTTCTCTAACAATGAAAGCATTCATAAGCGTCCTGAAGTGGTATAATGAAGTATTCAATTTTATTCTGTCAAGATTCGATTAGAGTAAAACTGAACGACAGTTAACTCCCTATCGGAATCCCTTTAACGAAGTGACGTAGACAAATGAGGCTGAAGGACTAGACAATTCTATCAGCTGTCCTTTATTCAATCCTCTCTGTTCATCGTTCGTGAACGCCGTGTTCGTGTCTATCAGATGTTGTCTTTATAATAGAAATCTCCAGAGAGAGAGAAAAAAAAATCAATGAATCTTTGTGGTCTTTGAAACAGGGATCGGCCCCAATAGCTATACCTCAAGACTTTTTTTTTTTTGTAAAGGCTACTGTTTTTTATAACGTCTGGGAATCGAGGGCTCTTGTTGCCTAGACCTCGGCTATTGGATATCCATTTTATTCAAATCTTTCAACCAAAATTATGAATATCTAAATATCTTATTGACTCTCATTTAATGAGCTCCATAAGCGCCACATTATGTGCTTTAATAACTTCATATATACGGAGTAGCGATAGTAATCAAACTAAAGATATTAAACAAAAATATGTATGTATATATATATATATATATATATATATATATATATATATATATATATATATATATATATATATATATTATATATTTATAATAAAATTCTAGTGGATCGCTGTCTGTACATAGAAGATATATTGGAAAAAATACTATTTGGGCCTTTATCAACGCAATAGTCCCAAAACAATGATTTCTAGAATTTTTGTCTGTCTATCTGTTTGTCTGTGCGCGCTAATCTCAGAAACGGCTTATCTGATTTAGTTGCGGTTTTCACTAATATATTGTGGTAAGTTTCACTTAATATTTAGTGTTTGTTTCATGTCAATCGGTCCATAAATAAAAAAGGTCATGACAATGTAAAGAAACACGTCAAACATTTCATGAACTATCGTTTACACGATATACACCAGAATTTGTTTGTTTTTTGTTACGAAACTTAGTATTTAGTATTTGCCTAGCAAACGATTGAACGAGTTCGTTAACCAGCAAAATTAGTTCATCTGGAAGGGGGGTTTACTCTGGCATCAGTGAAGGGTGTTAAAGAAGAGCCAATCTTTCTATTTTCAATGAAGGAAGACAGTTTGAGCATGATTTGTAGGTTGACCAACCACTCGAAGTAGTATGTAGGCAATCTTAAATTTTTTTATTATTATTTATTTATTTATTTTATGATGAGCTTCGTAATGATAGCGATGAGCTCATGATAAAGTTAGTGACACCTTCCTTGTCAGGTCAAGAAAAAGAAGAACAAAAACAAAACAAAACAGTACCACAACATTAGGAATTAAATAAACAAACTATTTTAGTGATTTCCTGTTGTGCAAGTATGCATATAAATCATATACATATACATATGTATATAATTCATTTTATTATTAAAAATAGCTAACAAAATGTATTCTGATTTTTGTTCTTTTTTTAATTTTTAACCTTAATTTCAGCTCTAAAATCTATTAAAATAATGTATCGGAAGGCATAGCTTCTGATTTGCTTTTCTCTGGGCTTAAGACACCCTGTTTTTTTTTTTTTTTTTTTTTTTTTTTTTTTTTTTTTTATACATATATTCAGCCGGGCCATCTAAAAAAGATACCCTCTATATAAAAATTTGAACGGGGGAGGTCATTTTAGGTGTCTAATAGGTGGGATTAATGAAGAAAATCTTCAATAATGTATATTACAACTCCTTTTGGAGCCGCTTCAAGTTCACTGATTTCCAGATACCAAAGCTACCCTCTGCGGCGAGAAAAACGGTCGCCTTCGACATGATATTAAAATATATACGTATATTTCTATAATGATCTTTCCACTCGACTAGGACTATGATTAACACCTTGCCGCTCGTGTGGGCTCCCAGCCTTTTTCATTCTCACAGATCCGTTCATCCTCTGACTATTTAATGACTAATTTGTTCGGTTGTTAGGTTCAGTTTATGTTTTTTTTTTTTTTTTTTTTTTTTTTTTTTTTTTTTTTTTTTTTCCTACAGTACATTTCTCCTAACTATTATATGACGAGTTTATAATAAACTACAAGCAGCTTTTCCCATCACATCGATCAAGTACAATTAGAAACGTTTCCGTCACGTGAGAATTACTCCACGCACAGCCGTCACGCATAAACGCACGTCTCGTAGGCAAGACTTCTGAAATATGGTCAACTGGGCTGCACCTGACGTACATTCAAGAAGTATACTTCTCCCCTGGGATACTAAAAGAAACGCTTGCCAGCACATTAATTTTCATAGAAAGGGGGTTGCTCAAGGAGCTACGTTGAGACCTGGTTATTAATTCTTATGAGGATTATTTCACAATACACCTTCCGATATATGATTGTTGAATTGTTCATCGTTGGGGCTCTTTGGTCTTCCTGTAAGTCCTTCAGATATGATGAATATTCAATTGTGTAATCAAATATAATTATCAATGACAAGAGAGTTGCACAATGTACTTTTATATTTCACTGGTGTTATGCCACCTTTTGATTGTAGTTATTATTATCCTTGACATTGGGTCGGGCTATTACGTGAGGGCCTAATTAAACGTTATCTAAATCGTAGCTTGACGGTAAAGAACGCAAAAATTAATATTTTAAACAAATGAAAAGGATAAACCAATCTACCTGCTCCCTAGATAGAACCCACGACGAGTTCTGAAAAATTCACTTAATCACTCAAATTGTCATTTTTTATTACTCGATGTCATATAAACAATTCTAGCTTTTTAAACTTTATATATATATATATATATATATGTATACTCATAAAAATTTGAAAGACCCTCTTTTTCATCGCCTATCGCCGGTTATCAATCATTGACCTTTCTCCAGAGCATTTCCAGTTCACTGCATGAAATATTTTTTTTTTTTTTGGTCCCCATACAGCCATTATTCAGTTCCTTCTTTCTTCATCGGAAGCCCCGTGTATTTTGAAAAAAATCTATTCCTTTCTAGGAGCTTATCTCAAACGTCTGGAGATGTTATTATGTCTATTTGTGGATAACGAGTAACTTTACATGTTCCACACTCATGGCCAACATAACAATCACTATTGGCAAATAAATGTCCTTCCAGAAGAGCAATTGCATGTTCATAAGTAAACATTCTTGAAAGTGTTTCCTAAAATCCATTTATTCATCTGAACAAAAACATTGACTTATAATTTAATAGCTAATTCGCCTTAATCGACTAAGCTATTTATGACCAATTAGCTATTAAATTATAAGTCAACGTTTTTGTTCAAATGAATTGAGGGAATTTTAGGAAAAACATTTAGGAATGTTTACTTATTCAATTGCAATGGCTCTTCTGCAAGGACATTTATTTGCCTAAAGTGATTTTTATGCTGACCATAAGATGTCTCATTATTACTAGTTTTATTAATACATACCTACAACATATTTTGAAAACGTTTATTTTAAATTTTTTACCAGACAGATAAGAGGATTTTTTTTTTTTTTTGCCAGACAGTTTCCTTAGTAATCGAAGAGATAAACTTGTTTTTACTCGCTAATTCATTGACCATTCATGACATAATCACAATTATTTAATGATAGAAGCGGCACAATTTGAAATTTGACAACTATTACTTACAGAAAATATTAGGCCCCTCCCCTTATATTACATTACACATCGATGTATGCACGTACACTTTTTAAATTATAATTGTGTCCTACAAATATTCCATTGATGTCTTGTACGATATCTCCTGTAACTCAGGAGAACTACTGTTATCAACAGGTTCCCAAAAATACTATTACAGAAAGTTGTAAGTTTGAATCACTACAGCAAGGAATTAATCTACTAGAAGTGGAGAATCTAAAAATAAATAAATAACGTTGATATCCTATAATACTAAATTGTAATTGTTTTTGAAGAGGACTTGTGATATGATTGGCCGGAGAGGGGGCTCCGACCTTGTTAGGGCAGTGCCCCCTCTCCTACCAAGGCCGCTTTGTATCTCACCTATCTATACCCGCTTCTATAATACTTAGATTCGCGACATTTACATTGTTAGGTTATCCGTAATCTCTTAGCAAGGGGTCATTTATTACATCTAATGTTTGTAGAATCTATGCCTTTTAGGGTGTTTGCTCCCTTCCCATAAGAATTAATAACGCTTATATGACGGAATGCACAGTTCTGACATGCGATGTCGACGTTTCAAGATCCACAAGTTTTACGAAAAATCCGGTCGTTCTAAATTATATAAATAAGTGTATACATTTGTTAGTTCAGTGTCCAATTGTGATGAAATTGGGCACAAAAATATGAATTGTATATATATACAAAAAATTTGTATTATATATAAGGTTCATAAGTAAGATACAGCAGAAGAAAAAATGAAATAGGTTCTCCCCGTGGTCCAGGCTTTACGGCTTGCATTCCCAAGCTGGAGATCCGTGTTCGAGTCCCGCGTGCAGCAGATTGAATTTTTTTCCCCATTTCAGGGCCCTTTGAAAAGATTCTCTGCTGCACCTTGGATGTTTCGGAAGGGTGGCAACCTATAGATAGGCCGATGCTAAGATGTCGGGCGTCCTGGAAGAAATAAAATGAAAGAAAACTGGCTAAGGGTGTCAGAATTTAGGACGGTGCCTAAAGGTTCGGAATACTCGCTCCTGGGCGATACTGTTCCGTGGAGAAAACATTTCCTCACCAAAGCTGAGCGATCTGATGGACCGCTCGGGCGCCGAAGTGATGACTGGGTTGGCTCCTGGCGGTCCTATTCCTACAAGTATGACGGTTATATTTAGAATGTAGAACGGACTTGAGTTTCATTCAATTCATTCCCATTAATTTGTTCACTAAAACTCTGGTTATGAAATAAATAATCATTGGGATACATCACCCTGAAGGTTAATAAATTCCTCCTTGCAACAATTCTGCCGCTGTTCGTTATGTAAGACCAGGATTAAGGAAACTTCTGTGCAATTAACCAGCAGCAGACCAATATTTCTTGCGGCCGTCATCAATGAACTTTAAACAATGGGTCTGTTAGAATCCTGCTCGTTCATGTTTGGAGCACTCACAGATCCATCCAAGTTGATGCCTGAATAATTGTAAAGGATGATATTACAGCTAAGATGCCGAACTGCGCGGTAGGCGGCATTGTGAGTGCCTTGCTGAGAGTTATCAGAGCATAACGAGGAGCTGAATAGAGATTATCTCCTTGCTGATATCTAATCTTCCTTCTCAGCCACTCATCTGGAACACTGTCTCCTCCGCTCTAGGCCTCCTTAGCCATATAGAATATCATATTTTAAACGCTTCAATGTAACTTGTTGTTTATATACTTCATAAACAATAAACTATCATAATTCTTTCTAAATAAAAAAATATTAGTAGTATTAGTTTTCTTTAAAAATATTGATAAGGGATATAATTTGTGCACATTACGAAGGAATGTAAATTTACAATACCGAAAATGATCCCCTTAAAACTTATTAATAGTAAATGTAAGTGATCAAGATAAACCGTGGGCCCCGCACGTCCAGCGTAATTTTATGAGAATGGTTGAACAAGAGAGGGCGTTCAATGCGTTATGCTGTTCCCATGGAATGGATGGAGCCTACAAATCACACTGACCACACTGCTCTACACTGGAATTGTATTTCTCTTGAAAACAGTTTCCCTCAGTTTTCGGTGTGAGAAATTCGAATTTCCACATGGAAATAAACAGTTAGCTCTCGTTACAACTACTTGTTCCATTATAAGAGGATAGTTTCGTTTACAGATTTGGTTAATGGTTTCTTGGGTAACAAAAAAGAAGATGGCTATGCTGATTGCCTCTTGTTACTGATAAGTACGGAGATCGCACGTCATTGAAGATACATTTTCTTCTCTCACATTTGGACTTTTCCGCTTCAAGTTTTGGATCTATGTGCGGCGAACATGGTCTATGGTATACTTGAATGCTTGCAAGCTACTGTCGGAACGCAGTGCGGGATGTGCCGGGACAACAGTAGAATAGTCAAGCACACAATAAACGTTATAATTAAATTTTACCACGCTACTATTTCTTGCTAAGAAGAGTAGTAATTCAATGATGTGTGAGCTTTGATGAAATATAAAACATTTGCATTGCACAAATCCCGTTAACTTATTTCTTTGGGAATTGACTCTGAATGGGCGTATCTACAAAATGTTAGTTAATATGTTGATTATGTTAGAAGATTTGAATTTCTCACTCCAAAATTTGTCAAGAGTCAACTGTCATCAAAGATATTTGACAGAATGTTTTTTATTTTTTTGTTGGGCAATGATATTAATATACACTTACCGGTCATAATTTTCGTTAGTTAGAGCCAAAGTAGTAAAAGGTTGTAAGAGATGTTTTTGCATTGACCATGGGTGGTTCACTACTTTGTGCCGAAGTTCCTACTTGAGGTCGTGAATCCACCTACACTAGTTATTTATCAAATGTGATTCATCGGTGTGATTTAGCGCTGAAATGATGTCCTTATGGGTGTGGAAATTACAATAGCCTTTCTAGGAGTAATGAAGGCTATGAATCGCTTCACCAATTTCTCTGGCGTTTTAAAAAAGGCTTTGTTATTGATCTATCTCTGGTAAACAGCCAGCGGACTGGCAAATTACGTAATTGGCCTGCGCGAATAAATCGGACCGGGAGCCAGACAGGCTGGTGCGTACTTCGATCGCTATCCTTACCTTTCCTCTTCTCGGCTCGTCTATATTGATCTGAAGACGAGCCTCTTTTATAGCCGAGAATTCTTTCGCCTTGCCAATTGGTTAAAGAAATCAGAGCTTTTCATATAGAATTTTTATCTTTGAATTGACTTAGAAGGAAGGGGTTTTTTTTATAAACATTTTTAAAAAGTCGCCGACACTCGCCATTGCTGGAAAGTTCCTACTCTATTACTCGGAGACAAGTTTACTGTGGGCCCAATTTATTAACTTGCTCATAGTGGTTGTAATGTTTGTTATATTGTAACGAAACTCGGCATATGTCTTGGATATTTTAAGCGAAAGATGGGTTTTAAAATAAACTTAATCGGTTCATTAGAAGTTGGGGTTTACTATTGTGATAGCTAGCAGGACGCCAGAACTAACCTGGCCACTGTAACCTCCTCCTGTTATCAACCATACAGGCCCAGCGTCAGAGTTAAAAGTGTGTTTTTTTTTAAATAAAAAAATAGAAATGGTAATAATTGTATAGGGGGTACACTGCAAAGCAATCCTGCGTTACAGGACCTATGATGACCAGACTAGTATGTAAATGGTCAGTTTTTTTTTTAAAATAATTTATCTTTATTATATTTTAATTTCGTCCGCAGAAGGTTATTTTGTTTTGTTTTTCTATCGAATTATTATAGTGAACTTTATTGTACCAAGTTATTATTATCTTCACCTGAAAGAATATTATCTTCGATGAAGTATAAATCGAACTGAGCCACCAATCCCGAGGTTTGAACTGAGCCGCCAAACCTCGGGATTGGTTCTTACTTCTACCAATAGGTGCGCTCTATTCCTGCGTTATAATGGTTGTGGGATATTCTCTTTTTACATATGGGCACTTTTATTATTTTTCAAGATCAATAAAGAAAAATGTGAAGTTTTGTGAATTTATTAACTATTAGTTCCTTGTATGCACAATAATCTGGAAGAAAATTAACTAAAAACATAATAATTGAATCAGCTGTTCATTAAAAATATAAAAGAGGAAAACCATTCATTTTTTTTTTCTTCTTACGCTACGCACCTTCATAGTAATATACTTAGTTAGTATGCAGCTGCGTAGGGACGGACTTCTTGAAGATTGACTCGCTTCTCTGCGCAATAATGAATGCAGGAGAAAATGTGGTATCCTTCAGATAGCTTGAAGCAAATTGCCTTACAATGAGATGCGTAAATAAATGCATCTCCATATCTGAGGGAAATGTGTCTTTAATTTAAAAATGAAAAACACACACACACAACTAAATTCCAGCTGAGCCTATTTAACGCTTGTTTGCATAGGAACTTCTCGGACTCCAGATCCTGGCTAATGGAAACATCAAACAGTGCCGTTGATAAGTACCTCGGGGAGACAATGGATATATCTGTATGCAAACACCATCCTCCTGCTTGAGAATATTAGAATACGTTAATCTCTTCAAGGTTTTAGTCTCTGATATAGGTTCATTGTTCTTAGACAAGGTGCAATCTTCTCTTATTTCAGAGGAGCCAAGTTTCCAAAGCATATAAAAGATAAGGTACGATAAACAAATTATCCGGGAGACTTAGAAGGCCAATATAAACAGTATCTTTTAAGAGGACGTGGGTTTCAGAAAATATATATATTTAAACCAAAAAAGTGTTGGACATTTTTTTTTTTTGTCAAAAGCTGATGATGTCTTTTACCGCGTTTCCTCCCCTCACCCATAGGGAGGAAACCCGCTATATATATATTTGACTGTTTGCTCTCCAGCTGTCTCAAAAATAGATCGATTTCAATTAAATCCGTACAAAAATACTAGTTATTTAAAAATAGTTATTTGAAAGGTCAAGTTCGTTAAACAGCCCAATCCGGCCACCGGAACTTGATTTTTTTGGGCAAAATTTTTATAAGTTCTTTTTTTTTTTAATAAAATATTATTTTAGTCCTATAAATTTACCTTTAAAGTTGCTCGAATCGGAAATTTGTATTTAAACTGTATATTCGTGGTTTCTTAGTTGAATCTTGTGTATGCTTGATTTAAATGACAATATATTTTATTTTCGTGTCTATTAGAGCCTGGAGGCCAGAAGTGGACATTTTACAATTTTTTTATTACTCTTAATTCTATAGTTTTGAAATAAGTCTTTGTCTAAGTTAATAATTATTAGCCTTAGCAAAGCAGTATTTCTGAAGTGAACTGTTGAAGATTATTCAACGAAAAGGAATGTAATGAGAATAGGGAAGAAGGCAAGGAGAATTATGCAAGATATCAGGGTAGAAGACAAAACCCTTGAGAAAGATGAAAACTTTAAATACCAGAACGAAAATGGTTATATTGATATGGAGGTGACTGAGCGGATCGGGAGACGCAGGCAGAATGTTTGAAATGATAAAAAGAGGCGTCCTAAATATGCGGTTGGTTGATAAAACAAAAAAATGTGCAGCTTTTAGGTGAACATTCCTTTTCATTCTGTCGTATTCTTCAGAATCATAGACTCTGTCGAAGAAGCACGATTCGCGATTCCAAGCCTCAGAAATGATATTCCTAAGGAAGATTGAGGGGAAAGAGGGGAAAATTAAAAATAACCGAATTCGCAACACGACAATTAGATCTCCATGCTGCCAATGTGTTAATAGAGGAGAATCGACTGTGATGACTTGGACACCTCCTACGAATGGAAGATGGCAGACTAGCTAGCGAAACCTACCGATTTAACGTAGAGGTTAAGCGCGGAAGAGGTCAACCAGGAATCAAAAAGAATGACAATGTGAGGAAAGAGTTTCAGGAAAGGGGGCTCGATTGGAACAAAATAAGACTGTTGATTGAAGACCGACAAACAAGGAGAATGTTGCAAAGACTTCTCTTGCCACTGCATAATGCTGTTCAAAGACTGAATATGGTGATGATGATGAAAAATCAGTATTTCGAAAGCAGTCACAGAACAGTAAAGTAGATTTAAATAAATGGGTTCAAGGCGCAGTCTGAAAAGCTATTTTGTTTTAAATTTCAGGAATCCTATATTTTTTTTTAACTTCTCTTAGTTCGGATCCTATCGTGCATGATATGTAAATTGTCAAGGTGTGAGCTGTCCTTGACAATTTACATATTTAAACACGATTTTTTAAGATACTAAATTCCATGTTATAAACGACATTTTTGTCATTCTGTATGTCTCTTTCACATTAAAAATACTATCTACTTAAAAATAAAGACGATCTTTTTCTAATATGCGTCCTTTTTCCAGATCACCGGAGTGAGAAGAAGTCATCTGGAAGCAGTGATCTACAAGCAGACTGTAAGTAAAATAAATAACTAACTTATGCATTAATTATACGAGGTTTTATAGGCTCGAGTGGTTGGAG